>MU006779.1:1689034-1954954 GCA_010093635.1 Massarina eburnea CBS 473.64
GGCCATACTAAGTGGTAGTTGTGGGAAATATGCCGTCTTTCTAGAATCGGGCAGCGTTTTAGTCAATTCTGAGGCACTTATGTGCGCCAAGACCTCCGGAACAACCATTAATCCGCGCCAAAAGGCCTATTTAGAGTAGTCTATTGATCAATTTGACTATCCTTCCTACTATCAACTTCAAAATCGAACTCAAAACCATCAAAAACCGTCAAAATTGACTCTCAGAGAGTTGAGAAATCGGCCGTCTTTTCGGCCAAGACGCTAAGGGCGACAGGGGGAGGGGGCAACCCGTTCATGCTCCACCCTTGTATCGCATCCCTTACGCGACTTCGCGTCAGTGCTGACCCACACAGCACCCCAGCCCGGCGCCGCGGACCAGGCCCAGCGCGTGCTAGTCTGTCCCGATGGGGGCTGGCGCGTCCTAGTGCGTGTCTAGTGGGCGCGCAGAGGGTCTAGGCACGAGCCGTTCGGCGCCTCTCCTCTGCTCGCCGCAGCCAGAACTCAAACGTCCGCGACCCGTTTTGCCTCCGTTTGAGCGCCCGAACCCAACCAGCTAATGAACGACCCCGGCCGTGCCACCCCACTTCCTCATCAATTCTTTAATGCGACCGCCCTCAGTAGCCAGTTTCCAAACACTACCTACTGAACCCAGTCTGAACCCGCGCCGTCTGGCTCGCTGCGCCACCCAAATCGCTGGTCCTGGTGGTCCCCAAGGAGGGGGGGAGCCGCCATCGACAACGCCAGCGCAATGGTGATGCAACCCCAACAGAAAAAAAATGCCGCCATCGACCTTCGGTACCGCCAAAATCCAATAGGTACCTATCTAATAATCAATAATTAACTCACCATCGTTGCCCAGACACGGCCCGTATCTATCCATCATGCATCACGAGGCCGTCTCGATAAAGTCCTCTCTCCGGATCCCACTCCTATCACACATGCTCCTGAAAATCCCGCCAGCATCGTACAATCGAATTGGCGAGTCCAGCTCCGCAATCGTCCCCGCATCCATGACACAGATCCTATCGTACCCAATGATCGTCTTCAAGCGATGCGCGATGCACAAGAGCGTCTTACCCTGGAACCCATCGATAATCGTTTGCTGGATCTTCTGGTCGGTTTCGAAGTCGACAGAGGACGTAGCTTCGTCGCACACGATGATTTGCGACCCGCGCACGAGCGCGCGCGCCAGGGCCATGAGTTGTCGCTGCCCGAGCGAGAAGTTGAGTCCCTCCTCTTCCACCACCGAGTCGAGGTGGATGCGCCCGCTCTTGTCCTCCATCGTGGCCGTCGAGGAGACCAAGTCGGCTTGTCGGAGCGCGGACCACAGCTCTAGATCGCTGTGTTCGTTGAAGGGATCGAGGTTCGATCTTATCGTCCCCTTGAAGAGCGTAGGGTCTTGCGGGATGATGGCCAGTTTGGACCGGAGGTCGTGTAGCCCGATGGTGCGTATGTCTATGCCGTCAATGGTGATGGATCCGCCTGATAGCTCGACGAGACGGAAGAGCGTGCTCATGATACTGGATTTCCCCGCACCAGTGCGACCGACCACGCCGATGCGCTCCCCGGCTCTGACGTGCATGCTCAAGCCCTTGAGCACGAGAGGCAGCCCATCGCGGTAACGCATTTGCACATTGTCAAAGACAATCTCGCCGTGTTCAGGCCATGATTTGCGAACTTCGCCCAACTGTAGTGGCGCTTCTTCTTCGAGCATCGTGCCGTAGTGGTGGATGCGCTCCGTGGCGTTCATGTTGTTTTCCACTTCGGCCAGTTGCCGGACTGTGAACTGAATCATTTGCACAATGCTGAGGATGTAGGAGAGGACGAGACCCGCGATACTTGGGTTGACTGAGAAACGTGATGTGACGACCAAGATACCGGTGGTGAAGACGAGAAGAATACCGATTAGATCGAGACGAACACTGAGCCAGCGCTGGTTGGCAAAGGTAAGGTAGTAGGCGCTGTTCATGTCGTCGATGGCGTCGCGAACGGAGCGGGAAAATTGTTCCTGTAGACCATAGGCGCGGATCGTAGAAGTTCCCATGACGGACTCGCTGAAGCGTGCAAAGACGGTACTGCGCAGCACCGATTCGTGTCTCTTGACCTCACGAGCCGACGCTCTGTAGTAGGCAGCAGAGAACAAGAAGACGAGGAACAGCGGGCCGAGCGCAATGGCGTAGTAGTAATAGTACGCGATGATGAGAATGAAGACAGATATGATCATAGCCAACGTCATAAAGTACATGCGGATCGCGTCGGTGAGGGAGTTGTCCATGACATCGATGTCCTTGGAGAACCGGTTCGTGATGCGTCCGAGAGGCGTGGTGTCGAAGAAGGACATTGGGGCTCGGAGGACGCGGTGGATGGCGCGATGGAGCATCACTTTGCCGGCCTCGGTGCCGAAGACGGATACAGCGATGGAGAAGAGGAACATGGTGAGCGCCTGTGAGAAGCCGAGCGAAGCGTACACGCCGATCTAAAAACGTTAGCTTCACGTTATCATATCTGGGAAAAGGCAACTCACGTATACACCCTGGCTGTACCCGAACTTGTCCGACGTCCACCACGAAAGCCACAAACTCGTACAGATGTTGGCTCCCTGCGAAAGTATGAGAAGGAGTAGGACAAGCGGTCCGGTCCAGAGACCACCTCCAGCCCTCATATACGCAAGCCAGACGTCCCAGTCCACACTCTTAACCGCACGCTCTTCCTCCTGCATCAACGCTGCAGCGGGCTTCTTCTTTCTGCTCTTCTTTACCATCGACTTCTTCTCCTCCTCGATCTCGTCTTCATCATCGGCACCTTCCTCTTCTTCCTTATCTTCCTCGGAAGCCGTCATGGTCATGAGTTGCTGGAAACCTTCGTTGTTCGCCATCAGTTCGTCGAAAGTGTCAATAGCTTGGACGTGGCCTTCCTCCACCCAGATAATCCTATCACATCGGCTGAGGACATGGAGTTGATGCGTTGCCAGGATCCGGCATTTGTCCTTGAGAAGACCGCAAATCGCATTATCCATGATGTGACGACCGACGTGGGCATCGACAGCGGAAAGCGGGTCGTCCATGAGCACGATATCGGCATCGAAGTAGATGGCCCGAGCAATGTTCATGCGCTGTTTCTGTCCACCAGACACAGTGATACCTCGCTCACCAATCTCCGTCTTGTCGCCGTTCGGCAGCATATCCAGATCCGGACGTAATGCGCAAGCGTCGACGACTTTGTTGTACCAATCATTGTTGAATTCCTTTCCAAACACAATGTTCTCCCTCACCGTCGCATTCTGGATCCACGCATACTGGGGACAGAAAGCGCGCGAAGCTCCAATCGTAACATCGCCATTCGTCTTTCGCATGTCGCCCGCAAGCGCTGAGAGCAACGAACTCTTTCCTGATCCTACACTGCCGATGATGGCGACCAACTCTTTTCTTCCAATGGCAAGGTCCAAGCCCGTCATCGAAAATGGTTTTTCTTCCACCTCTGGCTTCGGTTCCAGAGATGGAGAAGTGCTGACAGCCTCAGACGCCCGCTTATCCTTCTTCTCCTTCTTGCCAGCCTTCTTTCCAGGGCCTCCCGGACCCTTTGCAGGGGCGTCATCCTCATCGCGAGTAGGGTGGCGTTCCCACGTAAAATCGGCCTTCTTCAGCGTTACGGCATCTTTCGCATTATAGTCCCAATCTGCCGCCTCTTGAGCTTCTTCAGCAAGCAGGAACTCCTCGATGCGTTTGATGGACGCGTTCGCATCGATGACCTGTCCGATGACCAGGGGAAGGAAATTGAGCGGGATGCGCAGCGAGTTGAATAGCGCGAGTGAGGAGAAGACGGATGCTGGATTCAGCCCGTGATTGGAGAGCGAAAAGGTGATGAACGATAACATGGATGCGAAGACAGGCATTGACATGCCGACAGCCATGATACCGTTTCGAATAGTGAGCAGGACTTGCACGCCTCGAATCTCCCGTTTCCTGATCGCATTGACGCGCCCGAGGAAACTTGTCTCCCAGCCAAAGTACTTTACAAAGCGCACAGCCTGGAGGATCTCCTGCGTCAAGCTGACACGCTGATCCGTGATCTTGTTGATGAGCATTCTTCGTCGGAAGAGAGAGCGGACTGCGCGACCTAGCAATGGCATCGTGATGATGATCAGTCCAAGACCCGGGAGAGCGCTGTATGTCAGGTTGACCAAAAGTAACACTGTTGTGATGATGATGGCAACTGGGGAAGTCCAAATCATGTGGAAGAAACCGCTGGCTTGGTCGACACGGTAGGTATCGGTGGACATCAGGTTGATGATTCTGCCGTTGCCCCAGCCCTGGCCATCGCCGGATACGTCCTGCGGCCCCTTTGGCACCTGGATGTCCTTTTGCTTTTTCTTCAGGATATTCTTGTACCATTTCTTCTCCGCTTCGCTTCCCGGCTTGATCTCTGGTGGCGGCGCTTCGAGTATAGCCTGTCCACCTGCCTTGGCTCGGCCTGAAAGTTTCATAGCTTTGTCGAAAATGATCGCAATCAACACCGCTCTTGCCTGTCCTCCAACCATCATACCGCGGTACATGAAATGATTCGTGGCCATACTTTGAGTAAACTGCATCGCCGTTATCCCAATAACCAGTCCTATTCCCTGTCCAATATGCGGCGCCGGCGCACCAGTTTGCTGCGAGATGTATGCTTTGAGTGCGAACGCGATGAGGTATCGAAGAACGAACGGCGCGACGGATTGGACTATGCTAGCAAGGAGCTGGAGTAGACCGCCGATGACGAATTCGGATTTGAACGTGTCGTAAAGGGCGCCCAGAAGCGGTCGTTTGCCCCCCTCGGCTCTCCTCCTCTTGAAAGATGTTTGGAGACGTTCGACCATTACGTCTGCGCTTCTATCTGGATTGACGATCCACAGATCGTTGCGCTCTAATGGTCGCATGTAGCCAACCTGCATGTTCTCAGATTAGCTCAAGCATTTTAACAGGTAGACGCTACCCACCGTCATCATAGGTGCCATCCATTGGAAAGTGATACGGCTGTAGAGACTGGCGTTGTATTCCCTCGACACTACTCTTTCCTCTGGTACAGGCGGTTTTGCCCCCCATCGCAAAGGGTTCAGTTTCTTGTACCACCTCTTCTTCTTCCCTACCGCCGAACTTCTTGTCTCCGACACATCTTCGCTGAATTCCGACACTCCGCTGGTTCCGCTCTGCAACCTTGAAAGATTGCCTCGCTCGGTGTGCTTTTCTGCGCTCGCCTCGAGATCCTTGTTGACGGTCGCCGTTTCCTGTGATTCGCTCACAATGGGCTCGTATTCTTTTGGTTCTTGAGCGGCCATCTCGGGGTCCTGGAGCCGCCAATCCTCGTTCTTTTCTGTGACTGACGAGGCGGAAGACATGATTGCGCCTCGAGTATGCGCCGGGTGGGCGGCCGGGCTGATTAAAAAGAGCTGGTGTTGCAAAAAAAAGTGGTCGTTGTTTCAAACTTCCCAACTTCTAAAAGTCGACGAGTAATGAAGTCGGCACGTACGGTCATAAACAAAGCGAAGGGCCGAAAAAGAGCGCCATGGATGGTGACAGGATTTCGCATTCGCTTCTGCACTTGCGGGCAGGCAGGCGAGATTCATATACCTCCAGGCTCCAGGACGGCCAGGTGTGCATGCGGATAATGGTGAGGTCAAGAGTCAGACTAAGGCTCCGGCTTCAACGCGGAGATAAAAGACGGCCAATGGCTGGCACACACAATGCGCTATGCACGTAGGCTGGGGTAGGCTTTCAAAGGACTTTTGCACTAAAGTAGATATCCGCGCCATCTGGTGTCGGCGGGATCTCTCTGCCGATTCCCGAAGCTCTTGATGTACCCGAGGAACGATCGAGGCCTGGTGAATGTCACTTGTCAACCCACGCCTGGTTGGCGGAACGGCCACGTTCTGGATGGCAGTATGACAGTCTCTTGCGCCGTGATTCAGCTCCCAAGCTGTTCGTTCCGTGGGAGAGAGCTCGCTAAAGCCGCCACTTCACACACTTGCTGCTGGGAGGTCCCGGTTCCAGAAGTCTCAAGAACATGATCTCCGGCAGTTGTGGACCATGGTGAAGCTTCGTCGTCGGGCCCGAAAGCTTTTCCCAACGACGCCCGTGGCGATAGGCCGTCGAGCTACCACCGTGATGTCTGGCGGCCCTACCGCTCGTTGATTGATCGTCCGTATAGGCGCATGCATGGTCATGCGTGCATCCTCACCGCTTGACTGACACACCGAGTCACTGTAGGTGATGGGTGTTTGCGTCCAGCGTACTGCCGAGGTAGCACCCTTACGCCGACCTTCAGCGTGGACTGTGATTGGCTACGGGTGCTAGATCGGGTCACGTGACTAGATCTAGCGCAGTCACGTGGCCCTGATTGTACGAGAATACGCTTATACGCTGCTCTTTCTCGGTGTGCGCGCCCATGGCATTCCGTCTCTTCATCGGCATTCGGAATTCACCAGCGAAATCCGCATCCTCGATACCGGCTTGCTAATCCTCTTGAAATAATCCTCTTGCGGACTGGTTTTCGTGCTGACTGGCCTTGCCCACGCGGACGTTACGATATTGTGCTCCGATCAGTTTCATCCAGTCCCCACTGTGGACAGCCACCCACCACCCAACGTGCTTTGCGAATAAACCCGCATGCGAACAAGGACCGGTGCTGGAGAGAAAGTTGCTCACCAGTCTAAGTAGTAGTCAAGTGATGAAAGTCTTTAGTGTCGTCTGCGTCATCCGCGTCGGCTCTTCTCTGATACAGATAATGTGAAAGTTGCCACCATGCACCATGCAGCCTCCCAAACGCCGTGGAAGACACGTCTACTTGTTTAAATATGTACTCGTAATCCCCGAATATCATACAATACGAGTTGCATCTTGCGTGACCGTGAGCACTCGCACACTGTGCATTTCTAACGGATTTCCAATCCTTCACATGTCTCATTTCATCGGCCAAAGCACGACATGTGACTGTTTCTGCACTTTGTAGGTGGCGAGGCTCTTGAATGTTCATCATGGATGACTGGATTGTAGAAGTAGGATATCTTGTGTCGATGTAGGCAAGGCCATTAAAGTGTAGAATATAAATCTGGCATTCCAAAGGTACACCCGCTGTTCAATATCATATGAATGGAACACTAGTATAGGTACCATGGTACCATGGTACCACAGTACCATTGGATGCGCGCCGCCACCTCCTAGCACGACGAGGATGAACGCCACAAGAACGTGGAAGGCTCAAAGTGCCAATATTAACTGCTGGTCGCCTTCGTAGCCATGACGGATGAACACTTCAACTATAGTGATTAAAGAATGTCTTTTCGCTTCATATTACGGGGACATGAAATCCTTACGATAACGATAACGAAAGTCTTCATTATTACATTGCCAGACTCTTACTCAACTACCCTACCATCATGTCAAAAAAAAACCTCCCCTCCTCCGCCCTACGACGAATACCGCTGATCTCTCCCAACTACCCCGCAAATCCTCAATTATTCACTAACTAACAGACCGCGCAGATAACATAGCAATCCAGCAGTATCTGCCCCTGATGATCTCCACACCTCCCTCCTAATGGAATTTAGAATCGGTAACAGTATACGCCTCCGGAATCCTTAGCATCGGATGCAAGTTTTCGATTCTTGAATGTGCAGAAAGCTCGAAACGACAGAGTTAACCTCGAATACATCCAACATTACCAATATAATATGCATGCGCAATCAACACACTGACAGTCTATAGCACGTCCCAGTCAATTCTCGATCGGGCACGGGAATTCCAAGCGGCGGGTTCGTAGGAAGATACGTAGCCCATGGAACATTATTGTCTTCGGTATAGAGACTTTATTTAGACTAAATACCGCCATTATTCATCCCCGTCGTTCCGCTCAGCGATCCCGAATAATATATCCTAAACCAATTCCCGTTGCCCAAGTTCGTGGACAGGTTGCCGACCTTACACCTATAGTCCTCCGCGGGACCGAGAAAAGAACCGGCGTTGTACTGAGGGTCGTCGAACACTTTGTTGTACAATCCCATCCCCCCCACGAGAATGAGCCGATAAGGCGAGAGGGTGGGGCGCAACGTGTTGGTCCGGGTCCCGGTTCTCGTGTGGCGTTGGTAGCGCCGCGGGATCTTGTGTATAGTTGGTCGGCGATGCGGAGGGTGATAGTGATGTTTTCACGTGAGACCTGGAACATCCTCGTTGCCTGCACTGCCCGTAGACAGGTAGCCTTCGCGACCGCAACGAACATCGGGCATGTCCTTTGTGTCGAAACTCGCCGTAGACGGGAGTCTCGCGATCGTTGTAGTCATGCCTCGGATTGCCGAATGTGCTGTTGCCATATGTTTGGAATTTGGAATGATTGTGCCGTTGACGGTTAGGTTGGGAACGTAATCTAGAAGAGTATGGTCGTCAGTTGGCGAGAATGTGCAAATCGACGACGGTCTGGCTGCAGCACTCTAGAGCAGCGAAAGAAGCGGTACCACGACTGTGAATGTTGTCTTTGCCATGTTCAATAGTTTTCAGAAGAGAATAGGAGATGTGCTGTCCGGTGATTCGAGAAAAGGATATTGACCCTCAGTTTACGAACGTGCCCGTTGTCCTATCAGATTTTGTCGATATTGCCATTTTGTCTCGAGTGCTGGCTTGACAAACATCTCGACATGGGGTCCTAGTGCTTCTGAGGACCTAGGCTACGGTTGAATAGACCTATCCAGCTAACCAGCAAAGCAGGGACGAGTTAAGAAACACAGGACAGGCTGTTGCTCTGCTTGTACTGTTCGTAGTACACCAAGTAGGCCGTGCATTATAAGTTGTAGGCTCACATTAATTCGAAACGAGCGTTATGGGGCCTATATCCTCTTATAAATCACCCATGCGAGCGAATGGGAATGTTGATAAGCGAATAAGACCCGCATGCTGTTCTGCCTTAACTCGACATTTTTATCATCACGATGCCTCTGAATCCTATGAAAAAATGTCAAGAATATTAGTCGAAGCATATCATCCAGTGGTAGTGTTTGTGGACGTTTTCAAAGGCCTAGTTTCTGAAGTTGCTGGAATTGAACAAAAGTAACGCATCCAATGGTTGTGGACTGCAGAGAAAGCGAATCCGGCGTCGAAGGAAGAATCAAAGTGTGCTGTGCTGTGCTCAACTACACTATGCGGGCCTCAGAAGCGTCAAGATCCTCTCCGGAGGTATGTGGTGTCCAGCGAATCTTATAAACGTCCTGGAAGCTAAACGTCGCAACACAATAATTAATCCGGGTGGCTGGCCTCTCCCTGTTTTGTTAACGATACCGAGAGCGGTACGACATCATAAGTCGCCCTACGCGATGCCAAATCCTCGCTCTCTCCATCATAATCGAGGAGTAGACTAGCGAGTATATTTATGCTCTTCTTCCCAGCTGAGTCATACCAGGCTTGCGCGGGTGGGCGGTTCATCTGCATAGGCGTCCATAGACTCCGAGCACCAACATCTTTCCCCGTACTTCTTTGCCAGGTATGCACAAGTCAATCATAACATGTTCGACTTGTCGCAATCGTGGAGCGGAAATCGTCGGGCAGGGGCCAGATAAGTGGACGAACGGTGCGAAGCTAGATTCGCGAGTTGAAGCGATTGAACTCGGATGCGAGGGTGGAGTAATTAGGCGTCGATCGTGCGGAACTAGATAGAGAGTAGGAGTAGGATTGCCGTGCGAGGCTGGGTCGTGTGCATCGGTTGAAGGTTATTCTATCGTACTGTGAAAGTGCGAAGAATATGGTGCCTTTCGTGGTTGTGGATAGCAGGCAGTTCAATGAGCTCTCAAAGACCGAGTCCCGTAGACACCGCACTCATTCGTGAGTTGTGTTCTCCGTTGTGAAATGTTCGTTGTTCGATGCGCATGTTGCCAGTCCGTTCGTCCATGGGTTTCGGAATCTCGAGTTACGACGCAAGAAGGGGCCTTCACATGGGATGTTTCCGGTACTTTTTGCAACTGGCGGTCAGGAGAACACGGAGGGTAGGGTCGGCGAAAGGAGAGCCCTGCTGCACTTAACTGTTACAGTCATCTAAAGACCCCGGGAGTCTCGATCTCGATGGCCCAGTCCTGGAATCTTGCGGTTTGAAGTTTGCGGCTCGTTTGGTATCGGTGATTATATGGCCAGGATGTAATACCGTGCGGGTGGTTTCATCTGCGAGCGTCGATCAACATGTGTCTGTTCCGCGATAGTTGACCTTGACAGCAGTATGTTTCAGCGACCAAAAGTACGCGTCCAATGGGTGCAGTGTCATATGTGAGCATAAGGAAGAGTTTGGTACGGGACGTGACCGACATGAGACCGAAAGCGACAAGCTGCAAAGAAAAGCACGTCACCGCAACGGAAGCAAGACCCCCGGGAAGGCCCTAAAACGAACGCAATCCTTCTGCAATGACAGGTGCCTCTCCATGCACGCCTAGGGCTCCGATCCTAACAATTTTATCGAAAAGGAGACCGAGAGCTTAGAGATTGCGAATTCATGAATGAGTCGGAGCACGCGCGTCTGGACTCTGGTCTCTTGTCGTGCGCCGGTGTGAAAAGCGGAGATTCCGACATTTCGGGGAGAAACGATCCACAATTCGTCTCTCCGGATATTTTTAGTGATGGAGAGCGCATGATTGAGGACTGTTCGGAAACACACTGGCAAAACGGTGCTGTGGAACGGGTGGGCGGGTGTTTGGTTTGACAGTTTTGACAAGTAGTGAGAACGAACTCACACGCGGAAGAACTGCCACACGACCCATCACCCTACACAGCAGTTTGACATCAGTTGAGACAGTGAGGCTCGATCACGTCGGTCCGACACGCAACACGAGGCTCGAGCAGTACATGATCACCCAACAAGATCACCAATTCCGCACGGCCGTCCGCTATCGATAAAATTTTCTGCAGCAGGCTGGACCGCATTGAGACCAGTACGTGGGTGACGCACGCCGCCGGTTTTCCACTTTCGCACACTAAATTATTGACCATGTGTACGAAAATAACGAAAATAAGGAGGCGGAGTCGTTGGCAACGTAAACTGTGGCTGACTTGCGGCTGGTGGGTCGCACGCAGCGAGGCTGGATGGCTGGAAACCTCGCAGCCGGCCTGCATCGTTTCCCAGCCGATGTTGAATTGATGTGCGTCGTCGTCCCTGGCACTTACTAGCCTCCCATCTCGGGCCACTGTCGTGATTGGGCAAAGTGGGAGAAAAGTAGGGCAGGAGTTATGGAGCACCCTACTAACTGGTAGGGAGCACCCCGATAGCGACACGGGCCATTGCACAGACGCCGGATGAAACCTTTAGGACATCTGTTTTAGTGGGGGCTTGTATAGTACAATGTGACAGCCTGGTATTCTATTCTGTACAGCTTATGTAATCGTCGCTCGTAAGGTTTGATTTATGAGGCTTAATTTTGAGGCTGGGTTTTCGAGTCGCGATAGTACTTTTGGTGTTGTACTTAATTGTTAATAAATCCTATTCTAGTAGTCACGTGCGACATTGATTTGTAGGCATTTAGAGGCTTGATTTAGCGTTTTTAAGGCTTGATTTTTAAGTCGTGATAGAAATCCTGGTGTTGCACTTGATTTGTAATAGAAATCCTATCTTAGCAGTAACGTGCGACAGTAATTTAGCGTTTTTAAGGCTTGATTTTTGAGTCGTGATAGAAATCCTGGTGTTGCACTTGATTTGTAATAGAAATCCTATCTTAGCAGTAACGTGCAACAGTAATTTAGCGTTTTTAAGGCTTAATTTTCAAGTTGTAATAGAAATCCTAGTGTTGTTACTTGTAATAGTACGTTAAAGCTTAATTTGTAGGCCTAATTTAGCGAACGTAAGGCTGTATTTCTAAGTTATAATAGAAATCCTAGTGTTGTAGTGCTCGATTTAACAGTTAATTAGTTAAAAATTAAGTTAATTAGTTAAAAATTAAGTTAATTTGATAGTTAAGTACTCGATTTAACAGCTAATAAGTTAAAAATTAAGTTAATTTAATAGTTACAGCGTTAAAATAAGTGCTTATTGCTAAGAGGGGGGGTTGTTATTATACAAAGTAGTGTTCTGCGCCTATCTAAAGGCCCGCGCAGGTACATAAGCCTAAGAGGGTTACTCCTGTAGAGTCTGCTAAGTACTAACTATAGTTACCTATAAATTACTAGGAAACCTAGGCGGCAGAGGGCCGTACGGGGATTAGTAATTTAGTGCTAGCGGTAGCTAGTACTGTGCTAAATAAGCTGCCTGTTAATTTAACAGTAGAGGAAAGTCGTATAGGTACTAGTAATTTAGCTCTAGTAGTAGCAGCTAAGTTACCTGTTAAGGAGCTAGCTAAGTTACCTGTAAAGTTAATAGTAGAGGAGCTAGCAGAGGAGCTAGCAGAGGAGCTAGCAGAGGAGCTAGCAGAGGAGCTAGTTAAGGAGCTAATGCAGGCCTTTAAGTAGGCCTTTAAGCAGGCCTTTGAGCAGGCCTTTAAGCAGGCGCCTAGGCAGGTGCTGTTAATAGAGGCGCCTGTACCTATACTAGAGTTGCAGGTTAATTATTCTCTAGTACAAAGTACTTACCTAAAGAAGGCTTCTAGGGTAGTCCTATACGCTCTAGAAGAGCTGCTAGCGCAGGTGCTAGGTAATTTAAATTAAGGCGTTTAAATAGGCTAGTATCTCTACAGTTACCTTGTACGCTAGCACCTCTAGCATAGCGCTGCTAAGTACGACGCCTCTGTATAACGCGCAGCTCTAATAGTCGTGTAATAGTTAGTAACTAAGGTTGTTGTAATTAGTTAACCTACTAATATACGTGGAAATTAGAGGCCTGTAGAAGTATAGAGTTATTAAGGCGCTTACTAAGTACATGCTAACAAGGCAGGCCTATTAAGGTAATATAGAAACGCGTACAGGCACGCAGGCAATAGCCTACTTTAGTTAACTCTTAACGCTTTTCTAAAGTAGCCTTGCGTAGTTACTAGGCAACTAATGCAAGGCTATATTAAGTAATCCTGCTAATAACTGCGCTAAATAGTAGGTGCTAGCAATCGTAGTAGACTTAGTAGTTAGCATGTACGTTAAGGTTCTATACATGCTCTACATGCTCCTTATAGTAGATGTCTAGACGCTAGAAAAGCTAGAGTATATTAGCAGCACTGCCTTAGAGCTATTCTTTAATAACCTTGTAAGCTCCTTCTGCTTTTAAAGTAGCTAGAAGTCTAAAGTTAACGTTAGAGTTTACCTAGCAGTTTACTAGGCGCTCCTTGTAGTAGTTAAACTAGGTATTACATAGGTAGTAGTGTACAGCAGTTAACAGGTCCCTAATTAACTTAAGGTTACTCTTAAAGTCTGCAATAGTAGGAGACTCTAGCGTCCTGTAATAGCGCGCTATAAATCGCTTAGTAGAAGGACTATTAACCTAGTAATTACTATCTTAGAGGCGTCTAAACTCTTACATAGTGCGTACGTACGCTAGAATATCCTTGTTTATATACTACCTATAGAGGGTAATCCTAGGATAGTTAAATACAGAGTTTAAGGCGTTAATACAGGCATTATTGTTATCTATACACTAGAGTAGAGGTTGTGCGTTCTTAGTATCTAGTTTAGCGCGTAGTTAATTAAGTACCTAGATAAAGGCCTTCTTATCGCGCTAGCGTATAAGGTATACCCCTAGGTGTATCGTGCAGTTATTACTATTAGACCCTACTAAATTAAGCAGGGCTATGTTGTATTTATTAGTTTTAAAGGTGTAATCTAGTAGGATTACGTTAGGCAAGGATTTAAAGAGTTGTAGGTAGAGTGGCGAAATAAGTAGTAGGTAGTTAATTCTCTACTACTTATCTAAAAGATATCTGCGCGTTACTAGATTAGGTTAGCAAATTGCCTATATAGGTATAGCGCGCGCACAATAGAATTTTAAAAACACTAGGAAAGACTTACAGATAGTAGTACTTAGCCTGCTTACAGGCCTTAAATAACACCTTAACCTTTAACTTATTGCCTATCTCTGCCCTCTGCTAGGCCTAGTACTCGTTCTTCACGTCCTAACGCGTCTAATTTAACTCTAGAAACTCTTCCTTTATTAATAACAGCGCCTGTTTAGCTCTCTAGGTTAATAGCTAGAGTCTTTAAAGTCTCTGCCTTATCTTATCTGTACGCGTTGCCTTTTAAGTACTAGCGAATGCCTATCGCGAGGCCTCTAGTAGATAGTTATAGACTATTAATTTCTAAGTAGTTGCGTGTAGGACTTGCTATATACAGTTCTCTACGTTAGTGTAGTCTTTAGTAGCTATCTAGAACTGCATTTAGCAACTAATCTTTATAGATAAGGCTCCCTAACGCTTACGCTTATGCTTAGGGATCTTGCGCGTGTTATCTAGCTTACTAAAGTAACTACAAGTTATATAGAGCTTCTAATAAGCTTTTAAATTCTATTTAAGCCGTACGTATTAAACTCCGCGGTCTAAACCCTAGGCGATAACAGCTTTCTCTGCTATCCCTAGGGTATTGTATAACTATTTAAGTAGCAGCTTATAGTTATAAGGCTTGCAGCTAACTTTGTAGAGGCGCGTTAAATTAAAATTAGCGTCTGTAGGCTTACGTAACGTATGTTAGCGTTATACTATTGCGTCTGCTTGTATAAGCGCTCGCGACTCTAGAGCGCGCGCTTAAGGTAATAACTAAGATAGAGGCTAGCCCTTATTATCTAAAAACTTATTAAGAGAACTAACTTCGCTGGCATCTAAAGGAGCTAGTAAGGCAGGGCGACTAGGAGCATTAACTTTAGAGTCTTTAGCACTAGACTCCTACTTAAATTCGCTGTTAAGCTGCGACTCTAAGATAGGCGTAGGCGTAGGCAATAGAGACAACATAATAACAGCTTTAAATATACAATAATTATACCTAGCAAGCAGTAATTTTAGATGTTAGGAGGGAGAAGGATAGCTAGCGCGCGAGGCACGCGTGGCTTGTTTACTATTAGATAATCCTCTAGACCTACTTTGAAAACTCTGCAACGCTAAGAAAACTCTGTAACACTAGGGAAACTCTATACAGAAGGCCCTACATTAGTATCTACTGCTTTAAATCTAGGGATTTTAGTGTTTCTGCGTAGTTAGGACGACTATACGCATTCTAGTGTACTTTTCTTAATAGTATAACACTAAAAGTACAACACTAAAAGTACTATTGTAACTTAAAAATCTAGCCTTAAAATCAAGCCTTATAAATCAAGCTTTGACGTACTATTATTGCAAGTATAACACTAAAAGTACTATTGCAACTTGAAAACCTAGCCTTAAAATTAAGCCTTATAAATTGAACCTTACGAGCGACGATTACATAAGCTGTACAGAATAGAATACTAGGCTGTCACATTGTACCATACAAGCCCCTACTAAAACAGATGTCCTGAAGGTTTCATCTGGCGTCTGTGCAATGGCCCGTGTCGCTATCGGGGTGCTCCCTACCAGTTAGTAGGGTGCTCCATAACTCTTCCCGAAAAGTGGTGTGGAGTGATAGACAGGAGGTGATAACTGGAGGCTGAAAGTGGGCCCTAGAGTTTCGGCTTGACACTTATGTGGGTAGGGGGCAGGGGAGCGGCTGGGGGGAGGCCATGTCGTTGCGTAGTCACCATGCGGGAGAGGGTTGGGGGCAACCAAGCACGCCAGTGTCTTGTTTGGACGCACGGAGCAGATGCACTGTGGCCAAAGCAAGACTGTGCATATATAAGAAAGTCTGTCAATCAGTGAACTACTTCCTCACCATCCAACTCACACTCGCTACCAACCATACCTACTTAATCAATCAGTCAACCGTTGTCGAACTCCTCGAACCTTTTCCGCACACTTCGAACTTTCGAACTCAACACCAAACCCAAACCAAACCCTCCTCCAACCATCAAAATGCAGTTCTCCGTCGTCGCCATCGTCGCTGCTTTCGCCGCCGTCTCTTCGGCCTCCTACACCAACGGTACCGCCGCTGCCTACCCCTCCGGTACCGCTGCCGGCACCGCCTCCCCTACCGGTGCTCAGCCTTCTTCCTCCATTCCCTTCAACAACGCCGCCCCCGTCGCCACTGGTGCCGGTTCGGCCATCGCTGTCATCGCTGCTGGCGCTGCTGCTCTGGTAAGCTTCTACCTTGATCATTCCATCCGATCCATCATCTAACAGTTCCGCCAGTTGATCTAAGTATCTTCATTGCTTCACGTCTCCTTTGTACAACGATATCCATGGACTTTCTACACAGCGATAGATAGGGGTTCGCGTCTTTTGCGACAGCATCTGCTCGCGATTTGTCATCCGCTTTAGCGTTTTGAGTTCTGGTGGGAGTAATGTCTGGATCATGACCTTTACTGGTTCATGACCTATCCGGGGAGGAAAGATGATGTAGATAGAGCCGTAGGCATATCGCATTAATAATACCAACCTGTATCATACCTTGACAATTTTGACTTCTTGTATCACTCCATCGTATATCATGTGCGTTTCTATTATTGAAAAATTGGCGATTTCCTTTGATCATGTCCTTCCACCAGTGATGTGGTTCCAAGTCCCGTACTCGTCTTATCGCGTGTTCTGGCGTGCTCGATTAATTTCCGTGTAATAACAGTCTTGCATCTCCACAGTATATTCCAAGATTGTCTCCGTTTGGCTTGCTTCCTTGGATACAGGCTATCGTTGACGAAACTTCATATATTGGCCCAAGACGAGAATAGGCAGACGCGACCAAGCCTATCATCGCCTCATGCATCGACACAGACCCCATATATGGAATTAGCCGCTAGTGGAATGTTACTCTTGAACTACACAATACCTCAGCGAGCAACCTAAAAGTGAACCCGTTTACCCAGATTTCTATCTACATGAAATACAGGCTTTGATATTCTACTACACAGGTCACCATGGCAATGCCGAAGGAGGCGTAGACAAGAATTCCCTCAATCCCGGGAAGATGCTTGCGGACGTTGGACGGGAAGGAATAGGATCACCTAGTCGTTACTATTCATGGCTGCTATTGCTCTGCACTATCCTAGTCGACACTACCAATAGTTGCTACTATTCTCTGCACTATCCTGTTCTTCCCATGCAAGAACCCAGGCCCAATAGTTCGAAAGAGTGCGTGATAAGCCACAGCGGTCGAGTAGCCCAGTTGTGCGAAGCAGTGGACCTGCGCAAGTTGAGTCTCGGAGTTGTTTCTCTGCACAATAATCGTTGTCGGACGGTTAGGAGCCAGTAAAGATGCATTTCTGCCAACATTTCTCCATTGTAACCGTAGATCCAGCTCTATCTGGTAGTGGTATGTCCGGGTATTGGACATCGGCGGGGTAGTTTGTCTTTTAGCTCGACTTGCTCGCGTTGAAATGGTTCCCGTCTCCACATTCGTCTGTGCGAAAAACCAAAAACACAAGTCGTGTGAGAACACAAAGAGTGGAGAGCTGAAAAGCCACGTAATGATGGTACAAAAAGTGGGATGGGAGAACCGTGGATCGTTGACGCCAATAGTCTTGGCGTGATACACCGGGCGTCGTCAGCCCGTCACTATGTCACTCACTGCCTCAGAATCACACTTGCGGCTCTCTGTCACTCAATCGCACATCTCGGCATCCCCTACATCGCCATGTTCGTTCTGCCATGCCGGTAGAATTCCCTTCCTCTGCGACTAATCAGCAGTCGCCAGCATGGCTCCGGACCACAACCCGACTGGGAAACACCAAACACCAAACGTAGTAGACCTCGAGAATGGCGATACGATAGAGCTGGACTCTTCCGCGACTTCGAGCGAGAACTGGACCCCGAAGAATGCGACTCCGGAGCGCCAAAGGAGTACTGAAGACACAGAGACACATGCGCGCGATGGTCGGCACAAGTCCCCGCTTTGGAACACCATTCAGAACAAGATACCCACACCAATCACTCGCTGCGTCCAGAAGGTTGGACGGTGGGTACAAGGTCCCAAACCTTCGCAAAGGAATCAAATCAAGCCTCTCTTCGAGCCTGTCCAAACGTTTCACACACGCCTCTTTGCGCGACTCCCGCGGCCCGTCCGAGTATGCATCTTTGTATGCACGTTCATGCTATGGATTGTAGTCTTCGGCGTCATATTGAATGGTCGTGGACTTCCGAGTGATATTGCAGGTTTTGGCGCTCCTGTCAAACTCTCTTGTACGAATGTGCTGTGGTATGTGTTTCCCCGCCCCCGCCGCATGTATATGGAATGCAAGCTGACCTCACCAGGTACGATGCGCCCAATTGCGGTACGGACGGTCGAAACTGTCTTCCTTTTGACGATTCGACGTTTGCCTTCAGTTGCCCTGCCTCTTGTGCCGGCACTGAAGTCGTAAACCCTCGCACCGTTGGCAACGAAACAGTCTCATACACTTCACTCATTGTAGGCGGCGGAACTCCAGACAGCACAGAAGGAGGCGAATACGTATACCGTGGAGACTCGTTCATATGCGGAGCTGCGATCCACGCTGGTGTGTTGGGAGATGCTCGTGGAGGATGCGGAGTCCTCAGTCTCGTGGGACAAAAGAGCAGTTACAGTGCTGCATCAAGGAATGGCATTTCCAGCGTGGCCTTCAACTCGTCGTTTCCCATGTCATTCGACTTTAACCACAGTCAGCAGGTCATGTCCGACGCACAGAAATGTCGCGATCCGCGATGGAATCTCCTCATCCTCTCCGCCATCTTCACGACTGTTTTTTCGCTCTTTACCACCCATCCAGCCACCTTCTTCGGCACCATATTCGTCATAACATACTGGCAGGTAGCCATGGCCTCGGACCCACCTTCATACACCGACTACCCATCCCTAGCATCCACACAACTCGCCGCCTTCCTCCCCGCCGCCTTCATCGCCGTCGTAATCTACCAAACCACCGTCCGCAAAACCCTCCTCCACCTAAACGCCCAATACGAAAAAACGATCCTCTGGATCGGCGGACTCTGGGTAGGCGCTCTCGATAGCAATACTCTAGACATGATACCAATCCAGCGCCTATACGGCCAAGACCTAAAACAACAACCCGGCGCCATCGTCGCCCTCATCGTCATCGTCCTAGTAATCTTCGCCATAGCACTGTACCAAATCTGGTGTTTCCGCACCGAAGGCCGTCTCGCTCGCTATCTCGGCCTCTACGCTATCCTAGGCATCGGTTTGGGTATTCTCGCATCCGTCCCTGGCCTCCAACTCCGCATCCATCACTATATCCTGGGTTTGCTTTTACTCCCCGGGACCGCTCTACAGACTCGTCTCAGTCTCTTGGTTCAGGGCCTCCTCGTTGGCCTCTTTATTAATGGCGTTGTACGCTGGGGCTTCGCTTCTGTCTTGCAAACTGCTGATGCGCTTCGTGGCGATGGTCAGATCGGTACCGATCTTGTCGATATTCTGGCTCCTGTCATCAACGATACTACTATCACGTTTGTCTGGGGAGCGCTTGCGCAGGGCTATGAGGGGGTTAGTGTTTTGGTTAATGATGTTGAGCGGTTTAGAGGGAATCAGGCTGATGGCGACTCGAATTTCACTTGGACTAGACAGGCATTGGATCACCCGGAATACTTTCGGTTTGGGTTCGTGGATTATTTACCGTTCGGTAGTGTGTCGTATAGTGATTTCACTGAGCCCGGCATTTGGTGGCCTGATGGGCGGTGGGATAATATTACCGCGGGGAGGACTTCTGGGTAGATGGATGGCTTGGAATGAATGGCTTCGATATGGACTCGGTTAAGGTGTGCATGTTTTGGCGTATGTGCGGATTAAACATGTCTATATGGGGTTTGGATAGCATGTAGATGATACACATGATGGAATTTGACGGGTTATGAGGCTTTGTTGGAATTTATCTCATTTATTTGCATTCCGTGCATCCAAAATATATACACCATCCCTCAATCCTCCAAACTTTCAACCTATATACCGAAACCCATAAAAGCAAACCATTACCATCACTCCACGTCCCACATATCACGCATCCGCCAGGGTATCTTGCTATCATCAAACTCCATCCAACCCTCCCGCCATTTCTTCCCCAGGCCCACATTTGGCCTCATCACACCCACTCTGGCATATCCACCGCCACCTTGGGAGACCCGATGCGCATAGTCTTCCTATGTTCCTTCAACAACGCGACCACCTCCCCATCAACCCTCGCATACGCCTCTCTCAGCCTCCCCCTCCCCCTGACCCACTTCTCCTCCCCTCCAATCCCATTCATCTTCCTCATCTCCTTGGAAAACTCCCACGCATGCTTCACCAATTTCCGATCCGTCGTCCGCGCCTTCACTTTGATGTAGCCGCTCAGATTGAGCCAGACGGCGATGTCGAGGAAAGACGACACGGTCACTGTGGGCGAGGCGGATGGTAGATCGAGAGAGGTGATGGGGCTGGAGAAGATGTAGTGGTCGAGCGTTGCGCTGACTTCGTCGAGATAGGTGAGTCGCACACGCTTTGTCGACGCTTCGAGCCGGAGCGCGTGCTCGATGCAATCAGCTAGCATGTCCCAGATGGCGATCTTGCCGTCTTTGGATGGGGCCGGCGTTTTGAGCGACCAGAGGTGTGCGTTTGCCCAGTGTTCGTCGGTGTTTAGTGCGTCGTTGCCCGTGGCTGTGTAGACGCGCGAACGCATGCTTTCTTCCTGTATGAACTCCTTGATCACGCGGTGGGTGTATGTGACGCGGAAATGCATGAGGTCAGATGTCGTCGCATCGGATACGAGACTCCCCTCCGGAGCCTTGGCTTCGAAGATGGTGAGCAGGGTCTTGCAACGCGTTTTCAGCATGAGTCGCATGGCGGTTACGCGGCTGAGTACTTCGGACATTGTGAGCGGCGCGGTTTCGGCGCTAAGACTGGATTTTGTGTCCGGATCGTTGGCAAAACAGAGGGGCAGGAGCAGTGGGTAGCCGTGCGCATCTATGAGACGGAAGACGCGGGAGGCTTGGGTGAGGGACTTGGTGTCCATGGAATCGATGATGTAGGCGAGGAGTTCGGAGAGATCAGGGGGGAGGGCATCGACGCGGGCACGTATCGTCTTCACGGAATCGGTCTCTTTGGTGGTTTGGATGAGGATTTCGGTTCCGAGGGTTGCCCAGAGGTACTCGCCCGAGGCTTTGTCGACGAGACTGTTGATTATAGCGCGTTCTTCGGTGCCGTCGGATTCTTGGTCCGGGATCCCGAACATTACGTCGTTTTGGTCGAAAGCGTGCAGGACGTAGGAGAGGATGCCTGTGCGGGTCCATTTGTTGAGCTCGAGCCTGGAGCGATCCTGGAAAGCCTGTTCGAACACTTCTGTTGGTCGGCTCGAAACTATGATCTTGACATTGCTGCGGTAAGAAAGACCCAGAATCATGTCCAGCGCGTGGCTTGGGCTGTCTTCGAGTTCGTCTAGACCGTCGACCATGATGAGAAACTTCTTGGAGGCATCTGAAACTAGCAGTTCGAAGGCCTTTCGAAGCTCAGAGAGTGGGAAGGGGTGAAAGCCGGCGCCGTAGGACTTGAATTGGTTCCAGCGGTCTTCGAAGAGGTACTGTATGATTCCTGGATCTTGTTCGAGGGGGCCATAGATCATGTCTTGCAAAGTTTCGTAGAGTAGCGCTCGTAAGAGTCCTACAGTCGTTTTCTGTATGTTGGTTCCACAATTCCAGAGAAAGAACCCAGTAAGGATACCAGGTGCAAGTCCTGACCACTCTTCCAGCTTGGGAAATAGCATTTCATTTCTGAACATGTACTTCATAAGCGTAGTCTTGCCGCAGCCGGGTTTACCTGTGGAGGTTTGTTAGAGCGTTTCGGACAAATCACCAATCTGACAGGCTACTCACCGGTTAACCAAAACAGGTTCTGACCGGTAGTCTCTCCGAGCCATTCGAGAAGTTTCGTTCCCTTCTGCAGTCGCGGCTCGAAAATCCAGTCGCAGGTACCCTCTTGCGGTGGAGTAATGCTATGAAGGCGGTCATCCTGCTCGGTGAAATGCAAGTTTCCGAAAATCTCATTGCGGAAGTGCGCTTCATTCTCTGCTACGACCAGCGTGTCCAGTACTTTTGAGAATTCTTGGAGATGCTGCTTTTTGTTCGCCTGCCAGCCGTTGGTCTGAATGGCTTCGATGACCCGTTCCTGCCATCGTTCTAGGAAGGGCACCCGGAAGTCCTCGACTGCGAATCCAGAAAGATCTTTGGTTTGAGACTGATCCAGAGGTTGGCTGCAGCGGGTTAGAATGCGATATCAGTGGTCAACTTTCGATTCACTTGCCGTAGAGCAACCAAGAGAGTAGCGTCCACCTCGCCGCGAAGATCGCCGAAATGCTCTTTCAAGCCCACCAACTCCTTGTCCTTCTTGACGGTCGCCAATGCATCTCTTACAGACGCGTGCTCCGGCTCCTCGTATTTCAGTTTTGCCTGCGCCTGCAAAACGTACTCTGCTAAATACCCAATCCACGTTCTTGTTTGTTCTCCCACGCTGAGGAGGTTCAGGAGAGCGCCACCAATTTTTCCAGCCTTCTTATCGGCTTTTGCGATCTTAGACGTCAAGCGATAGAGATTGTTTGCGACATTCTGCAAAACGGCGTGGTCGCCGGGACTAGCCCCTTTCGAACTGTGGTGGACAGAGTGTTCGTGGGAGAGAATCTTGTCTGCGAAGTCGAGCGATTGGACAATGGCTGAAGCCAGGCCTACTGTAGGCTGGAGTGGCGACATGGTTGATCTTGTGGACAGGTGGTCATGTTCCCCCGAGGATGGTGAGGTCGTTGGATGTCGGCGTGGTTCTCATATAGCGAAGTCCGAACGGTTGTGGAGCCAGTAAAACCTCGCGAACCCCGGTCGCTTGGCAGCACCGGAAACGCCAGCGTATTTCAGGTAAGGCGGCTCATATACTGATCTTCATCGGCGGTGACGACGCCTTGTCTTTCTCAACATGGTCTTGTGGTTGTACATCCCTCACCGCCCGCTGCTCGTGATGTGATATAGCTTTCAGGGTGCGTTCAGCACAATTTCGACGAGACCCTTTGCAACCCCCATCCCAAACACCACACCAACATGAATTCCCCAAAAGTGGACCGCCAAACGCAAACGCCAAACGAAAGACGCCCATGTGGCCAGGACAGTGACGTCGTATTCTATGCATTTACGCCTGGTGCGAGTGCCTTGAGGCAGAAAGAGTTGGACTTAGTATAAAAATGCCCGCCCTTGTCGTGTTGTGGAAGAGACCTTGGAGACAGCGAGGAGATCAATGAATAGAAGCCTGGCTGTATGACTTTCGAAAGCAGACAGAAAACGTGTGGCTGCCTTTTATGCGTGTTGCTTGCATCGTCCGCACGCAGAACGGCGGTTGCCCTAACGATGACCCAGCCAACGTCGAGATTGGACTTCACCTTCACTTTAGCGCGCTTTGCGTTCCTGCCTTCCCAGTGTCTGGTCCTTAACTCTTTCACGGCGGCCTCACTGCGTCGCCAGCCTACAACCCCACCACCGCCCTCGCGGCTATACCTTGGTATCTTATACGGCCGTATTGCTACTCCATACTCCCTCATCAAGCCGCAAGTATGGAGCTTGAAGAGGGCATCATGCCAGTACCGAAGGAGTACCAGACACTCCTCAATTCGGAGGTCGGACAGATCTATGTGTTCAGGTACCAGAACCTACCTTGTTCTGGCATATTCAAACGCTGACCTCTGCAGTGGCCTCGACGAGAAGATCAACCTGCGCACAAAGCTCGAGATCGAGTGGGAAAATATCCCTCTGGTTAACCCACAGTTCGACAAGGAGGGTGCAGACCCCGACGGCTACTTGGACTTGAGCCAGAGAATCCACGTCGTCTACGTCAAGTCTTTGTTCACCGATGGCACCGGTTTCGCCTACTATATCAAGGGCGGAGTCAACATGTCGAGGTTCCTGGCCGGCACTTTCAGCGGAAAGCCCTATGATAGGCCGTGCTTTTCGACGCCTGTTGTGGTATACACCGAGCAGGACATCTTCGAGGTGGAAGGTCTGCATACGGTTGAGTTCGACAAGGCCTCCAAGACAGACACCAAGGGTCTACGCTGGAAGTACCTGTATGAGTCCGCGGTCAAAGCATTCGAGAAACTCGAGTTTAGTAGGGAAAAACTCGCAGAGATCAAGATAATGGATGAGGCCATGACGTCTGGAACGGAAGACGACTCGGACGACATGGACGAAGTTACTCCAAGCATCGAGGTCAACACAGCTGTAGGCCACAATGTCCAGGTCAAAAAAACCGATGGAGCCACTCTCCGCGTCGGCGTCAATCATAACAGAGACACGCCCCGCCCCGGGACCGACATGGAAGGCGATACTCCCTTCGACGAGGACAGCATGGATGGCAGCACTCCCAGCCTCGGGGCGGACACTCCGCCCAGTTCTCCCAGTACAGCGCAATCGCATAAGTAGGATGTGCGTAGCGACCACGAGGACAGGGAGGCCAGCATCTTTAGCGATAGCGACGGTGAGACCACGCCCAACTCATAAGGGATCTTGCAATTTGGTTTCTGGGTTCTACCATGGAAAGGCATCGTAGGTTTAAGGCTAGTTATCTGGATACGCGTTCACAGCCAAGTGACGTTTGGGTAGTAGTAGCATGGGAGATGGAGAGGGGGGGAACTTGCAGCAAATGAGCACCCCTCCACGGTTTCTTCGTGCCATGAATAGTATCTAACAGTGACGATTCCTATCCTACTGAAGCTCAAGTGAGCTGTGCCACATCCCGTATGCAGCGTGATCCAGGCCGAGTGGCTGAAGAGCGCAATCTCCGAGTCCTGGATGATCTTGCGGATGACGTCTGTGCTCGGAAGTACGGCAAAGGAACTGGCAAAGGTGTAGCAGGCGGCGTGAAGAGAACAAGCACCACGGGCGGCCGAAAAGTTCGTCAGGCCTCGTATGAGATGACGTTCTCCAGCGCCGGCGGATACCACGGAACAGAGATTCTTGGACCATGGAGTCGAGCCAGTCGGCACCGTGCCATGACCGTTACTTGAGACGCATCCTGTGCTTGGCATTGCTTGTCTGGAAAGCTTGATTCCGGGGGGGGAGGTGAGCGTTGCACTGCCTTGCTTTTTGCTGTGGAGCCACTCGAGTCCCCAGCCTCCACTGCCACTCCGCCCGCCGTGCGCATATGTAGAGGGCGTGTGGTCCCTGTAGGTAGTTCTCGACCACTTCCCGGACCACGCTCTCGCTGCGACTTGCGCGACATCAGTGGCACTTCTTCTGTACACAGAAGCGCCCGCAGTCGCACTCGCTCCCGCAGCACCCATTTTTTCACCCCAAATTTCCCCCTCCACAGCAAGCAATGGCAGAGGAAGAGAAGGCCGGGCAAGAGGAGGCCCCCCGCCACGGCGATGCGCCCAACGGCAGCGCAGCCGCGAATGCAGAGAAGGGGGGTGAGAAAGGGGGCCACGACGACGACGACGAGCCCCCCAAGCCGCTGAAGACGCGGACGAGCTCCAGCAAGAAGGAAAAGGAGCCCGCCGGCGGCTTCGACGACACGCCGGTGCCGCGCGCGCCGCCTGGCTACACGGTCCGGATCACCTTCCACCGCGCGACGAACCTCCCCCTCGCCGACATCAACACGCTCTCCGCGGACCCTTTCATCGTGGCCGAGATGATCACGGCGCTGCCGTCGCGCCACAAGGAAGACCCGCCGCTGCAATTGCGCACCCCCACGATACGCCAGAACACCGACCCGGAGTGGAACACGCAGTGGATCATTGCGAATGTGCCCGCCTCCGGCTTCCGCCTCAAGTGCCGCATCTACGACGAAGACCCGGCCGACCACGACGACCGCCTGGGCAATGCGCATGTCGTGGTCGACTCGCTGAACGACAACTGGCCCGGCATCCAGGACCAGCGGTATTCGATCAAGAAGCGCATGGGCAGCAAGCGCGCATACCTGCTGAGGGCGCTGGCCGTGTGTTTCCGGAAAGTGCAGCACATGAACGGCTCTCTGTACGTGAGCGTGGAACTGCTGGGGAAGACGCAGGACGAGAACGGGGGCCGGGCCTACACGGTCGGGCCTCAGTTCTGGATACGCCACTATTCGCCCCTGTTGGGCCGTCTGCTGGGCCAGAAGGAGCCGAATGCGGACGGGCCGACGTCGAAGAAGACGGGCAAGGCGAAGGCGGAAAGGTACAATTTCCAGGCCAACGAGATACAGCTGCGCGGACCGGTTCCCGACGCCATGTATCACCGCTACGTCGAGTTCAAGCCCTTTGTCAAGTCCATGTTCACAGCGAAGGGGGTCCGGGGCTTCATTCTCTCCAAAGCTTTGCACCACCAGCACGCGCGCGTCTACAACTTCGACCGGGAGACGGAATTCGAATTCTTCGAGCAGCCGTGCAAAGCCCTGACCAAGAAGTTTCTAGAACTCGTCCACTTCGACCAGGGCGGCCGCATCTTCACCTACGTACTCACCCTCGACGGCCTCTTCCGCTTCACCGAGACGGGCAAGGAATTCGGCATCGACATGTTATCCAAGCACACCATGCACAGCGACGTAGCGGCCTACACAGCCTTCTCCGGCGAATTCTTCATCCGACGACTCAAGCACGCGAACCGCGACCCCCCGGAAGAAGGCGGCAACAACACCAGCCACCCTCCGGACGACATATCCGGAGGCCCACCAAGCGACGAACCCACGCACGACCCCACCCACTACGAACTAATAATCGACAACGATTCCGGCACGTACCGCCCCAACGCCAAACTCCTCCCGCAACTCAAAGCCTTCTTCGCCACCAACTTCCCCGGCCTCCACATCGTCACGCTCGACTGCCAAGACGAAGCCGAGAAAATGGACCAGCTCAAGACCGAGCAGCGCGAGCGCAAGAAACAGGAAGGCGAGCACATTGTCTACGCCCAGGCGAGTCGCAGCAGTAGTATGAGTTCCTCGGATATCGAGGAGTTGGATCGCTTGGAGGCTATGGGGGAACGCCCGGAACCGCATTTGAGACACCAGATTGCTACTACCGCGGGCTCCAAAGTAGATGCTGTCAAGTACCATGGGAAACAGTATAAACCGAGTAATAATGCCGAGGGCTGGAGAGGAAATAATCATCCACCTAGACAGGACGATGCTGCTGTTGAGAGGGCGAGGGAAGAAGCTGGGCAGGTGTAGTCGAAACCGTAAAGAGGCCGCCCTTGTTTTTTCTTTCTTTAACCCTTTTTTTTTTTTTTGAGCTCGGTGGTTTAGCGAGTTCTTGGGAACTTGCTTTTCGCATCTTTGCGAAGCGCGCATGTGGATGGAGGAAGGAAAGCGTAATTGTGGATTCGATTTCGATTCGATGTTTTTTTTTGTTGGGGGGAGGACCGGATCGATCCATCACTCACTATACCATACCATATAGGACAGAGAGGAGAGAGAGAGATACCCGCTATGTGTTTTTCCTTTTGTACTGCATATTGTTTTACTTTTACTCTTTTTACTATTCAGGTCGGTGGGCGGAGATACGTGTAGTGTACTTTATAGTGTCTCAATCTCTAATTGATTCATACCACACCCAAGACTAGACCTCAGTGTAAAATTTCCCTGTTCTATCATCGACCCCGGACCCACGACGAGGACGTGCTACTATGTATCGGACCATACAACCAGTTCACGAGACGGAGATATTAATAATTTTAATCTCCTCCTCGGGTTTCTCCTTATAAGTCTTCGTATTCTCAATCTTATGCACCACATCCAAGCCCTGCACCGCACGGCCAAAAACCGTATGCTTATTGTCGAGCCAAGGCTGTACACACATCAATTAGCATTCCCACATCATTCCAACACAAACAACATCCAAGGGTAAAAAATCAAAATCAAAAAGGTAAAACTTACAGCCTTCTCCGTCGTAATGAAGAACTGACTCCCATTGGTGTTGGGCCCAGCATTCGCCATGGACACGGTATACGGTTTGTCGTGTCTGAGACTGGAAAACTCGTCGGCAAACTCCCTGCCCCAGATGCTCTCTCCGCCGGTGCCGTCGCCCATGGGATCGCCCGTCTGGATCATGAACTTGCGGATCACGCGGTGGAAGATGATGTTGTTGTAGTAGCCGTTCTTGGCGTGCGTGACGAAGTTCTCGACGGCTTTGGGGGCCGCCTCGGGGAAGAGGCGGATGCTGATGTCACCGTAGGTGGTGTGCATGGTTGCCGACGTGCCTGTTGCGGCCGGCTGGTCTTCCAACTTCTTCTTCGCCCCCGCGAGGTTCTGCGGCTTCTCGTTCTGCACGTCACGTGTGGATTTCGTGGCGCTGGAGTCGTTGGTGTACATGTAGAAGCGGACTTTCCCTGATCCTGTAGACACAAGCATGGCGTCTCGCGCTTCGGCTTCCTGGAGGAGGGGGTTCTCCGAGGCGGCCATTTCGACCGTCACGATGCCTTTCTTTTCGGGCTGGCCTTGGTACAGCGAGAGCCAGAGCGGGCGGACGGACTCTTCCTGCCCGTAGAGCTTGACGCGCTTGTTGGAGAAAGTGTTGAGGACCTTGACGCCGTACATGGAACCGTAGAGAATGAAGTTGCTGGTTTCGTCGAAGATGACGTTCATTCGAGAGCGGTTCGAGGGCTGGTCGAGCTCGCGTTCGATGCCTAGCCGTCGTCCGAATTCCATGTCCTCGAGCGTCTGAACGGCGGTGCCGGCTTGGTGCGCGGCTTCTATGCTCGCTATGGATTCATCATACTCTCGGTGCAGCTTCCCGGTCGCGAAGTGGAACACCCGGATGTGTCGGTCCGGGAAGGAGAAGGTTGCGAATTGCTTGCCGTCGGGAGATAACGTCACAGTCGAGGGGACAGTTTTGGCCTTTTTGAACGCGAACAGATCGGTGGAGCTTTTCGCAGGGAAGACATTGTCCGGCTTCTCGAAGGCGCCGCTCGGCTGCCAGTACTCGACCATGCCGCCCTGGTCGACGGATATCACGCAGTCGTACTGGCTGTTGTACGCCATGAGCGCAACGGGCTGTTTATGCACTTTCTTCAGCGTGTGCAGAGGCTCCAGGTTTTCTCCTCTTCCGTCGTAGATGCGTATCCAGGAATTCTCTTCGGAAGAAACGGCCAGCTGGGGGAACGACGCGCCCCTCCCGTGCACCCAACACACGGCCTTGGGCGCATACTCCAAGCTCAGCATCGCCAACAGATCAAACGTCTCGACGTCAAAGATCTTGACCGATTTATCTGTCCCTGCAGTCGCAAAGCTCCGCCCATCGGCGCTGGCGCTCACCGACCGTATCTCTCCATCGTGGGCGCGGAACTCTTTGACGAACTCGATGCCACCAAAGTCCTTCTTCCAGAACTTGACCACGCCGTCCACCGAGCTCGTGATGAGAAAGTCGGTGTGCGGGGTGAAGGTGGTGAAGCACAGTTGCTCGCGGTGCATCAGCGATTTGAAGTAGCGGTTGGCGGTGGGGAGCGCGGCAATGTAGAGTTTTTCGTACGGCAGCCTCCTCTTCTTCTTCTTGGGCGCAGAGGACGGAAGCGCGGGTCCGAAGTCATCTTCCGAGGAACTGTCGTCTATTCCGGCGTCAGTGAGGTTTGCGCGTAGTGAGCTGCGGAGCTTACCATCGTCGACCGTGGCTTTTGCGACTTCTTTTGCGGCGTTGCGGTCAGCCTCTTCGAATTCCGCGCGCGACCGTTTCGCAGATGGCGATCGCATGCGCCTGTCAGCCTGGAGAGATGTCCCGTCCATTGTTGTGGTAGTATGTGATGGAGGTGGGCAGAAGTTTACGTGTGGCTGCACGTGCATGTGGGTTCACGGTATCACGTGCCAAGATTCAGTGACATGTTCATAGCGCAAAAGTAAAGGGCTGCAGAAACATGTATTCCGCTACCAATATATCATTATTGTACATGCGTCCCGGTCTACCGTGCATGCTTGTCATTCCAACGCTCGGCCGTCTTGGACGTCTAGACTCTACAGCTTCTGGTACTCCAGCTTGCCCTCCAGCTTCTTCGACTCGGCCATCTTGCGCACCGCCTTGTTGAAGTCGTCCTGGTTGATGGAATCGCGATAATCCTTGATGGCAAACAAGCCACTGACACCAGTTAGCAAATCCAGGGGATGAAGGGGGCAGATACTCACGCTTCCGTGACCACGTTCCGCAGGTCGGCTCCGTTGAACTGGTCGCTCATCTTGACGATGCTCTCAAAGTCAATCTCGCCGTCCGTCTGCACGCCGCTGGCATGGATCTTCATAATCTCCAACCGTCCCACCTCGTTCGGCAGCGGAATCTCAATCTTCCTGTCCAACCGTCCAGCACGCAGCAGCGCGGGGTCGAGCGTATCGGGTCGATTCGTGGCCATGATGATCTTGGTCTGTCCGAGGTAGTCGAAACCATCCAGCTGGTTCAGCAGCTCCATGAGCGTCCGCTGGATCTCTCGGTCTGCAGAGGTACCTTCTGAGAAACGGCGGCCACCAATGGCGTCGATTTCGTCCATGAAGATGATGCAGGGCTCGTGTTCCTTTGCGTAGCCGAACATCTCGCGAATCAGACGCGCCGACTCGCCAATATACTTGTCGACGATGGCTGATGACACGACCTTGAGGAAGTTGGTCTCCAGACCGCTCGCCACCGCTCGCGCGAGCAGTGTCTTTCCGGTTCCGGGCGGGCCGTACAGCAGGACTCCCTTTGGCGGCTTGATGCCTACTCTCAGAAACAGCTCCGGGTTCTTCAGCGGCAGCTCGATGACCTCCCTCAGCTCGCGGATCTGCTCGTTCAGACCGCCGATGCCGCCGAAGCTGACCTGGCCCGGGTCCTCCAGCGACATGTTGTAGACGAGCGGGTCGACTTCGCGGGGTAGCATGCGCATGATTGTGAGGGTGGTCATATCCAGCGCCACACGGGTGCCCTGCTTCAGCTTCTGTTTGTCGACCTTTGACCGGCAGCCGACGACGTACCGTGGCCCGGACGAGGCTTTGACGATGACTGGGAGAGGTTGTCAGACAGTAATTTGCGGACAGGCATTTGAGACTCACATCGCTCCTCGTCCAGCTGCTTGAGCACCTCCCCTATTATTTGGCCGACGCTCTGCAGCGCCTTGATGTTGTCTTCGGATACGTCAAAGTCGTGCTGCAGGCCCTTGATCTCTAACCGCAGCGCCTTCAGCTTGGCCTCCCATTCACGCGACTCCAGCAACTTGGTCTTGTACTCTTCGAGGGCATGATCGCGCTCGGGATCGCTGCTGCCGCTCATGGTGGTGGTGACGGTGGTGGTGGTGGTGGTGAGTGTGGGGGTGGTGTGTGGGGGGTGGTAGTGAGGGTGTTGGGTGTTGGTCCCGAGCGGCGGCGGCGACGACGGGCGTAAACAATGGTGTTGAGTGTGGCAGGTTGCAGATGGGGCGAACGATAGCGGGGCTCGATGAAGATGGGTGGCGCAGTGAGGTTCGATGGCGGATTATTGACGGCGCGCTTCTCAAGTGTCTCGTCCACTGCGCCGGAGCTCTGATGGACAAGCTCAATGACCAGCTAGCCACGCCCGGAGAATCGTCGGCCCGCTGTGCATCGGCATCAGAAAAAGTTCGCCGATCCTCGAACTTTTCCGCGAACTTTCCAACCGATCTTTCCACTCAACCTCACCGCCAATGTCCTCCTTCTTCACAGTCCCTGCGTCGCTGCGGAAACGGAAACGGGCCGAGACCGGTTCGGCGACGTCGAAAAAGCGCAATGCCACCCAATCCTCCCGCCCGGACCGAGACGAGTCGATATCCGGGAGTGAAGAGTCGGGCGACGAACGAGACAATACATTCTTCGAGGACCCCGAGGCCTCGGAAAGCTCGGACGATGAGAAGGAAAACGCTGCCGAAAAGCGTCTCCGTCTTGCCGAACGCTATCTCGAAAACATCCGCAACGAAGTCGAGGACGACGGAGGCTTCGATGCGGCGGAGATTGACCGCGACCTGATTGCGGACCGGCTCAAGGAGGACGTGGCAGAGACCAAGGGCAAGATCTACAGGAACATTGCGGGCCAGCTGCAATTCGACGATGCAGCACACGTCATGGGCAAGTCGGGTCTGCAAAAGGCAATCACAGGCTGTGCCCTACGGCTGCCCTACGCATGGACCGTCAGCAAAGACATGGTGGTGGAGAAGTGGGAGCTTGCAGATCCCAGCGTCTACAATGCGTCCGCCGTCGACCGTCCGACCAACATAATCCCACGCCGAACCCCCAAGCGCCTCTTCTGGAGAAAGGGCAACGTGCACAAGAAGGGCGACAAGGACTTCCTCGGGCACACCGGCGAGATCATATCCGTGGCAGTATCCGACTCAGGCCGCTTTCTGGCTACCGGCGACAAGCATGCGCGTCTGATCATCTGGGACGCCGACACCCTGACGCCCCGCAAGCTCTTCACCAGACATCGAGATGCGGTGACATGTTTGTCGTTCCGGAGGGGCACCGAACAGCTCTTTTCCGGGGGGGCGGACCGTGCTGTGCTGGTCTGGAGCGCGTCGGAACTTGGGTACGTTGAAACGCTGCACGGCCACGAAGACGTGGTAATTGGAGTCGCCGGCGGACTGGAGGTCAATCAGGAGACTTGCATCAGTGTCGGCGCCCGCGACCGCTCCGCGAGACTGTGGAAGGTGGTCGAAGAGAACCAGTTGGTGTTCCGCAGTGGTGGAACGGCGAGGCAAAAAGGCATGGACAAGCTGCGGAGAGATCGTTTTGGGGTCAGGGACAGCAAAACCGACGGCCAGAACACCACCGCACAGGACGGAGAGGACGAGATAATTGCCTACACCGAAGGATCTATGGACTGCGTTGCCTTCCTCGACGCCGGTCTCTTCGTCACGGGCTCAGACAACGGCGCACTGTCACTCTGGTCCATCAACAGGAAGAAGCCGCTGCACGTTCTCCCCCTCGCCCACGGCCGGGATCCGCCGTTGCCTCCAGAGGAGATGTCGGCAAACCACGACGCTGCAGCATCTGGAAAGAAGGGGCCCCGGTTACCGCGATACATCACAGCCATTGCCACGGTACCATTTGCGGATCTAATCTTGACGGCAAGCTGGGACGGATGGATACGAGCATGGCGTGTGAGCGACGACAAGCGTTCGATTGAGCCAGTAGCCAAAGTTGGCCGTATCCCTGCTGATGCCGACGACGATACCATCATCATGCGAGGCATTGTGAACGGTCTCTCTGTCCAGGAACGAGGGGATCGGGGCAAGGAAGGTCTTTGCGTGGTTGCAGCCGTGGGTAGAGAGGCTCGCATAGGACGATGGATGGTGGGAAAGGTCCCGAATGCTATCTATGTGTTCGAGGTGCCCCGAAAAGCTCTTGCCAACGGCACGGCGGAGGAAGACGAGGACGAGGACGTGGTGGATGCGGAATGAACTCCACGGACCCCATCCCAACTCAGATAGCTTTCGTGATACCATAATATTAAGCGAGCATTGATTCCGGCACTCTTTTTTGCTTCACTTATTGTTCATCTATATCGTTCCGTTCACGCTTCTATCTGCCTATCTGCACTTATCTTGTCTTGCTGAATCGAAGAACTAACGGCTATAATATATTTTTTCGTCAAAGTACTTGTTCTCATGTGTGCAACAACGGGGAGATAGAAATGTATGTAGTATAGGTATAGGTATAGGTATAGGTAGGTAGGGCCGACTACCTTTGTATATTCACGTGCTATTTTATTCCCCCCTTCGGATTCCTTGGTTCTAGTACATGTAACTGGAATTGGTTCACAGGTATAGACATACTACTAAATTTGATTAATAAATACCGACATCTAGTTAGAGAAACATATGTAAGGAATAAATAGCGAATCGATAAAATCAACAGTAGCTTATTGTTTAGGAGAGAGCCTTGTACACTAGACTAAGCAGTATCTTTAGAACGCAATGCGGTGATTATATTAAAGACATTACTAAAGGGAAGAATAGGACAGACATGGTAGTTGGCAATGCTTGCTACAATGACACAATGGTAGCATAGACCGTGACGTATAAGAAATTTCCCAAAGGGGCTGCTAAAGAAGAAGGTATAAAAGCATATCGTACAGATCTATTCTCTTTAATATTATTTATTAAACAGGGTCCGATCCTAGTATCCGTTTCTCGATTACCGGGAAGCTGGTAGAGTAGGTGGGAGGCGAAGAGTGCGAAATTCGTTTAACGCGATATCTACCCTTCACACCTAGTGCAGTGCAGTGCAATGTAGTGCACATCATCTTCCCTTCTCCCCGTCCGTGTATTTCCTCTAGGAAAGTGCCGCCGTGACTGCTAGTGAGTTGGATTGTGGTGTGGGTGTAGCAATACGAGGGACGCTGGGGTCTGGAGTGCGACGGTCGGTGTGGTTTAGTGGTGGTGATGTGTTTGATATTATATAGCATATATGGCTACTTTCTTGTTCCCGACGAAGAATCGCGGATTGTTATGCGTCGTGGTAGATTTGTTTGTAGCGATACGGATAATCGGGTAGCTGGGTTTCGGTTCCCAGCTTCGATGTGTGACCCATAGCTACTTGTGACCGATTCTGGGAGTGGGCATCCCTTCTTCATCCCGCAAGTTAGGAGGCTTGTGCTTCGGGCGTATTGACGCGGTTCGGTGGTGCAGTCCACAAACACGATACCGGCTACGCAAGCAAAAACTACATCATCACTTCCTCTCCTGGTCTTTAAATTTCTGCTTGAAATACTGCTGTCGGTCAGTACTCGAGCACACCCTAAACGCCCACCACTTCAAACCCACTTACCTGACAACTGATCCTAAACGCGTCCGGCAAGCTCACTCGCGGCACATACCCCAGCACCCTCTTCGCCTTGGAGATACTCACGTACCGATCCTTCGTAGCGTCTAGAATCACGCCCCTGCTGAACGTGCCCTGCGTCCCACTCACCCAGCTCCACCACTCCGACCCGAGCCCCATCCACCAAGCCAGTCCCGAGGGGATCGTGATCTGGAACGGCGGCACGTGGTCGAACTCTTTCCAAATCGAGATACATATATCTCGTGCGGAGACTGGCTCGCCGTTCGTGATGAAGAAGGCTTCTCCTGCTGCGGTGCATGAGTTGAGAAGGTTGCGGACCGCGAGCACGTGCGCATCAGCGACGTTTCCGACGTAGACGTAGTCTTGGAGGTTGTTGTTGTCGCCGAGTATGAAGGGCGTTTCGCCTTTTATTATGCAGCCGTGGATAATGGGAATGGTGGCTGGGTCGTTGGGGCCGAAGATCACGCATGGTCGGAGCGAACAGGTTGCGAAATCGGGCTTGTTCGCTGCGAGAACGAGGTCTTCTGCTATAGCCTATGGGACTGTGAGAAAGGTACTTGGGATCGAGATGTGGAGTATTTGGAGGTCGGAAAATTCTGGGAGTTGTCTACGGGCTGGCGGTACAAAAGGAAAAGGGATTCCAGGCCGCATCAACAATCAGGAAATCAAGTTGACTGGGAGTAGACGAGACAGGAGATTCTCTTGGTCGAGTGTGGTATTCGGAGGGCTCCATGCAGATATAAAGCATATCCTCGGCGCGGGGACGCCTGGTGGAAGACATAAGAAAGAAAGGATATTCGTCACTTATAGGGGCACAGATGACCTGAGATAGAGATATGAGACTTGACGTACCTTGGATCTACCATAGGAGGTCGTTGCTCGACCCGTTGGCCATGTCTCATCGGCATTCCTAAAGTCCTCGTCCAGTTCATCGAGCAGGACTGTTACACTACTCGTGTATACCTGTATTTGAATAACGTCAGAACTAGTCAGATACATCCATAGAACGCTTCTACCATGTGAAGAAACCTCTCTATAAAACACAGTATACAGCACTGTATCATTATTTTCCAAGGCTTTGGCTCGCCCAAGCCCGTAAAGTGTTGTCAGAAATTCGACAAATGTCTGTACGACCGACCAAGTCCCACCTCTCCGCAACGAAAAAGCCAAACTCACCAAAGCCCTAACACCCGCCTCTTTTGACATGTCGACCACATTCCTCGTCCCCTCAACATTGACTTCGAAAACCGTCTCCCACCCCTTCCCCTTCAGGCTATACCGCTCAGGCCCGGTATGATACACACCCACCGTGTGCACGACAACATGCGGCCGGGCCTCCTCGAATACCTTCTTCAAATCCTCCCTCTGCAGCACGTTTCCGCGAACATATCGCACTTGGGAAAAAGACTGGGTTCCAGGAGATGGGGGATTTATGTCTAGCGCTGTGATGGCGTATTGTGAGGGATTGGGCAGAGAAAGAAAGGCTTTAATGATGGCGGTGCCGACGAATCCGGTGCCTCCTGTTACGAGGACTTTTATCGGCGCCATCTATGGAAGGCAGACACGTCCAAGCTTGAGCTTATGTGTTGTGTGTTGTTGGTGTGAGAGGAGATGGCCCTGCGATGGAAAGGATACGATCACGTTTCGCGCTACCCTCTTGCAGCTTAGCCGCCGACTGCACGGTGAACGGCCGCGGTGCTTGATTTCGGAACCGTTTCCGATGTCTTCGCAGCGCCTGCGGAATCCCACTCGTCGATTCGATCATGGCTCGATTTATTTAGACGGTGCAGGTGAATACGGATGATTCGCGTTGGTGGGAAAACACTGACTTGTTGTAGTGAGAAAATTCTGTACGCGATCGCACACTACTTCTTCTCTGAACCTCTCTCCATTTGTCGCTGTAAATCTTGAACACGCGGAATATTTCATCTTGTGCCTGCATGAGAAGATCCCGAGACCTCTCGTTATTAAGGCACATTACGGATTCGCAAACCAGATTACTATTTGCTCGGACTACGTACGAACTGGGGGGTTTATTTTCAAAATCAATGCCGTAGCATTGAAGTCCAAAATCCCCCAACCCCCGAAGAATATAAGTCGTCTTTTTCCTCAGATCAAGACGAAGGGCGTCTGATAGTACTCTTCTCCGGATACGATTAGCGAATCAAATCTTCTATCCGGGTTCGAAAAGCATCTTAGGAGCGTTACGGAAAATACCCTGATCGCCAACTGGGCTCCGACTTTCCACAACCACGAAGAGAATAGGAACACCAATTGCGGTTAACAAGCGATAGATATTGATTGCCATTCAATCGCAACATCAGCAACGGACCAATTCAAAGGAAGTGTTCAAGAGGAACCCATACTACAGACCTTCCACAAGTGTTCATCAATACCACCAGAGCGGATTACGAACACCAGCCCCTCCAAAGCCGTCAAGATACCTTCAAACAAATCCTTCACCCAAGATGAAGTTAAACGAGCACGAAGGTACCGTACTATACCCTTCCCAAAGAGGCGAAAAACTAATACAAGGTCCCCACAGCACTCCTCACGTCCAACGTGCTCCTGGTTCCATACTCGGCGCACCACGTACCGACGTACCACGAATGGATGCAAGACGCGGTACTTCACCCTCCATTCCATGCATTCCAATCCCTCCCATCCCCATTCTCCCCACTCCGTCCCATCCCCAGTTCACCAACTAACACAAAGCGCCCAGGACCTCCAAGCCCTCACCGCATCCGAGCCCCTCACTCTGACGCAAGAACACTCGATGCAAAAGTCCTGGAGAACCGACGCCGATAAGCTAACCTTCATAACCTGTCGCTCCCCTTTTATCCCTACTATAGCCACAGCAGCACCACCACCACCACCCTCCACAATCACAGCCGGCGAACCAGATACCCCCCAAACCATGATCGGCGACATAAACCTCTTCCTCACACCCTGCACCGACTCCTCCCCATCCTCGGACGAAGAAAACAAGGACGCGCAAGATACAGACGACGAGAATCCACACGCCATAGTAGGAGAAATAGAAATCATGATCGCCGACCCCCTAGCCCGAGGCCAGGGTCTAGGCAAAGAGATACTATTAACTTTTCTCTGGTACATACTCAGTTCGGCTCCGCGTCTCATGGACGAGTACGATCACCAGTATCATCAGAAGGGCAAACGAAGCAGTAATCTCCACTACCTCCGAGTCAAAATCGATCAAAACAATACCCGCAGCGTGCGACTTTTCGAGACTGTGGGTTTCGTCAAGGTGAGCGAGAAAGCGAATTTTTTCGGGGAGGTGGAGTTGCGGTGGCGTGGGGGTGGGGAGGAGGCGTTGGGGGAGGTGGTGAGGAGGTTGGGGAAGGGGGGGTTGCCAAGGTCTTTGAGATATGTGGGGGGATGATGGATGGGTGGGATTATGTAGATAGTTGGGTGATGATGGGGGTATACTGTAGATACATGGTTTATAATCTCCCGTCTCGATGCTGGTCTTGTGGTGAAGCTACTGCATCATCTCATTGCCTATATCCCCAGGAGCAAGCATATCAAAGACGATAAATCTAACCTTACCTCTCCAAATTCTATTCCAACAAGAGCTCGTCGTTCCATCCATGAGACCTTCATCCCGAGACCATAAGTATCAAGCGAACCCTGACCCTACCAATAAAAGCCCAGTGAGCAGCCCATCTGCAACCAAGAAATCTATTCAATCATCAACTTCCCATCCATTACCCTCTAAACAAGATATATCCTCCCCTCAAAAGCCGCCAACTCCTTCTCCTTCGCCCCCTCCACAGAACTAACCAACAACCTCGCCTTCTCCATAGCGACCTCTGCAGGCAACTGCAAAGCGAGCGGTCCATCGGTAAAATTACAAACCGCGACAGCCTTCTTCCCCTGCCACGTCTTACTAAACACAAACACCTTCTCATTCCCCGCGTCCAAGTCGTCGAATTGTCCGTGGACGAGCAGGTCGTTGTATTCGCGACGGACTTGCAACATATGTTTCCAGAAAGCGAGCACGGAGGTGTCGTCAGATTGTTGCTGTTCCGCGTTGCACACGCTCGCATCGTCCAAGACTCGCATCCACGGTGCTACCTTGCTATCTGCGGGCGAAAACCCATTATACGGACCGGTAGACCAGGAGAGCGGGACGCGAGCGTGATCTCGAGCGAGGTGTTGGAGAGAAGCTTTTGCAGCTTTGAGGGCTTCGGGGTCGTTGTTGCTGCGTTGGGCTACCATTTTATACTATTGCTTTTGTCAGAATCATACAACGAGATGCACGGATGTTGACATGGGGACTTGCGTAGTTTGAGGAATCTACGTCCTTGTACTCGCTCATATCCCAATCTAGGCCGAAGTTCGTCATGCCGAGTTCCTGGCCCTGGTAGATGAATAATGTGCCGGAGAGCGCACACATCATGAGCGAAAGCATCCTGCCCCCGGCTACTCTGTGCTCGGGCGCATCGGAGGTAAAACGAGTGACTGAGCGTGACTGGTCATGGTTCTCTAAGAATACGGTCGTCCAGGCATCGGTACCGCGGATCAGGTCCTGGGTGCGTCGGATTGCGGCTTTGAACTCGGGGAGCTTGTAGTTTTTGGGCGTCGTTTGGAACTTGTAGGGTCCTTGGCCGATGTCGACGACGTCCTATGCAGTTGCGTATTAGCAGGTGGTCGTAGATGGAGAGGGGGTGGAAAGGTCGTACGAATTGGAACACCATGTTCAACTGCTTCTCCTTTGCTGAGACATACTTGATTACCCTCGACATGTCGGGCGTATTTGGGCACTCTCCAACAGTCATGGCGTCGTATTTCTCTAGCACCCGATTCATCTCATTCAGATACTCATCCATTCTCGGTCCATTGCAATACTGCAGCCCGGCGAATTGCCATTCACTGCTCGGATCGGTGATTGGCGCATCGACCATATCTCCCTTGCTGTACATATTGACAGTGTCGACACGGAAGCCGTCAACGCCGCGCTCGAGCCAAAACTCCATGCCTGACTTGTAGATGGCAGCGCGGGTTTCTGCGTTCTCCCAATTGAGGTCGGGCTGCTCGGGGCAGAAGAGATGGAGATAGTATTCTTCAGTTCCAGCATCCCATTGCCAAACAGAGCCGCCAAAGTTGCCGAGCCAGTTGTTGGGCGGTTTGCGCTCGCCGTCGACGTAGCGGGCGGGACGCCAGATGTACCAGTCGCGCTTGGGGCTGTCTTTTGAGGACCGGGACTCTTGAAACCAAACATGCTGTACACTTGGTTAGCATTTACGTGACTATAGAGAGTGTGAGGATGTACCTGATCAGAAGTATGATTGACTACGAGGTCAAGAATGATACGCATTCCCCGATTGTGAGTCTCTGCGATCAGTCTCTCCATGTCTTGGACGGTGCCGTACGGAGCATAGACCTTCTCATAGTCGCGAACATCGTATCCCATGTCGACTTGGGGAGAATCGTACATGGGACAGATCCATATCGTATCCACGCCAATGGCCTTGATATAGTCCAGTTCTTCGAGTATACCATTGAGGTCCCCAATTCCATCGCCGTTGGAGTCCTTAAAGCTGGCGGGATAAATCTGGTAGATAACACCATCCTTCCACCACTTGCGCTCGGTGACCGTCATGATAGTCCGATCGGTGGGGTGTTTGGCTCGTAGACGATTGAGGGTCTGGAAGGCAAAGAAGGGAATGCGTCTATGGACAAAATTAAGAAACCAGACTTGTTAGTTTGCAAAGGTCTCAGTGCCCTTCCTTATAGGTACCCTCCTACACCCCGGCATCTCCACAGTGGAGAACGACAGCGACCGTTATCCACCCTCTCGGAAGCACCTCAAAAACCATAAGAAGCCCCGCCATCGTAACAGGAACGTGTCTGGACGATAGCCGACTGTCAACCTCATTCGTCTGTAGTCGGTCGACGAATTTGAGAACACTGCGAGAAATACAGCATGGAGATCAGCGTTCCATCGTATCTCTCCACAGCGTCGCTTGGATGATGCTTGCGGCGATGGGTATCCCCGCGATTCACATCCCCACCCTTAGCCGTCAGACCCCGCGTCATTTAGATGCGCCAAGACGCCGGCCCGACATCTATCAAATGACATGTTCATGACATGTTCCATAGATAGTTGCTCGTCGGGATTTTCGGAGCAATATCCTGACAGATGCATGCCGGACGATACAATAAACGAACGCGACGAACATGTTTGCGTATGCGTAGGTAGACTCCCACCATAAAGCCTCTCCTTCATCTCGCCACGCCAGACCAGCCGTCCCTCTCGCCTTTTTCTGACCTCCGCCTGACTCCCCCCGGACCGAAGATGCGCCAATGGAGAAGTCCCGGGGCGCTGGAAAGTCAATAATGATTCGGGAACCAATTCTTACACTTGAGCTACTACCTACCCCCAGATCCAATCCTGCGGCACGAATTAGGATTAGCATAGACATTGGCTCCTTAGCACATGCACGAGCGCATAGACGCTCTGGGGAAAGGTGAATTCTCTTCGGCCCATTTCCCCATGTTTCCTTCCTACCACTTGGCCGGCCTGGGTTTGTGGTCGCGTACGGGCTGAGCTGCAAGGTTCACGAGCGAATTGTATAAGTACAGGGTCGACGGTCACCAAGATTACAAGCATCGAGGTCTCGATCTCGCATCTTCTCCTCAAGCTATTCGCTTCGACGCGATCTCCAGTCTTCTCTACTTGTTCCTGGTACATCTGATAGAGTGGTCTTCACAGTCCCTCTTCGCCCATCATGTCTCGACGAAACAGCAGCGTCGTCGCTGTTGACGCGGAGAAAACCCGCGTCATGTCCATCACGAACCCGGACATCAAGGAACTCGCCCATGATGCTTCCAGGGCGACCCGAGCCGAGCAACAGATGACTCTCCGAGAAGGCATCAAGTTATATCCCAAAGCTGTCGGATGGTCTATCCTGCTCAGTACGGCGATCATCATGGAAGGCTTCGACATTGTCCTTATCAACAACCTGATGGCGGTCCCGGCTTTCAAGCAAAGGTTTGGTAGCCGCCTGCCGGACGGGTCGTACCAACTCTCCGCGGCCTGGCAATCCGGGCTCGCGAACGGCGCCTATGTGGGAGAAATCCTCGGTCTCATGATCAACGGTATCATTGCCGAGCGTTACGGGTTCAGAAAGACCATGATGGGCGCTTTGACAATCGTCGCCGGTCTCATCTTCATTGTCTTCTTCGCCCAAAACATCCAAATGCTTCTCTGCGGTCTCATCCTGATGGGTATCCCATGGGGTGTCTTCCAAACCCTGACCACCACCTACGCCGCCGAAGTGACTCCTGTCCCGCTCCGTCCCTACCTCACGACCTATGTCAACCTCTGCTGGGTCATTGGTCAATTCCTCGCCTCTGGAGTCCTCAAAGGCGTCGCAGAGCGTCCCGATGAATGGGCCTACAGGATCCCCTACGCTCTCCAGTGGATCTGGCCCATTCCCCTCATCGTCGGCATTAGCCTCGCGCCCGAATCTCCCTGGTGGCTAGTCCGCAAGGAACGCTATGAAGATGCTAAGCGCATGGTCCTACGTCTTGCATCTCCGGAAAAGAACCCTGCTTTCAACGCCGACGAAACCATTGCCATGTACCGCCACACCAACGAAGTTGAAAAGGCCGAATCGGCAGGCACTTCGTACATTGACTGCTTCAAGGGTACGGATCTCCGCCGTACCGAAATCGCCTGCATGACATGGTTCGTGCAATCCTTCTGCGGTGCCAGTTTCATGGGCTTCTCGACCGTCTTCTTCGAACAAGCCGGCCTAGACACTTCCAACGCGTTCAGCATGTCTCTAGGCCAGTACGCTCTCGGCGCCGTCGGCGTCATCGTCGCCTGGTTCATGATGCCGCGGATTGGTCGCCGAACACTCTACATCTACGGCCAAGCCGGGCTCTGCCTCATCTCCCTCATCATCGGCTTCCTCGGTCTAGCTCCGGCTTCCAACACCGGCGCATCCTGGGGCGTCGGCGCCATGTTGTTGATCTTCACTTTCGTGTACGATTGCACCGTAGGCCCTGTATGCTTCTGCCTCGTCGCCGAACTCCCGTCCACGCGCCTCCGACAAAAAACCGTCGTGCTCGCTAGGAACGCTTATAATATCTCTAGCATCATTACTAACATCATCACTCCGCGTATGCTGAACCCTACGGCTTGGAACTGGGGCGCAAAGTCCTCGTTCTTCTGGGCTGGAACGTGTTTCTTGTGCTTGGTTTGGACTTACTTCCGTCTGCCCGAACCAAAGGGCCGCACTTATGGCGAACTCGATATCCTCTTCGAACGCCGCATCTCGGCCCGCAAGTTCAAGGAGACGGTTGTCGAGGATCTGGATGCGAGTATCAGCGAGGTGGGCTCGTTGGGTGAGAAGATGGGAGCTGCTGCGCATCTGGAGCAGGTTGGATCGAAATAAGTGTAATGAAAGTGGAGAATGAGAATAGTTTTGATATAAAGCCTTGTTTCGAATATGAATTTGGACATTTGTATGGCGTTGTTGTTCTTCTGAAGCACTGGAGTATTGGTTATATATCACCGCGTATGAACGCTACGCTACGTCACTATTAGAGAGAACCCGAATGCTAAATTTCAACTTTCCGCAAAACGCATCCAATGTTTCTCCCCTCTACAATACGTTTTATACCACTAACCAGACATGCAACATCGCTAATGCACTATACAAAACACACCTTGACTTTTATATGCAATGCTACGTAAATGCCATGCACACGAGTGAACAAAACTTTTAACCACATGTTCCTCCCAAAGACACGTTAAGAAGATCCCCGATATATAATCCCACCACCCACACTCCCACTCACGTAACAGCAAAAGTAGCCCTAGAAAGCCTCCTCGAGATATGATTCCACGTGCTAGTCGCCCGCCCACCCGACCGGTCCCTCAAAGCCGACGGCACCAAAGGGGCGACCGGGGGTATAATTGCCGGTTCCATAAACGGTACAGCTGCAGCAGGGCCTGCAACAGACCCCGCAACTGAAGCCTGGGATGCATGTAGAACGTCTAGTCCCGTTCCTACCGTCTCCGTACCGCTGACATCGATCCCGATCTTGGAGTGCGCAACCTGGTACCACGGGTCGCTGGAGGGGGACTGTAGATCGAAGGGTATGCTGGGAGAACTGGCGTTGCTGCAGACTTCGGGGAACATGCCTTGGAGGCGCTCTAGTTTCTCGAGGAGGATGCCTGGATACCAAGGTTAGCAATGTACAGTTAGAAGACTGACTACGAGCCGCTGTTTCGACAGTTTGGTGGCTGTATCTTTTGCGACAGGGATGACGTACTACGGCGTGTATGGTCCAGTGTGGGGAACTGGAGGACAAAGTCTAGGATGAAGAGGTAGTCTTCTATGCGTTGGGCGATCTCTTCGAGCGTGTTTGCCGGGACGTGGATCAGTACGTCTGCGATGGTATCCGTGATCTCGAATAGTTTCTGCGTGATACTGCTGCCGTGGACCTCGATGTCTTGCCTTGACATACTAGTAACCTGCTGTCTCAAATTCTGCGACAACCTCACGGGAAACAGCAACGAGAGACACTCCTTCGAACTCCGATCCGACAGCAGCGTCTGCGACATGGCCAACCGCCAAACCAGCGTCCTCAGCCACTCTCTCGTGATGGCTAGATCGGCTCTTTGCATGGTCGTCAGTTTCGCAAGTTCCCGCGCGTTGCTTTCTTCGTCGCCTTCCAGTTCCCGCGACTTCGCTTCGATCCAAGTGCTCGTGACTTTTCCGCCTTGACTGCCGAGCCAGTTTTTGAGAAAGTCGCGGTCGAGGAGGCTGAAGAGCTTGATGATCTGGTTGAAGCCTTCGTGGATCTGGATGGGGATTGTCGGGTCGTCTTCTGGGAGGGTGTCCAGTGGTGGGAGAATGGCGTTGCGGTAGTCTAATATGGCTACGAAGCGTTCTAGAAAATATTTAGCAAAGGTCTTGTGGAGGCGTTAGTATCCGTCGTCTTAGATGATGAGAACTAATCATCCTGTACGTACGTACCATGGATGAAAGCCTGCCAATACAACCTCTGCCTCCTCGACCTCTCATGCGGCGGCAGCACGACCATGGCCTCCGGACTATCGATTCTCAGCAGCTGAATCGCGCAGATACTATCCCTCAGATAATGAAACGCCGCATCACTAGCACTTATACTCATAAGACAATTGTGAAGGAACATGCTCTGCATAGCCCTCATCACACTCGAATGAAAGCTCTTGTACGGCGGCTTCATCGTCTGAATGGAGCAGTTCGTCAGATGCTCAATCGTCTGTGTGACTTCTTCCGTGCGCTCGTCGCCGGTGCGCGTCAAGTTGAGCGTGCACGCGCCAAAGGCGAAGACAAAGGATTGCACTTCGAGATCCGTTTCCATGGTGGAGATGTAGTCATGGAGTTCCATTTCGGTGATCACGGGCTGGACCGGGTAGACGCTCTCAACGTAGTTGGGTAGTAAGTCCAGGAAGAATTGGGGGCCGTATTGAGGTTCAGATGTATCCGGGGAAGCGGCTGGGAGATAGTCAGTCTATAAAACAAGGTCAAGTGCAGCGGCTTGATGACTGTCAATATACATGTCAAAAAGCGCCTACTCACCAGCCCTCTGGTCAACCGCATACTGCGCACCCGCCTCGGGACTCTGTAACCCGACAGGTATGCCGGCCGGAAGTATCGGCGGACTTGCAACGCTCGCATTCCGGGTCTTGTTCTTATACTCCAAGATGATCCTGCCCCTCCGGCCCTGGCTCCTCGTCTTGCTCGTCATCGAATACACGCACCGCAAGCCAAGATGGCTGCACTGCTGACACCGTTCTTGGCCATTGCACTTGACTTTGCGCAACTTGCACGCGTCGCACGCCTTGGACACTCTCTTCGGGGCCACCGGCGGATCCATTTTCCAGCGAGCATTTGAAGTGGGCCGATTGCTGATGTTGTACTTCTATAGTGCAGGGAAGGTCGGAAGTGGAGTTTAGTTGGTGGATGATGCAGGGGTTAGCGTGCATCTCCCCAGCTTCTGGCCGTGCGGAGCTATCGACAGAACGAAGGATGCAGGTACTGGGTTTCATGCAAGGCCTGTTGTTGTGGGCAAGCAACCGACGCATGACCCCGGATTCTCATTCCTTCTACCTATACGCATGGTATGGTACGTCAAGCATCATGTCAAGCACGTGCGAGGTTGGTGACCCAGCTTCCAGTTCAAGACTGCAATTTCAATCCATTGAAAGCGTGCACCACAGATCGGCATTCGAAACTAAAACACATGTACATACAATCCGGGACCATTGATTCCGCAGAGCTCCCGCTGACTAAAAAAAGACTAGTCTACCTTTGCACTCATGTGAAAGCCATGCTCTTCTTGATCTCGGCAATGGCCAGAGCAGGGTTGAGGCCCTTGGGACATGTCCGTGAGCAGTTGAGAATGGTGTGGCAGCGATACAAGCTCATGCTGTTGTTCAGACCGTCCTGTCGCTCGGCCGTCTTCTCGTCTCGCGAGTCGGCGAGCCAGCGGTACGACTGCAGAAGCACGGCGGGGCCCAGGTACTCTTCCTGGTTCCACCAATATGAGGGGCACGAGGTCGAGCAGCAGGCACACAGAATGCATTCGTAGAGACCGTCGAGCTTCTTGCGCTCCTCCTTCGACTGGCGGTATTCACGGCCCTGGGTCTGTTAGCGGAGACGGCAGTACGAGTCGCAGGGAAGCTCACATCTGGGGCAGGAGTGGTGCGCTGCAGGTATGGCTTGACTGAGCGGTATTGCTTGTAGAAGAGCGTCATGTCGGGCACCAGGTCCTTGACGACGTACATGTGCGGAAGAGGGTAGATGCGCGATTCCTGGGTCGTGTCGGTCGGGATGCGGCCTGTTGAAGCTGTCAGCTCGCGGTACAATACCACGTATATTGTTGAAAAACATACAGAGACAGGCCAGTGTGTTGACACCGTCAATGTTCATGGCGCAGCTCCCGCAGATGCCCTCGCGGCAACTCCGTCGGAACGTCAAGGTCGGGTCGGTCTCGTTCTTGATGCGGATAAGGGCGTCCAGCATCATGGGTCCGGTCTTGTTCAGATCGAGCGTGTACGATTGCATGCGCGGCTTCGAGGTGGGCTCGTCGGGGTTCCAGCGGTAGATGTGGAACGTCTTGGTCTTCGCCTCTTGGGCCGGGGCGGGCTCCTTGACCGTCGACGTCTTGCTCTCGGGCACCACTGGGCGCGAGGGGTTGATTGTCTCGCCCAACTTGGAGATGGGCTCGCGGGCTTTGGTGTCGGTCACGGAGGCAAAGCCGCGAGTGAAGCCGGCAGGGCGAACGGCTGCGGGCTCGAGTCAGTATTCCTCCAATTCAATTGAATGCGCGCAGAAACACTCTCATGGGTGCTCCTACCTGTCCGCCGTACTGCCAGACGGGCGAGAACGCGCGTGGAAGCCATTTTGGGTGGTGTTGTGCGGAATGCGTGGGATGGCGAACTGGGTGGAAGTGGTTACGTTCACGATGAAAGACCTCGGGCAAGCCAGGGCCATTACTTCAGCAGTGCTTTGATTCGCTAGTGCATTCGGGACGATTCGGCTTTGCTCGTGAACGCCACTACTACTACATCATACATTCATGTGTATCCATCATCTATCATATACGTCGTACTCCCGAAACTGACTTGCAAACATTGAACGTGGCTGGCAATTCTCATATCGTACAAGGCCGTACATAGAAGGCAGTGAAGAGGATACCATTATTACCATGATCTGTTTCCGCACCCTACTTGTGGATCCCGTCAACATGGTACACGGGACGATTTGACAGCACCCGCTCATGGCCCAGTCCCGAGGACGCCGGTTGCTTTCTGGTGCGTCGAATTCTAAGCTTTTGCCTCTCAAAAGACCTTTCCAGAGAAGTACCTCAGCCATGGCTCCGATGCTCTCTACGGCCGGCCCGATCCATTGGATCCTGGACTTCGACGGCACCATCACGAAACGCGACACACTCAACACCCTCGTCAACATCTCTGCGCAGAACAGGCCGGATTCAAACGTCCTTGCAGAATGGAAACGCGTGTCGCAAGCCTACATGGACGACTACAAGGCCACAATGCAAAACGCCCTCCCCAAAGACACGCACAGACCATCCACCATTGCCTCCGAAAAACTTATTTTGGGCATCACAGAAGAAGTCGAACGGAGAAGCCTGGACCGCGTTTCCGAATCCAGACTCTTTGCGGGGTTGACGGGGACGATTCTGTATGAAGGCGCGAGGAGGGCTGTTGAAACAGGAGAGGTGCAGTTGCGAGACGGGTTCCAGGACTTCTTTCGACATGTCCAAGACAAGCAGCATGCTTTTCACATTTTGAGCGTGAACTGGAGTCAACGCTTCATAGCCGCCTGTCTGCACGCCTCTGGTACTGTCTTGCCACAGAAACTTTCATCCGTCTACTCCAACGAGCTCGACGGCACAGAAGAAAGCATGCCATCGTCCGGAGCCATCGTCCCATCATCAGGGAACGATTCGCTCATCGTGTCAAGCCGGAACAAACTCTCCGTTCTTAGCCACCTCCGTGAACACGAACAGACCCCAATTGTATACATCGGTGACAGCTGGACCGACTTTGAGTGCCTCCTCGCCGCCGATCTGGGAATATGTATCCGCGACGACCCGATGACAAGCACACAACGGACACTCGCCGAATCTTTAGAGAGAGTCGGGGTAAAGTGCGCACATCTTGAGGAGATCAATAGGATCGACCACTCCGCTGTGTTTTGGACGCGAGATTTTCATGAGGTGAGTGCGTGGCTAGAGAGCCCTGCTCTAGCAAAGTAGAGAAATTTCTTTCAAGTAGGAGAAATCGTTAGATACTCGTATGCTACATCCGCAAACTGGCCAAAGCCAACGCAAAAGTTTCGGCTTGCTGCCTCCTAAAAAGAGACCCTATTCGTAACCATTCCCATGAAATCGTGCTGAACCCAAGGATATCACTATGCTATACAATTCCCGACCAACGCCACGCTCGCGTCAAACAGTAAAAGACAAAAGGGAAAGTCGGGCGGATATACTTCAAGCCCGTCCATCCAAACAAATATGCGGCTAACAGCGTCTACTTGAAGTAGACGTCGATCGAGTCCTCATCCTCGATGTCGTAGTCGCTAACGACGTCCATGGGCTTGAGTCGCTCGTCATCGAACATCAACGTGATCGGTTGGTCGGCGGAGATATGGCGGCTCGTTTTGTAGGACTGTGTCAGCTGCGAGACAGTTGTGTCCTGCGCATTTGTTAGCGGCAATCCAGAAAGGGTGCAATGAAGTAACATACCGGCCTGACGATGACTTTCAACACTTCCTTATTTTTCGCTTTCAGGAACAAACGTATCTTCGCGACGGGCTCGGGTTCCCGTTCAGGCTCGGGTTCCGCGTAGATGGGTGGGGGTTCTGCTGCTTTCTTCGCTTCGGCCGCCTCTTCCGCCTGTTGCCTCTGATACTGCCTGAAGACTTCCTCGGTCCACAGCTGCACCCTCGGCCGCGCCAGGTTCTCTTCGTCGTAGATGGATTCGTCGCCTTCCATCTTCACGCAGCCGTTCCCGAGATCCCGAAGGCCGAGCCGTGCCACCTTGGTTGTGTTGTAGATGCGCCTCAAGTTGAAGGTAATGAAGACGTTCTGCGGGTCGAGCTTGGGGGTGACTTGTTGGCGTCCGCACCACGCTTCCTTGGGCCTCTCCAGCGTGGTGTCTAGACGCACTTTGACAATCAGCGGATTCGTGCCCGGGATTTCCGAGTGCATCATGAGCTGCACGACTGGGCCCTTTTGCTCTTCTTTCCGCAAGGCAGATGCATGCGCCGCTGCCTTGGCCCTCGCTTTTGCGCGAAGCTCGACGAGACGCGGATCCTCGCCCTCTTCTACTTCCAGGGAAAGCGCACGCCGCGTCGGGCGCGCCGGGATGCTTTGTCGCGGCGGGCTCAGTGAGGCGACTGATGCATCTTCGTCGTCGTCGTCGTCCGAGTCGCCGAGATCGATCACATTCGTTTTGGCGCAGCTGTCAGACCTGGTCAGAGTGTCGTAGCGGTCGGCCAGACTGTCTGCAGACCTGGTGAGTGTGTCTACGGGGGCGTGGGCGGGAGATAGAGAGGTGTTGCTCCGTCTGCTTCACTGTCAGCCAACTGATCCCGCCCATCATCCCCTACACACACACACATACCCTATGCTGCTTCTGCTTCGCCCAGAGCCAGGCTTGCAGTCCTCGTCCATCTCGGCCGACGCCTTGCGCTTCTTCCGACTCTGCTCTTCCGCCCTCTTGCTCTCCGCCCTCTTCCTATCGTCGGCCTTTCGCTTGACTTCCTCGGCGACCAGGTCCCGGAAGTCGTTCGAATGGCTGAACATGTCCTGTGGCTGCCCCTCTGCTTTGGGGGCCGCCGTCTGCCATGCCGCCTTCTTGAATCCCCCGAATTTCTTCTTGGGCCGCGCAGTTGCGCCAGGGGTTGCGTCAGCCATCAGTGCCCATGTACTCTAGATTTGAGGCCGTAGGAGAGATGCAGGAACGCGAAAACGGAAGCGAATCGGAGGCGGATGTCTCAAAACCTCTTAAGGCTGAGAGTGACGCGCGATCACGCTTTTCGTGATTGGCACTGGGGGAGGGAGTGGGGATGTGGCACGTGCGCCGCCGACATTCACTTCTCGTCGGCCGCGCCATGAACATGTAAGGACAGCCCGACAAGTTCAGACATCTCCCCGAATCCCCAGGAATACACGCCATCCCCAATATCCCCCAGTACGCCCTACTTCAAGTCCGACCGTGCGCAAATCGTCTGGCCAGGTCATCAGTCACGCCCCCCGCAAATATGTCCACCAACGGCGATAGCCCTGAGGAATTCAAGGGTGACTCGCGAGACCCCAGCGGCTTCCTGAGCGAGATCATCGGTGCTCCTGTCACCGTCAAGCTGAACTCTGGCATTATCTACAAGGGTGAGTAGACGTCTTGCCTTTCTTGCCTTTCTTGTTTTCCTTGCTACACGCAGACGCACATATCAGCATCTATACTGCATCTTCTTGGCTGAATTCTCTATCGTCTTGTTCTTCCCATTCATTTTGATTCAGCCAAGTCTCCCTTACTTCATACACGAATAACATGGCTCAGGTGACCTCCAATCCGTCGACGGCTACATGAACATTGCGCTCGAGCGATGCGAGGAAGTATCCGAGGGCAAGGTGATCCGCCGCTGGGGCGACGCCTTCGTGCGTGGAAACAACGGTTAGTATCTCTTCCCTCTCTCGTCTATCTCGCATACTCAATCATTGGTCAGTGACATACATCTCCGCCGACAGTTCTTGAGCTCCGCGCACCCCCAGTATCTTCATTTAGAGGACTTGTGCAGATGTCTCATGCCTGGCACTGCGAAAGAGGACGGCAAACGTGGGATCTAGCAATGGCTTGCTTGCTGACGAAGGGGCAAGCAGGGAGCATGAGAGCATCAACAGTGTGCCGCTCCAACATGCTATACTCAACAGCGCGTTGAGATGGACGGTAGAATCTTTCAAATTCAAATTCAAATTCAAGCTCTTCTTGTCCATGTGCATATCTTCTTGTCTCGTCGCTGTTCACCCCACTTCTTCTGTTTGCAAACACCCTGTCTACGTTGCCCAGACTCCCAATGTTTCCTTCCACTGCCAAAGCCCGCACGCTCACCCGTCCCTCCAGACTCGTGCCCTCGCAGAAAACACGCCGTCACCTGTGCTCCCCAAACTCCAGAGCAGCTCTTTCTTACCGTTTCCCCTGTCAACCCTTTGATCTCTGCGATTCACGTCACTTCAATACGTCCGAGTCTACGTCAATTGACCCGACCTCACAACAGTCCGAGCAAAGCCTCAACTCCCTGCCTCCATCTCTCAGTCCCAAGCACCTCGCAGTTCCTTCTTACTACGCCAGAGCAGCAGTTTCTGTCAATCGACCAATCTCTACGCTTGACTGAAGGAAATATCTCTCCTCAGTCAACCTACATCAAAACCACCAACCATGCCCACACGCACCAGAAACACGTCCGGCGAGACCGGTGAACTCGCCTCAGACAGCGAGGCCGTAGCCAGCGAGTCGGGCGAGGCCGTAGAGGAGGAGGAGGAGGAGGAACAAGACGCGGCCAGTGAGGCCATAGCCAGCAGTTCCGACGAGGAGCCAGAACCGCACCGTTCCCTCCTCACCAAGCTCCTAGCCAGAGCCCGCGCGAAGAGCAACCGTGGGATAGTCGTCCGGGAGGCACCCCTCTCTCTCCCCGTCCACCAGGACAACGACTACGACGTCTCCCCGCCGGCCTCCCTCCTCGTCTCCGCCCCCTCTCCTTCTCCTTCTCCTTCTCTCTCCCTCTCCCACACTCCTGGCCCCTCTTCCGCCGCTCCTCCTCGCTCCTCCTCCCGTCTCCCCCCCTCCAAAACTATTCGCAACTCCTTCCTCCACCCTCTCCACCACCGCGTCGTGGTCCTTTTTGCTGGCCGCGGCCGCTTTCTTCCCCCTCTTTCCCCCGGCACTGTTCCTCTTCGTCCTCGCTCCTCCTCGGATACTACGCCTTGGGGCGCGGTACGGGCTAAGTGAGCTTCTGCCCTCTCTCCTTCTCTTTTTGGTTTGGTTTGTTTTGTTTTTTGTATTGGGTTGGGTTGGGTTGGGTTGGGTTGGGTTGGTTTGGTTTGTATACTACCTTATTTTCTTCCCTGTACTATATAACTTCAAAACTAACGTAGCTCTTCAACACATCACCTTCCTCAACCCTACATTCCGACAAGTGCAATCCCACATACCCCAACCAATCAATTAAATGCAATAAAAACACTACATCCCCACCAAGCTCTACACTACACAGAGCAGGAACTACACTCTACAGCCATAAACCCGTCCCACTAAATATAAAAGCCGTAGGTAGGTATATCCCCAAAAAAAAAAGTCGAAAAGCGACCTCCACACCCCCCCCCTCCTACCAAGCGCGCCGATCTGCATCATCAGCCAAAAGGAAAAGAAAAAAAGTATGCATTTCCCAGAATTCGATACGTGCCGATCCTATCCGGATTAGGAGCCATGGCAGCGGGCTTGGACGATGTCATAGGGAAAACTTGGGGGGCCTTGGAATAAGCATGGCACCAATGATGGGGTTCTCATGTTGTCATTATCGCCCAGACCCCAAGGCCCTTGTGGGCGCGGATGGTGGAGTCTACGTACCTACCTACTTCGAAGTAACGGACGAGTTTCCGAGGAAGTTTTTTTGCATGGAGGTTTAAATGTAATTCTTATCGTAGATTGATTGCATGGATCGACATTTCGCCATGTATAGTGGGAAAAGGTAGAGATATGTACTTCATACGTTGATACATGTAGTCTTCTTCTTCTTCAAAACTCGTCATTCTCGTACTCTTGAAAATTGATGTGTAGTGGGGGGGTTGGACATCTAAAATATCCCTCGTCGTCTTTTTCTCCAGATCTGTAAATAATTCCCCCTAGTGTAGAACGCCGTGGCTTCGTTTCTTTTGGTAGCCAATGGATATACCCCGTACTCCTGGACAGTACCGACCCTATTCGTAATGATACATAATGTGACAAAGGGGAAGAAAGGGGGACTGGAACTATTAAGCCTTCCATCGGGCGTCCGTCCACTGCGCGTACTCGTGTGCTAGGCTCTTCTTGACCCAGGGAACGGTGATGGCGGTCCATACGCCGGCCCAAAGGAAAGGAACTGTCCAACCGACCTATAGATGTTAGGATCTGGGATGCAGAATGCGCAATGGGGGATGTGCTTACGATATACGCGGCATCTCTCTGGATAGTGAATACGATGGCAACGGTGACTGCACTGCATAGAATGGCGCCAATTGCCCAGAAGAGCGTCAAACGATGCAGCATCTCGCGGAAGGCCTTGCTGGCCTGGTACCTCAGGTTCAGCCTCTGTCGGAACTCGGTTCCACCGGACCCATCAACAGCGCAAATGTCCTCGATGTAGGCATAGATACCGGGACGAAGAGGCGCGCCCATGGGCAGAGAAGAGATACGGCAAGGGGCGGGAATACCGGCAATGCGGAGAACATCGACAAGGAGGAGCTCGCAGCCGATGGCGAAAAGCATGGTTGATGCCGGGATCGCGAGGAGGCGGATAGGGGGGTTTTTGGGACAGGTTCCCGCGATGAGCTCGATCATGACGAAGAACCAGCCTACGGAGAGATTCCAATGGAACCAATCGAGCTAAACAAGTCAGTCTCAACTCGCTCGCTTTCGATGGCGTGATACTCACATAATGCCTCTGCGCGCCAATGACCCTGCAGTTCGAGTTCTTGCGCCAAAGTCGCATAAACCGGATGAAGTACTCCACGATACTGACCGTCCCCAGCAGCGCCGTGCTGATACTGAACACGGCGTTCGCGCTCAACTGGTCCCGCGTCAAGCCATACCACATACCAAAGTACAGGCCAATCGGCATGCACACGCAGTCTAGAAAGATGAGGAACCAGAACCAGAAGATGGACTTTTTGCGCGGCTGCAGCGAGTAGTTCAGCGGCGGCGGGCGCGTGAAGTCGGCATCTTCGAATACGACCTGCGTGTGCGGGTAGACGGCGGACGGGTTCGCCGAGGGATTCGGCGACGGCGCGCGACTGTTGGGTTGCGTGGCACTGAGGTTGCCGTTCAGGGGCGTCGACGTCTGGTCCTGGGATCGAGCGGTGCGCTCGCCGTCTGGAGAGCCTCTTACTGCGATGCCGGGAACCTGGAGGGATGGGTGTGTCGGAGGCTGGGTGTGATCGGGCGTAGGCGGCTCGACGACAAGATATGGTTTTTCACTGTCTTCTGCGTGGTCGTGGTGCACTGTTTCCGGTGCCCGTAGCGGCTCCGTCGATGAGGTCTGCGTGTTGGGCGCCATATCTGCTGTCTCACTACTCCGGGCACGAAGGACAATAACGACTGATAGGGACACGAATAATGATCAAAACTAGTGGCGTCCCAAAGCTCTTGTCTCCGGGTGGCTGCGGATATAGTGTGGGTTGATCGCACGATGAAGGGATGGCCTGAGGAAGCGCAGAGTAAGTGAGAAGGCTGGATCATGGACTAAACAGGATGCATGCGTATACTAGAGTATTCGATCGAGCGGACGAATTAGACAGTGATGTCATTCCCCCCTTGGCGTGTTTGGCGCCAACGTTGAGGCTTGCGCGCCGCGCCTAGATGTGACGATCTTCACCTGAGTTCCGTTTCCGGGCCCATTCAACCGTTCAACGCTCCTCTGACCTCACCACCTCCCCACACGTTCCTACTATGTGAACAGCCTATCCATGGCCTTCTTCTACGGCCCATGTTTGTATCTTTTCGTAGCTCTGGTCTTTGTCGTTGGTAGCTTGGGAGAGGCGATCCAGTCTCCCCTGCGCGACTCCCCAAAGACCACCGGGAATGGTAGCGACACCATCACTCGGGAGCTCTTCTTCGAGCTTGAGGAGTTGGCGCGTATTGTAGACGTCGCGTACTGCGTAGGCACAGCTGGACTGGGCATACAGAAGCCCTTTGAGTGCGCGAGTCATTGCGGCGACGAGGACTTCAAGCACTTCGAGCTGGTCACGGTAGGTCTTACCGCCATCGGCCGACCGGCGCATTCGTACGTGAGCCCTGACAGTGCGATCGCAGACATGGAACACCGGGCCTCTCCTCTCCGACTCTTGCGGGTACATAGTAGTCTCGCACCCGCCGTCTCCTCCGCGCATCATCCTCGCCTTCCGCGGCACCTACAGCATCGCCAACACTATCGTCGATCTGTCGACCGTCCCGCAGCAATATGTGCCCTACCCCGGCGACGACGATGACTCCAGCACATCTCCTTTCCTCGCCCCGAGCCTAGAACCTCTACAGAACAACGACGAAGAAGATCCTCCGCCCGCCGACCCCCCAAAGTGCGACAACTGCACCGTCCACATGGGCTTCTACAGCTCCTGGCTCAACACCCGGAAAGCCATATTGCCCGATCTCAGTGCCGCGATTGAGAAACATCCCGACTACAAGCTTGTGCTTGTCGGACACTCGCTTGGGGGTGCCGTCGCTGCACTTGCTGGTCTGGACTTGAAGGCCAGGGGCTGGGATCCGCATGTCACCACCTTTGGCGAGCCTCGAGCCGGAAACAAGGAGCTTATGAAATATATCAACGCGCGCTTCAACATCAGCGGCAGTGTCGTTGAGTCGAACAAGTTCCACCGTGTCACGCATGCGGGTGATCCTGTACCGTTACTCCCACTGGAAGAATGGGGATACACGATGCATAGCGAAGAGCTCTTCATCTCGGAGGCGAGTTTGCCGTTTGAGCCCGAGCATGTACATCATTGCGAGGGCGACGAGGATCCGAAGTGCATCGCTGGGACCGATGCCGAAGGGCCATCCTGGGGCATCCCTGCCCGCTTCAAGTTCTGGGAGCTATTCTTTGCGCATCGGGACTATTTCTGGCGCATTGGACTTTGCGTTCCTGGTGGCGATCCAAAGGATTGGTATAGGAAGTATCCGAGGCAGGGCGAAGGGGAAGTGCAGAGCATGGACGAACTATGATGTGTGTAATGATATGGAGCTTTCGGGTGGTTGGAAAAACACGGCGTTGGTCGATTGATTCAGGAGGAGCTCTGGGCACATATGTTTGATACAACCCGTTTCCATTTCTTTAGTCTTCCTACGTCATCGTAATATATATGTATACTTTTTTCGAACTTCTTTCTACTACTGTATTCATGAAGTGGCATGTAATCATGGAAACCAGGTCGAAAAAAGACTACAACTCGTACATACATGAATCGAAGCAAAGAGCCCCACAAGCAATAGATGAATCCGAAAAGTGAAGCACCGTCAATTCCAACTACTGTCCATCCTATCCTTCTTTGAAAGCACCTTAGCGCAAGCAAAAAAATAAGCTTAATTTTGAGCCGCATTTCCCTGCTCCACTTCAATTCCTCCTACATACAATACGATACCCCGCCACCAGCCAAAATTTCCCATCCCACCACATAATAGGTATCCCACACATCATCACGCCTCACCGTCACCGTCACCGTCACCGTCACCGTCACCGTCACCCATCCCCTCTCCTCCTCGCGGCCCCGGCCCCAGAAAGAAAACCCAGCGAAAATGAAACTCCTCACCCTCAACTTCCTCACCTGCGCGATCAAATCCTGCAAATCGACACCCGCATCCTTCCCCCTGCATCCGCGCGACGCCGAGCTCGAAATCGTGGAAGCCGATCTCAATATCCTGTTCCTCAAGAACATTTTGCCGCGTCTGATGTGGGATGAGTTGCGGGTTATTGGGAGCGAGGTGAGTTTCTCTCTCTTTTTTTTCGGTTGGAAGTGCGTGGTCTGGTCTATGGGTGTGCGCGAGGATATCAGCGGTGGGTGATAGTGGTGAGGGGGAGGGGAGGGGGGGATCATACTATGCTACGCTATACTACGCTATACTACACCATATTGTGAAAGAAATACTAACACGGAATTCCAGCTGGGCCTCCCCGAACTCCCCTCCACGCCGCCGACACGCGAGGATCTCGTCGAGCCGTCTACGACTGCGATAGCGGCGCCAACATCGGATGGAACGCGGGATGCGGGAGAGGAGGAAGAAGAGGAGATTCCTACACAGACGGCCAAGGATCTCCATCGTGTACTCCTCGAGACGTGTATCAAGGAGGGCAAGTTGGTGTGTGGGAACTGTGGACACGAGTACAAAGTTTTGGAGGGCGTGGCGAATTTCTTGCTGCCGGGGCATTTGGTTTGAGTTCAGAGAGAGAGAGAGAGGTACGAGGTACGAGGCAGGAGTTATGGCGATGATGATTGATACCCTTTTGCAGCATAAAAGCACGGCGTTCGGACTGAGGGGAAAAAAAGTCAATGGATTAAATCAAACATGAAGATATACCACCACGACTTCGAAACCGCACACTTTTGACATGTTGTTAAATACGAATCGATGCTTTTCCTTGCCTACGTAGTGTGGTATCTAACCCGGACATGCCCCCCGAAACGCCGCACCCATGCTGAGAGCGAAAAAAACAATCCGCCAGAAAGTGTTCCCAAAGAACAAGTACATTGTACCAAACTACGAGCCCAGGGCGCGATTGATCTGCACTTTCTTGTCCTCGCCCGCGCTCACGATGCCCACACTCTTGTCCCAGCAGACAGAGAATACCTTGACACCTTCTCCATGGGCATGCGAAACCTTGCCGGCCGCCGAGTCCCTGTAGATGCTGTAAACGCTTTCTCCAATCTGTCCCTCGCCTTGCACGTCGCTGGTCCGCACACTCCTGACGTCCCACACCATGGCCGTGCCATCGTGACTGCCCGACAGCAAATGGTACTCGCTGGCCGGATCCGTGGCCAGACTCACGACGGCGTTCTTGTGGCCCCTGAGCGTCATGACGCTGATTTGCGTGGCCGAAGCCCGGGGGTCGATCAGCGTGATGTGTCTCGCGCTCGTTCCTGTCGCTAGGAGATTGAGTTGCGGTAGAGCTGTGAGCGAGAGGAGGGATTGTGCCGTTGTTCGCGTGTCTACACATGTTGACGTCGTGAGATCCCACGTCTTGAGCGAGTGGTCGTGCGAGGCTGAGTATGCGACCGTAGCATCATCGGGCTTGAAAATTGCGCTCGATACTGGCGATGTGTGGCCCGTCAATTTGCTCAGCGCGCCGCGTGCTGGAACCGAGCGCTCAGGTCCCTTGGTCTGTTTCTGTCGCTTGTTCGCCGCCGCAGTCGAGTTCGGGAGCAGATTCGCGGGCGCGGCCGGGTTTTCCTTCGCATTCGAAGAGAAGATGGAAATGGTGGAGTCGGACGAAGCGCTGAGTATGCGGTTCGAGGAGGGGTTAAAGGCGATGTCCTCGATGCCCCATTTGTGGCTGTAGAGTTCCAGGGCGGTGGAGAGCGTCTGTGTGTCTTCGTCGAAGTTGTAGAGGCGCACTGTGCTGTCCAGCCCGCCGGCTATGGCCTGCGTAGAGGAAATCCAGCGCGCGGCTTTCAGGCATGAAATGCGGCCGCCGTTGTTGGGCGGTGTGGATGTAGCGAGCACGTCTCCAGACGTGTTCCAGACGCGCAATAACCCGTCGTAGGAAGCACTGAGGATCTTCTCGCTGCCTTGTGCACCGGACCAAACATCGACGGCAGAGACCCAGTCGTCGTGCTCGAAGCTGCTAACGTTCAACGGCGGCACGAATGCGCGTGCGTACTCCACGTCCAGCGTCGTCTCTGCCGAAATTCCATTCTGCGTAAGGAACTCGTCGATCGTGGTCTTCAGGAACTGGCCATTGACGAGGATATCGAAGGGTATGGGCTTTTCCTCCGGCCGAAGAAGGTTGTTCACGAGGGCCGAGAGTTGGGGTCGCTTGAGCGCTGCATTGGAGATTAGTTACATAGTTACACTGCACAAACCGAATCTTCCAAGCGCTTCCATAGGGTTGACAGAGCTGTACATTGAATCGAATGGAGGCTTCGAGGTGGATGGATGAGGAAGTTTCGAAGACTTACTGGTTTGCACAAGGAGCACGCCGGCATCTTGCGTGAGACGAATGGAAGAGTCACGTGTGCTGAGCCTAATCGGCACCTTGATCTCGGGTTGCGACTCCATGACGGCGGCGTGTGGTGTTGCTTGAAGAAGTTGGGGAAAGCTTCTTAGAAATTTTGGTGGAGCTCGAACTTTTTCGGCTTGGGCTTAGCGCGGGGGGCGCCTATGATGCGGAACGTCGAATATCCAGAGGATCTCGGGTGGCGTATCAATGCATCTGACGAGTAGAGGCAGTCAGGTTGAAGATATCATATCTGTATTCATTCATCATGAGGCATTGCTAGACACTACATACACTACATATAACATATTACATCCTCCCTCTCCATCCACCGACCTGGCCATTACCTCGAGCTCTGCCTCCTAATATCCCCAATCGCCTTCCTCCGATACTCACTCTCGGCGAACAGCGCCCTGATCAAATCACACACCTCCTCGCCATCCATCTCCAAGCTCAGCGCCCCCTCGACCCAAAACATGCGAATATCCGCCAGACTGCTATCCAGTATCTCACCCAGGTACTGAAACTTTAGCCAGTTGGGAATGTACATGTGTGCCATCTCCCGCACCTCGCCGTTCTCGTCCTCGCTTTGGAAGAGCGAGGAGAGCGAGGACAGAGATTGACAGTATCCATGCAGTTTCTTGGACTCGTCTTCGGCGATGTCGGACATGTCTTCGACATCGGATATGAACTTTGAGAGGGCGGTGGAGACGAGAGAGCCCAGCGATTGCAGGAGTGCGGAATGCGAGAGGATAGGCGCGTAGTCGTTCTTGACGGCGGCGATGCGATCCATGGTCATCATGACGGCGTTGTCGCATTCAGAGGCAAAGGGCATGTTGGTGCAGCTGGAGAAGCCTTGGGCGGCGTCCAAATGATCCCGGATAATGGTGCGTTGGGATTCCATTTCGCGGCCGTAGGCGCGCTTGCCGAAGCCCTCGATGGCTTTGATGTCGTTTTCGAGACGGGGCTTCAAGCGGATAGACGGAAGCAGAAGTTTTGGTAGGGGGGAGTTCTTGTCATTTTCAGCTTGTTCTTGAAGCAAGGCACGTATGCGGTCGGAGAGACGTGTGCAATCGTTGTAAATTAGCATGTTGGCTGCGATGTCTCGTTGGTAGTGCATTACGGCTGTGGCGCGGTACATGGCGAGCAGGAGACTGGGAATTGTGTAGAGAGCTCCACTGGCCGGTGCGATTACGGATTTGACTAGTTCGGTAGAGTTCAGAGTGCCGACATCAGAAACAATTTGTAGAATTATTTCGATTATAGAGTCAGGTATGGCGGTGACAGTGTAGGTTTCTCTTAGAGTGACCACTTCATCGACTGCCGACTTTTGCGGTGCTATGCCATGGCCATTGCCATTGCCATTGCCATTGTGGGTTGTCGCAAATTTTGATGGCGTCTCTGTAGGCGCAGGCTTGGAAGCATCTTCGTCTCCCCAATCGGCACCCCAATCTTCTGCATCCTCCTCGGCCGGTTGCTCTGCTTTGGACTCCTCTTTCGGCTCCTCGGGTTCATCATCTTCGACACCCCAGGCACTCATATCCTCCTCTTCAATCTCTTCAGCAGCAGCTTTGACCTCTTCTTTAGCAGACTCCTCTTCGTCCCAGTCGGCTCCCCAGTCGTCGTCGTGCTCGGCTTTCCCAGGCTCCTGCTGGTTGTGGCTCTGGTGCAGGGCGTCGCCTCTTGTGATGATCTGCGTCTCCACCCTTTCAACCGACTTCTTGTCCTGGACGCGCCGAGGGAACAGCTTCTGCACTCGAGCTATCGCGACCTCTTTCTGTCTTGCAAGCCAGATGCCAGCCGCCTGGTCAACCCAATCGCTCAGCCGCTTCTGTCCAGACCATCCTAGCTCGTCAAAGTACTCCACCAGGCCGAGCACGAGCGATAATGTCTCTTGGAAGTCGGGTACGTCTTCTGTAGATAGCGGCACTGTAGGGAGTAGCCAGTAATGGATCAGCCGGGACGCAATGATCGGTATAAGCTTCTCGGATAGCGGCGTGGCAATTGCTGGAGGAAGTCGTGTGCTCAGGTATTCCGATATCGCCTGCAGGTCCTCCAGCGCGGCCTTTACACTCATGTCGCCGATGTGCCCCACGATCTGGACATCGTCCCCCTCGATCGTCAACGCGCATACGACTTGATCGGCGCCGATGGTAAGTCGCGGCGAAACGATGATACTGTCGAAGTCCCGGCTCAGGCGCGCAATGAACTTGTCAAGGAGACCAAGCTTCTGCAACGCCTCGACCACCGTGTCCATGTGCACTGTAGTGTCTCTTTCCAGTTCGCCTTTGAGTGTAATCTTCTTCTCCGTAGTATCGACCATGACAAGGCCATGCCAGAACTCGGTGATGTTCTCCACGATTGCCGACCTCAGCCCGTCCGCCTTCGTCTTGAGCAAGCCCACCACTCGCGCATTCTCAAATGGCCCCAACCCCCTGAACGCCCCTTCCGCGTCTTCGAGTCGTTCTAGCGCATGTATAATGTGACTATGCACGGCAGCGTCTTGCGCAGAGTCCAGGAGCGTCGAGATGTCCTGCAATTGTTCGACGACGCGCACCAGACTCTCGTTGTACGACATCTCGGCATGCAGAAAGCTCACTTTGCTTGCCGCATCTTGCACGCGCTCCGTTTTGCCTTTGCTCGCTTCCGCCTGCTTGACTATTTCCTGCGCGGTTTCCTGCGAACGTTTGATATCGCCCTGCAGTTTGCGGGCCTGGGCAATCCAGCCATCGACATCGGACGAAGCCTCGCGGGAGACGTGCCGTATTTGGTCCTGCAAACACTTTAGTACACATCTAGAAGTAGAGCTGGAATACACACTCTCGTGTCCTCTCGTGCCCGGCCCACGACTTCTAACAGCTTGGGCAGTGCCGCCGAAGACACTTCGGCAGAGGCCACATCTTCGCTCTGCGGAAACGAGCCGTGCTGGACCGACTCAAGGACGGCGTCTCCGAGCTGCTGGTCCGAGACTTGCGAGGGCATTGGGCTATCGACCGTCTGTCATGTCTTCACAAACACAAACGGAAATATAAAAAGGAGCAGCCGTGGTGGTTAAGAAGTTGCTACCTGCATGGAGACTGGCCTGTGCACATCTCTCTCAGCCCTACCTTTACCGAAAACAGTCCACCCCCACCATCTACGACCGACTACCCCGCCGTCAACAAGAAGTTTCATATCGAGAGACAGAACGCCCGTCGACTCCCTGCTTCTTTACTATCACCAATAGGGTGTCACGTGTACCATAGAGTGGACACGGGTGCAAGTACTGGCGGCTCGCATCGCTTGGAGCTTCCTTGTAGCAGTACTTGGCTGGTCTGTTTTGGTGAATTGGTAAGTACAAGTCTATTACCGCTCTTTGCCTGAACAGCAGGGGGAAAGAATCCCGAAGACGTTTTCGTTTTCCCGGTATTCCGAACACCGACTAATGTTTGTAATGCTACCGTCTTCGTTCTCTCGCTAACGAACAATGGTAGCACTGATTCGGCATCATACAAAGACAAGCAACGGCTACCCATCCGTGACCAGGAGTACTTTCCAGACTCCGAGCAGCAGCCGTTCGTGTACGGCAAGATGGGGTCCATCGAACAGAACTCTCACTTCAAGAAGATCCAAAACTTCAAGGCCGACTATGTCGATACCGAGTTCACGCAGTATGAGTCGCAGCGGACGGGAATGCGCGTAGTTGTGGTCGACAGGAAGGGTCCGTTAGTATACGGATACTTCGCTGTCGCTACCGAGATTCACGATGATTCCGGATCGCGTAGGTTTCCCTACCCCAAAGCCATGCAACTGATGCTGACCAGACAGCTCACACTCTCGAGCATCTGTGCTTCATGGGCTCACGAAAGTACCCCTTCAAGGGTGTACTGGACAAGGTCGCCACGAGGGCCTACTCCGACACCAATGCCTGGACAGATGTTGCCGAGACCGTCTACAAGCTAGTCTCTGCTGGCTGGGAAGGCTTTGCACAGATTCTGCCCATCTACCTAGATCACCTGGTAGTACCAACACTTACCGACGAGGGCTGTTATACCGAGGTGCATCACGTTGACGGCAAAGGCTACGATGCTGGCGTTGTCTACTCCGAGATGCAAGGCCGACAGAACCTCCAAGGCGATATGATGGATCTTGAATTGCGCCGCCTCCTCTACCCCGAAGGTGACGGGTTCCGTGCCGAGACCGGTGGCTTGATGGAGAACCTGCGAGTCTTGACAGCTGAACGTATCCGGAAATTCCACCGCGACATGTATCAGCCCAAGAATCTACGCGTCATCTTGATAGGTGAGGTCGACCATCCCAACATGCTGGACGTTCTCGACAAATTCGAAGACGACATTGTCGACAAAGTACCAGCCTATGACGCCCCTTTCCAACGACCATGGGTTGACTCGAAAATCACTCCGCCACTACAGACGACGACCGTCAAGGTTGTCGAGTTTCCCGAAGAGGACGAGTCCAGCGGCGAAATCACTATCGCCTTCCTCGGCCCGGTCTCGGTGAACGAAAAGCTGGAGACAGCGATGAACACTTTGATGATGTATCTTTGTGGAAGCTCTGTTTCTGTCCTGGTCAACATCATAGTTGAGAAAGAACATCTTGCGAGCGCCGTGTACGGTTGGGCTAAGAGTCATTATCATCAACTTATATCCTTCACCCTGACAGCTGTCCCCACAAAGAAACTCGAACTGACCGAGAAGCGGTTTTTCGAAGTCCTAAAAGAGCACACGTCGAAGCCACTCGATCTGAATTATATGAGGGATTGCCTTCGTCGCTTTAAACGCCAGTGTCGGTTTGCCGCAGAAGTCGGCAACGATGAGTACAAGGACCCAATCATCAAGGATCACAACTTCGGCAACCGTGACGGTTCGGATCTTCGGGACGCTCTAGAATCACTGCGGGTGTTTGATGAGCTTGAGGAGTGGTCAGAGGAAGACTGGCGGGCGTTTTTGAAGAAGTGGATTGTCGATTCCCACCACGTTTCGGTCCTCGGGAAACCCTCGGTGGCTCTTGCTGAGCAAGTGAAGAACGAAGAGACTGCTCGTGTGAAGGCACAGCAAGAGAAGCTTGGTGATGAGGGCCTCAAGGAGAAGGCAAAGGAGCTTGAAGCGGCCATCGCCGAGAACGACAAGCCGATCCCCGAGGAAATTCTCTCAAAGCTTAAGGTGCCGGGCACGGAATCAATACATTTCTTCAAGACCGAGACCGCTTATTCGGGGCTGGGAAAGAAGATTGGTACCACGAACAACAAAATCCAGCAGATTGTCGACAAGGACGAGAACGGTCTTCCCCTGTTCATCCAGTACGAGCATATCCCAACCTCCTTCGTTCACTTTGGTCTGGTGATGGGGAGCGCTTCTATTCCAACAGAGCTCAAACCGTTGATCGGTGTCTACATCAACAACTTCTTCAATACACCGATTATGAGAGACGGAAAGCGCATCGAGTTTGAGCAGGTCGTCACTACGCTTGAGCGGGACACCATTGAGTACAGTTTCAATCGTGGCTCTGAACTCGGAAACGCCGAGTTGGTGTACTTCTATTCCGTTGTTGAAGTTGAGAAGTTTTCGACCGTTGTACAGTGGCTTTCAGATCTCCTTGTCAACTCTATATTCGACCCGGAACGACTCATTGCAACTGTAACAAAGATGATCCAAGACGTCCCCGACGAGAAGCGCGATGGAAATGGCATGGCGTGGTCCGTAGACCGCATGATCCACTTCAACCCTACCTCCGCTGTCCGCGCAACGGACACCCTCGTCAAAGCCACATACCTCAAACGCATCCTCAAGCTCCTTAAGACTGAACCTCAAGTCGTAATAGACAAGCTCGAGAGCCTGCGGAAGCATCTGGTTACCTTCACCAACATGCGCGTCCTTGCCATTGCAAACATCGAGACCCTTCCCAACCCCGTCTCAACCTTCAAGCCCCTGACGGACGCCATAAAACCCGGCCCAGACCTCACCATGAAGCCCATTGACGACCTCAATGTCATCCTCTCGCCACTTGGTCGCAACCCCGGCGGCGCAGCATACATAATCCCCATGCCCATCGATTCTTCGTACGCAATCCTCACCGCCGCTGGCCCCAAAGGTTTCACGCACCCGCAACTTCCCGCCCTCATGGTTGCACTGGCCTACCTCGATGCTGTGGAAGGCCCGCTCTGGGTCGGCATCCGTGGCACCGGACTTGCGTACGGTTCAGGCTTTAGTCGAGATATGGTACGCGGGCTCCTAAAGTTCCGCATTTTCAAGTCCCCCAACGCATTTTCTGCCTACCAAGCCGCAAAGACGACGGTCAAGGAGTACGCAGACGGTACCCGCAAGTTCGACAAGTTCGAGTTGGCGGGTGCGATTTCAACCATTGTACGCGAGTTCGTGGACGACAAGGTTACGATCGTTGATGCGGCTCGGTGCAGTTTCCAGGAAACTACCATCATGGGCATGGGCACGACGTGGAGTGAATGGGTTCTGTCCGAGGTTCGGAAGGTGAAGGAGGACGATGTCAAGGCCATTATGAAGGATGTAGTGGCGCAAGTATTCGAGCCCAAGAAGGCGGATTTGGTGGTTACTTGCGGAGGAACCATGACAGATGTAAGTTGTCCTACTATCGATTCTCGGGCGTTGTTGCAGTATACTGATAGGATGTGCTAGGGCCTCGTGAAAAACTTCAAGGACGCGGGTTTTGAGCCCGAGGTTAAACAGCTGGTGGATTTCCAGGATTCGTATGGTTTGGAGGGTGAGGAGGAAGAGGTTTCTGAGGATGATGAGGATGAGGATGGGAGTGAGAGTGGGAGTGAGAGTGGTGATGAGATGGAGGTGTGATTGTGATTGTGATTGTGATTGTGGCTTTGTGGTTATGGTTGAGCTGGGTATTGCTTCGCTTTGCTGCTTACTTACTACCTTCGCACCTACACCGGGGGTTGTTGTAGAGTCTTGGGAATCTTATGCACATGTTTCTCCGTCCGTTGGTCTAGCATTTATTTAGATGGCTGAAATATGATAGATGGATGGTGACAATGGCATACTCATCGTCGCTATTATGGACTCTGCAGAGCTTTGTATCCTTTTTCTTTCTTTCGCGCGTTGTGTGTGTGATGTTGTTGGGTTTATTCGAATGATGTTTGTATATCTAGTAAGAAACATGTTTGATAAGCGATGGAGAGTTCTAGATGTGTAGACTGTTTACTATAGGGCTTGTCAAGGCAGATAGATAGATAGATAGATAGATAGATGTAGGATATAAATCGATACTACGTAGCGTAGATGCGTGGTCTGGATATAAACCACAAAAGTAGCGTCGTTTGAATTTAATACAGACGTGTAAGTTCTGTAGATACTATATATAGCCTGCCTAGACAGACATTAAGACCGAAGAAAGTAGCTAGATAGATATCGTGAAATCCTACTCCCGTAAAACACTCCTATACTATCCCTAGTCTCGAAAAATAAAAACGTCGGTATACGAAGTCATGTCATGTCATATCCCCTGCTACTCACAGTCTACGATACCTCACACGACTATATATCACCAACCGCCAACCCCTAAACCTCTCTCACCCAAAGTACTTCACCCCACAACCTCCAAATCATCAAAAGCACGTCGAGAAAACTCCTAGGTACCGTAAATCCCTTCTCCCATGCAGACCCCCTACACCATCTCAAGTCACCAAATCATCACAGGACATTCACACCTCACTCATATTCACAAACACTCTAGAGTACGATCCGTCATTCACATCTGCTATATTACACAGGCACGTCATCTCATGATGATCATAACATCATGAACAAAGGTTCATTATCACTACGCCGATCCTGATGCTTCCATCCTCATGCAACCCTACGGGGAATCTTAAAAAAGCACACAAAAAAGAAGAAGACAGCCGACCCTCAACGCCAACAAAGAGCAAACAGAGAGAGAAAGATAACGACGCGCACCCCCGAAGGAGGCCGACTAAGCTTCCTCCGGGAGGATGCGCGCAAAGTGCTTCTCCCAGATCCACCCTACCGTCTTGTTGCCGTCGTCCTGGTTCCTGGCCAGCCAGAGCTCGCCCTTCATGCCGATCACGTCGAAGATCTCGCCGGGCACGTACACGAGATACGGGATCCCGCCTTCGCGCCGGTCGTGGGCAATGTTGAACTCGAAGAGGCTGGCGGCCAGGAACAGGACTTCGACGTCCTCGGGGTCGCCGGGAGTGGGCGGGAGTTCGGCGGCCGGTGGGGAGTTGTCGGACGGGAGCGGGAGCGCCGAGGAGAAGACGCCGGAGGCGCGGGAGGAGCCGCCGGGGGTGGTGGAGGAGGATGCGGGAGAGGCGAATGAAGAGATGCTCGGCGGGGTGGGGTTGAGGAAAGAAGGTCCGACCAAAGCGGGCTGGGTGTAGTCGTCGCAGGCGCCGTCAAAGCCCAAGGGCCACGAGGGTGGCGGTGGACGACCAGTGCTAGAGGAGGGACGGCCACCGCGATGAACGACCGTATTCTCGCTTCCCGATTGCGAATAGGCACGGGGATTATGGGAAGAAGGTTGCGCGGGGGTCTGGGAGGGGTAGGCGTGCGAAGTCGGCGGTGAAGGGCGGGTAGGGTCTACCGAGCGGATATTTGAGGACCGAGCACTGGCATAGCCGCCGCTGTTGCGATTGCGTTGCTCTGCAGCCGAGTACTCGCTGCTGCGGGTGCGGTCAACGGTCGATAATTCGCTGCTGATGGACTCGGTGCGGCGGGAGGTCGACTTGCGGGATGAGCTGTCGTCTGCGGAGTACATGGCTGTGTTCGGAGTAGCAAACGTGGCGATCTTGTTCAGGAGATCGTGGTTGATGATGGCGAAGCCTCTCGCACGCTCCTCCATGATGCCCCAGTCGGACTTGAAGCGTTCGATGTAAGTCTTGAAGTCATATGTGATGGAGGTAGTATGCTCCGGCTCATGATCAAGGAGGGGGAGGATCTTCTTGGAGCACGTCTTGTACCAGTCCTTGGTGAGACTGAGGAACAGAACCTCTGTCAAGCGGATCATCTTCTTGGTAAGATCGTACAGCTTAGGCAACTCTACCTTGAGAGAATCGTTGATCGTCATGAAGTCCTTGGCGTTTTCCTCGAGCTGCGATCCGACACGGTCTTTACGCTCGATGGACTGCTTGTATTTGGCGTATGGGAATAGGAGCTTCTTGCGCTGTTCCATGAGCTTCTGTGGTCCGGCCCACTGATCCCAGACATGGGAGATGGGCTTCATAACGCGGTCCCTCACATTACGTTTCTAAATCTGTTAGAAATGTGCGAGGTAGAAGAGATTTCGACTTACATGTTCATCAAGAGCTTTGCTCTGCAGCTCAAGATGTGCATGTGCCCATTGACGCCACGTGCTCTCCATCTCAGCATTTGCCGACGGACCCGCTTCGGCAACAGTGATGAAACTCATCATCGTGTTGTTGAGGTGCATTGTCTGGTCGGTAATCTGGTCCAAGTAGTGTTCATAGTCGCGGATCACGATCTGAATTTGGAAGAAATGGCCACCGAACTTCTGCGTGATTGAATTGTACTCCTTGTCCTCGAAGGCGGAAGCGGCGTCAGCGATGCTCTTGGACCGATCCTTGGTCTGCAGCGCCCTCACGATGTTCTTTCCGAAAACCCCCTTCTTCTTCTCTTTCTTCTTGCCCTCCGATGTTGCCGCTCGCAGTGTCTGCTGGCGCGCCTTGGCATCCTGAATGCGAGTTGCGATATTCTTGATCGCCTGGTTTGCTTCCTTGAGCCTGGGAAGATCTGGATGGTCGGGGGAGGTTTTGGCGACCAGCTCATCGAGCAGCAGTGGGTACTTGAGCATGCGCTGGCAGGGTTTCACGAGAAGCGAGTCTAGATCCCAGGCTGATGTCAGGTTGGGACAATGGTTAAAACAAGCCATGACCCAGCCAAGCAGGGCGCCATTTTCAGAATTTGCCTTGATAAAGTCCGAGGCGTCTGAATGATTGAGGTAGTAGGTCGTGTACACACGCTCCATCTTGATTGTTGCCTTTAGCATGATCTCGCCAATGTTGACCAGGCGGTCATTCGCTGGCGTGCAGCAGAGGAACTCGTCGTACGTATCCATCGAATTCGGTGTTGGCGGCGTCTGGTTCACGATGGGCCTGATGGCATTCTTGAGCTCCTTCCACAGACCGTGCGAGAAAGCCTCTACATCTTTGCAATTGCCGAACAAGAGGCGAATCTCCTTCTCGTTGAGGACCTCTTTTGCGGTGTTCATGAAGATCTGGTGTGCAACCATCATGTCCACGCAGAAGGTGTGTTCGGTCTTGGTAAGCTCCTCGATGATACGGTACCGCTTCTGGACCTGCCGCGTTTCTTCATCGAGGGGATTCACTGGCTTCTCAGGCTCGGTCGTCTCGGCAGCAGACTCGGGCCTGGATCCTTCCGACTCCTGGAGGTCTGGATCTACCCGTTGTCCAACTGGCGTAAGGTCGAAGCTACGCTCGCGCTGGGCCATGATGCTGCTGAGGTGGCGGCTCGCCGTGTTGAGAGCATTGTTCATTGCAGGGGTAGGCGGCGGTGGAGGGGAGTATGGAGGTCGAGGCGGCATTGGTGTAGCTTGTTGCGGTACTGCGACGCCCACCCCACGTTCATGCTCACGTGAGGAGAAACCGGAAGAACTGTCGGCGTGACTCTGGCCTTCCCAGATTGTTGTCGTCGCTGAGCCGGCAGAGTTGTGCGAGCTGCGAGAATACCGCTTTGATTCAGTGGGGAAGATGATGGCAGTGCCGCCTCCGAAGGGGTCTTCAGGCTCCTCGTCACCAAAGCTCGGGGTCTTGTTGCCTTTCGGAGTGACTTCCCATGGCCTGTCGTCTGCGGGGCCGTCGGTCTGGCATCCCAGCATTATCGGGATCGACTCTTGTGAGCCGAGCTCGGGGTTATGTCGCTCCATCTCGCCGATGCTAATTATCCTTGAGATGCGCTTGTGGTTTGGCGGTTGGAAGGTGCGCGCTTGGAGCAGCTCTGGCGATGGTAGGGGCGATTGCGGTCGTTCGGCTTCGAACTGCTGGGGGTTGGTAGGGGGCGTTTGTTGTGCAAGAGGAGGCGTCAACATAAAGCTCCCCGGCATGCCGAGCACGGGCGACTCGTCGAAGTCGAAACTAGTTACACTGGAGGACGGCTGTCCGGCCGGCGGCACTTGCAGACAGTCCGTGGTCAGTGTCAGTGACGGTTGGTGGGCCGGCTGCTGCAGGTCGAGTGGCTGGACGTCGAGGTTCTCACCATTCACGGTGAACTCAGGCAGAGGCGAACTTGGGACGTCGAAGTCAGTGTGTTTGGGGGAGGCGTCGACGAGCTTGACAGACAATTTGCTGTCCACTGGCGTTGCGTCGGACTGTGGCTGGTACGGCGTGGTCGAGTCCTGGGTATTTTGGCCGTCAGTTGGCCGGGGTACGGTTCCAGGGGCCTCTTGGAGCATTTGGCGCTCGCGGGAGTTGCGCAAACGAGGTGACGTTGGCGGTGGAGGGGCAGTGATGACGGCCGACACGCTGGGACCACCGTTGGCTTCTGCTGGAGCCTTTCCACGCTCTCGGTAACCACGATATGACGGCGCCGGGTGGATTGGCTGCACTGCAGGTATCGAACTCCTCACCGGCCTCCTCGCTATCCTCGACCCCTCCGGTGGTGAACTCCGGTTGTACTGCACCGGCCGTGCACCGTTGAACTTGGACGATCTTGTCGACGTACTGGAGCCCGAAGAAGCACTCAACCGCCTTGTCGACACGGGAATCCGCGAAGGGGGCGATCGTCTGTGTGACCTGTTCCCATCTGCGTCCTGTGGTACCTGCATGTCCTCCTCCGCAACCAGTTTTATCGTCAGCGTCTCTGGCGGGGCACTCGCGGCCGACACGCGCTGCGGAACGTCTTCGAAACTCGGGATCCCAAAGCCAGGCGTGGATGTGTTGTGCTCTCCGACCACCTCCCCGAAAAATGGCTGTCGCCCCCCCTGGTCCCGCGCCGGCGAAGTTACCCTCGTTCTTGCGGGCGAAGCGTGTGCCGATTGAAGACTGGAGCGAATGCCGTTGGAGCGCCGGGTTTGTGCAGGGGACGAGGGCGCGGGCTGGGATCGCTCTCGCACTTTCAAGTGGTTGGACTTGTATCCGCTGTACGAGGGAGGTTCTGCCCGCACTGTCCGGGAGCGCGAGCTCAGTGGAGACGAATCGGCCGAGGTTGGTTGGTTGAACTTCTGCGCCAGGCTCCTCACCGTCGGTCGGTCCACTGGCACTTGCGGGGTCGAACGGGGCGTGGAGGTCGTCGAAGTCACTGAACCGGAGACTGACCGTACCGAGGGTTTTGCGGTTGAGCGCGCTGCTCCATTCGGCGTCCGCTGCCGCTGTCGTGTACTCGCCATGTTGGCCGGGGGTTCGGTCGTGCGCGTGTGCGTGTGCGTCGGCGTGGGCGTGGGCGTGGGCGTTGACTTGTAAAGGTCGTCAGGGGACCGTTCAGCGACTTCGTCAGAGGCACCGTCGAGCTGGGCCAACGCGGTGGACTGTACCCAGCTGGCGACGTTGGGATGGTATGCGAAGTTCTGCACAGAGTCCGCCATATCGACCCCTACCACACCATGTTCCTGTTTGCAAGTGATGCAGGGCGACGCCGCGAATCAGGGCGAGGGACGATGGACGATGGGAAAAGGGCAGGCCAATCAGGCTATGGCGTGGATGGTGCCTAGAGGAGCTTGAGCATACTCTTTTCAAGGCGGCAAGGATAGCGGGAGACAACTCACACCGTGAAAGTCGTCAATCGAGCTGCGGACGGACCAATGATGTGGGGAATCGTTTACTGGCCCAAGTTCGTCGACCCGAACTGGCGTTTCAGGCTGAACTCTTCGCAGTCTGGAGATAGACTGGATGGATGGCAGGCAGTAGGCCAGCGCCAGCTACAACGCGGTAGGCGTCTATGGGGGAGGGAAGGGCTCTGTTTCGCGGCGACGGGAGATCACTGGGAGGAGTAAGCGGCGTGGGAGGGGAGATGCACGGCGAGGTGTGACTGCGTGGGCGGTGATCTGCGGGAGCACGGGAGGTGAACGAGAGCCCACTGTTGCGGTGCGGTCGACCGTTGCTACCGAACCTCCCCCGGTACGATTGGCGGGGATTAGTTCCCAGGACTTTCCCAGGACTAGGCGGTAGGCGGTAGTGTGTCTTGGAGATGCAGAGATGAGTGATGAGTTCAGATCCGTTCAGTCATCCACTTCGTCCACTTCAGCTCCGTTCGGTTTCAGTGCATGTCCATCTACGTAGTACAGTGTCGCCAACCCCAACTCCATGACCATTCTGTGTTTGTTGTGTGGATTGCGTCTGGAACCCAGCCACGGCTAGACGTTGATTCGACCCAGGCCGAAGTTAGATGGCCGCTCCGACAGCTCCAGGAGAGCTCAGAGGGCAGCGCAATTCCAACCCCCCCTTGTCGTGCGCCCTTTGCCAGCTTGTAAGACGTTTAAATTGGCCGTGTCACAGTCTTGCGACGGGTAGATAGAGATGGGTATCTGACGAGATTATTGAAGGAATCCCACATCCCTGACATGGCGCTACATCGGGCAACGCACCGAACACCACGCCATACACAGCACGTCCCGCCACAGCCCACAGCCCACGGTCAATTGATTCACCCTGACTGCAATCTTGACTTCCCGCACATTGCGCCTCGCTCCGTCTTCGACGAGCCTGCCAGCATGAAGAGAAAGCGCAGCGCCCATGTCGGCGGGAGACCCCCAAAGCGGCCCCGGGATGCCGCCGACCAATCTCCCGTCGCCACACCTCCAGCTCCAGGTATTGAGCATCCCGTGCTGAGTCGTCTCTATCCAGAAGTCGCTTCATTGCGCCACTATCTGCTGTCACGTCTGCCGCTGTCGTCCAAAGTCAGGCGGCGAAGATTTGCACAGTTGGGGCAACAACACCCGAACGGCAAGCAAGATGACACCGCCCTGGATGTAGAGCTGGGCATGCTGCTCGACTCAACCGTAGTCGGTGTGGTCCCCCAACACGTCAGCGGTGCAGACGGCGAAGAAGCGGCAAGGCGGCGTGACAGCGACCTGGAGAGTTTCTCCCAGCAGCTCTCCGTCGGTACCACTGGCGGCACCTTCAAGCCAGGCTATTTCCTACAGTCCGAGGTGAGCCATTTGTGGTGCATATCTCGGTGATCCTGGTGTTGCCTTTGGGGATCTGTGCTGCTCGACCCGATTGCGATTGCTAAACGCAGACAGGTTGTGGACTTTGTAATATGGCGCCTGTTCAGGACATGTACCTCGCACAAACCGTCCCATCTGCTTTGCCATGGCTTTCAACGTTCTGGTGCCCAGGGCGCTCAGGGCGTGCAGAAGACGGCTCATTCGATGCCCGGCATGTTCTCCCACTATAGGAACTCATGTGTGGAGACGCTCAAGACGCCAGTATGGTGTCGCCTACATGCTCTGCTCGGGAAAGGCGGCGATGCCATCATGATGGATATGCTGACCCACTGTGGCCTTTTCTCGCCAGTGCAAGGCGGCTGTGGAAACTTCTTCCAATTGAGCGGACTACCTCTCTCGGAGCTGAAGCCTGAGCCTGCCGCTGCCATTGCAATTGCCCCCCAACATGCTCCCCAAAATGCCCCGAACAAGAGTGAAAGTGAGATCCGCAAGCCGAGCGCAATCAGCTTTGTGCGGAGTCGCATCCTGTATGCGCGTGCAGCTTTCAACGCGAAAGGAGGTGTCCGCTTTGGGATGCGCCATATCCGTGAGCGAAGCAACGGCAAGGGCAAAGAATACGGCTGACTTGATCCAGATGTACTGAATCGGTTCCCCCATCTCGAGGACCAGCAGCAAACCGTGCACATCATGCGGTACATATTTCCTCGCCAGTATGGCCTCCACAACGTCTTTACCTCCAAGGTAGATCGGCGGGAAACATCCATGGCTTTCAAAGATTACACACTTCGAGAGAAAGAGATACATCAGACCATGTGTCGTGACTTTGCAGGAAAGTCAAACGACGAAGCTCACATTGTCAGGTGGAAGTCACGTATCCCCAGGAGGCTGCGAGGAGACACGGTCGCATTGGTCGACAAGATGCGCAAGCTTAACCAAAGATGCTCGTACACGGAGCTGCTCCGCCACTATTGTCCCATCGAGGTAACATGTACAATATTGTCGATATCAACAAAGCTGACACGTTTAGGGTGTGCATTTATCCTCACGGCCGGCATGGAAGAAGAGTGCACTTCAGCCAACTAATAAATCGGTCGAAGAAACCTGTTTCACAGATATGGCATGTCCCACGGCGCAAGTGTCGGCATTCTGTCAAGCTGTGATAGCCAAAGTGATACCACATGGGTTCTGGGGCAGCGACCACAACAGGCGCATTGTCACGTACTGGATAGATCAATTCATATGTCTTCGACGCTTCGAAAGCTTGACTTTGCACCAGGTCACGCAGAAGCTCCAGGTACGTCAATCCGTACCTGGCATATATATTTTGGATTTGTCGAGAGATTTCTTACGCGACGTGCAGATTTCGTGTGTAGCCTGGCTTCGACAGCCTGGCCAGGACACCACGTCCAAAATGGCCAAATCCGACGCTGACAAGCGCCTCGAGATTTTGTTGGAGTTGGTGTACTGGGTCTTTGATTCCTTCCTAGTGCCTCTGGTGAGGTCAAATTTCCACGTTACGGAATCCAATGTTCACCGGAACCGACTCTTCTACTTTCGACACGATGTCTGGAAGATGCTGACAGAACAGTCGCTGTCGAACCTGCGACTCAACGTTTTCGAGGAGATGCCGTCGGATCGCGCTTCGAAGCTGCTTTCCGTGAGGTCACTGGGGTTCAGCATGATCCGGCTTCTTCCAAAACGCTCGGGGGTACGACTTATCACGAATCTTAAGAGGAGGCAGCAGGTCACACGGAATGGCACCACAGTGCTTGGCCGGAGCATCAATTCTGTCATGACACCGGCATTTAATATCATCACATATGAAAAGGTTGGCCAACTATCAAAAGCATGTCTATTTCGCTAACGTGCAGTAGTCCCTGCAACCTGAGAGGTTTGGCAGTTCTCTGTTCTCAGTCAGCGAGATAAGCCCGAAACTGGCTGCTTTCAGACGGTATCTGGGAGACCACGGTCTTGCAGACCGACCACTCTATTTTGCAAAGCTCGACGTGCAGTCATGCTTCGACACCATTCCCCAGAAGCGCCTGTTGACGATGGTCGAGGGCCTTTTGTCCATGCAGGAATACCAGACGGGGAGGCACGTCGAGGTCAGCCCTCTGGGCCAGCTACAGCGACTGGACGGCCAGTACGTGAATCCACTACCATTCAAGCGATATGTCGCGCACGGTGGCGCTTCGGATGCTGTTGGTGCTTTTGATCGTCTAGTCCAGGATAAGTTTGCCGGGACAAAGACGAATACCGTGTTTGTAAATACGGCTGCAAAACATTTCGAGACGAAGGATGATCTAATGCAGCTCCTTCGCGAGCACGTGGAACGCAATCTCGTCAAGATCGGAAAGAGATTCTACCGTCAGAAGACGGGAATTCCGCAGGGCTCGGTCCTTTCGACCATCCTCTGTAATTTCTTCTACGCCGAGCTTGAGCGGGACATTTTAAGCTTCGCTCTTGGCGGCGACAGCCTGTTGCTTCGCCTGCTTGACGACTTTTGCTACATCACGACGAATCGTGAGCATGCAGAGCGGTTTGTACGAGTTATGCATCGCGGCCATGCGGAGTACGGCGTCGTGGTGCAGACGGCAAAGTCGTTGGCCAACTTCGAGGCGACTACCGACGACGGCTGCCACATAGCGAGGTGTGCTTCGGGAGTGAAATTCCCCTACTGTGGCGTTCTCATCGATATGCATAGGCTGGAGGTCAGTAAGAACGCGGAGCGCAGTGCACTTTGTAGTAAGTCCGCCTCTGCATGCCGAATTGTTATGAAATGGTCTGATTTCGCAGCTATCTCCGACTCTTTGACTGTCGATCTAGGAAAGGTGCCGGGCCAGACCTTCCATCGCAAAGCGCTCAAGTAAGTATTTTAAAGTATTTATGTACATGACGGATTTGTGAGCGGCGGAAGGCTGACCTGGACAGTGCGTTCAAAATCCAGCTGCAAGCCATGTTCATCGACACGTCGGTCAACAGCGTGCCAACAGTGCTGGCCAATCTGTACCAAAGCTTCCACGAAGCGGCGGTGAGGTGCTCTGAATATGCCCGCAGCCTGGCCAAGACGCGGCCGATACACTCAAACCTGCTGATAAGTACGTCCTCCCTAAAGATCTTGAATCGGCAAGCGCATCAGTATTGTACATGCTCCGCACGGTCGATCACGGGTAACCCTGCGGGCATCACCTGGCACTTGAACACTGCACCCCCCTTCCTTCTGGCAGACCACTGGCAGGCCACTGACAGCCCACAGAGTCCGTCGACGGCATCATCGCGCTCGCCTTCGTGATGCTGCAGCGAAGGTCGCGCAGCAGGGCGTCCCAGAACGCGGAGCAGGTGCGAAACGTCATTTCGCGGAGGCATATCCAGTGGTAAGTGTGGCTTGATTGGCCGTCTCACCCACTGAGGGATGTCCGCGCTGATGACCCACGGTAGGCTAGCGTGCAAGGCTTTCGATGCAGTGTTTCAGCAGCGGCAGACGCAGCACCAAGCGCTTTTGGCGTGGCTTCGGAGCTCGCTGGCGGCCGTCCGCTTGTCAAATAGGGCCACGGAGAGACACATCCTGGAGGAGGCCGTCACTTGGCGGCCTGCATGATACACGGTGATGTCGATACCTTCCGTGTACAAGTACCGTAGATACCTTCTGGGCAGGCAGATGCCGATACCTGCTTTCTTGCAGACTGCCGTTGCGATGGATCACGATGCCCAACGCGGGCCAGGACAGCCACGGCTGCTGCGGTTGCAGACATACAAGGACGTCGCATCTATCATTGGCCTATCTGCCATATAGTCAGGGCGTAGTGTTGGGGTAGCCATCGTTCTTCGTGATGTCAACCAAGGCCGTTACAGCGGGTACCAGCCACAGCCAGCCCTGAAGTTTCACTCTCAGGCATCTGGAGAAGTCCGACCCCTGGCCGCCTGAGAAAGGCCGGCTGACAGTCTTGACTGCGGCTCCCCCTCAGTAATTCGAGTCTCAACTCAATAACAGTCGCTCTTGCAATTGCACAATAATTCATCGCTCGTTGTTCGCGCCTCCTGTTCACTTACCGTCACCGCTCCAACTTAAATTCGCCATTGCGCAGGGGGGATGCTCGCCCTCCCGTCAGGGGTTAGCTCATTTACCTCCCCGAAATTGCGTCTCCCCAACCGTCGACATGCCCACGGCACTCTTTGCACATCAACACCACACTTTCCGCCCGGGGCCTGGCGACGACGAAGACGTGCACTACATTCATCACTCCAAGAACCTATACATTATCTCTGAAGACGACTATGTCCACTCATTGATTCCCGAACAACGCGTCGCCTGCGCCCTGCCCAAAGCCGCACCACCACGAATACCCGCTCGAACCCCCCCCCGAACCCCCCCCCGAATCCCCCCGCCGCGCCGAAGCACTCCTCCACGACGACAGCCGCGCCCTCTCATGACGACGTTGTCCTACATGCCTAACAATGCCGGCCTGGCGCTGGGGGGCGGCCCCGACAGCCCGCCAGACCTCACCACCTCCAAGTCCTCCAAGTCGTCGAGCTTCCATTCCGGCAGCATCTCAGACATGATGGGACCGGGTGACCTCTCGCACTTCGAAGACATCAACCTCGACGACATCCAGGGCCCGAATGCCTTTCCACTGCCCCTCTCGCCCAACCACCGCGTCCTCTTTGACGGCTCGCGCCCGTCCCCGGCCAGCAGGAGCAGTGCACCGCACGCCGCCCAACACTCATTCCGCGACCTGACGGGCGGCAAAAAGCCTCGACACCTGAACCTGAAGGGCCAGGGCAACAATGCCGCGAGGCCTCAGTCGCAGCTGCACGCACCGGCCAAGATGAGGAGGGGCTTTACCTCCCCCTCGGTGCCCACGCTTGGCAACATGTCCAACCTGTCAGCCTCGGACCGCCACTCGAGATCGCCCTCGCCCGCACACTCCTCCAGGTCGTTCACGTCTGCACCCCGATCGCTCTCCCGCAAGAGCTCTCACAATCTCGAAGTCTCGCCTTCGTCGACCTCCATGAGCCATAGGAGGCAGTCGTGGAATCACGGGGCACGCAAGACTGCAGAGGAGCGTGAGGCCGAGTGTGACGACGAAGACGACGATGAGCTGCCCGAGGATGCAATCATCTGGAACGTCCCCATATCCCCGCGGCCCATGCAGGACCGCTCGCCAGCTGTATCCGCCGCTGCTTCGTCTTGTGGAAGCCCCCCTCAGGACTCGCCGAGCCCGGCATTGAGTCGGCCAGGATCTAGAAGGGGCAAGTCTCCTGCTGGGAAAGTCTCGCCACCCCCTTCCGAGCGCCAATGCTCTCCTCCCGCGCCGATCCCCAGTGAAAAGGAGAGCTTCCCCTCGCAGGAATTGCCACGCCAGCGGCACACATGGGAGACCACATACACAACTCTGGACGCAGATGCGAAGAAACTCACCGAGGCTTTGGAAGAGTATCAGACGGAGATCGAACTGCAGCAAGAGATCAAGCGACAGCAGCCTCAGTCTCGCTCTCCATCCGTCGACGAGCCGAAGCGCAAAGCCGTCTCACTTCCTCCGATCCGCAAGAGCGATCCCCTCATCGACCCTTTCCAGCCTTCGGTGGAGAAGACCAAGTATCTTTCGCGCACGCGTCCTTCATGGCTGCCGCCGAAAGACCCCAAGGAGGAGAAGAAGCATCTCAGGGAGTACCAGCAGATGCTGGCGCGGATTGAGGAAGCTGGTAAGTCTGCAAACCATGTCACTTGGACTGAATCTAACACAACTAGAACGCCTCGAGGTCGAGCGTCAAGAGAAAGAAGCCGAGTCCCGCGAGAAGGCCGAACGCATCAAAGCCGAATACTGGTCCACCCTCCTCCTCCCGAACTGGGAAACCGAGATGTCTAACCCGGAACTAAAGGGCGCGCATAGGAAGATGTGGTGGAACGGGATCCCGCCCAAGCTACGAGGTGCAGTCTGGAGACAAGCGGTCGGCAACGAGCTTGGGGTCACCGAAATCACCTACAACGTTGCCCTCGAAAAGGCACAGTCGGAGTTCAAAGCGCATGCAGACGCAGCTCTCAACGGCCGCTACATTCGCATTGTCGAGAACACAAAGGACGTGTTCCCGCAGCTCAGGTTGTTTGCCCCGAAAACCGAGGACATGCCAGAACAGCCGTTTCACCAGGAACTTGTCAATATCTGTGTTGCTTACAGCTCGTATCGCCCCGATGTAGATACCACAGCTGGCATCCACCATATCGCCGCGCTCTTCTTGCTCAACATGAGCGCAGCAGATTCCTTCATCACCCTCTCCAACCTGCTCAACTGCCCGCTCCCCCTCTCGTTTCTGGTCCGCGACCAGACAGCCATGACCGCCGCATACGACACGACGCTCAATGCCCTGTCCAAGAAGCGCACTTCCCTCTCCCAACGTCTGGCTAGCCTTCGCGTCGAACCCCACCACTATCTTCTGCCAATGTATAGTTCACTCTTCTGCGATCGCCTTTCTGTAGAGCACGCCGCACGTGTCATGGACGTGTACACCATCGAAGGAGATAAGATTCCGCCGAGAGTGGCAGTGGGTATCATGACCATTCTCGAAGGGGCGTGTATGGAAGGCGAAGCGGAGGATGTCGCAAAAGCTTTGAGAGAGAGGGAGATCAAGGATGGACCAGACGCGTTCATGGTGAAAGTCTTTGAGGCGGGCAAGAGTGGATACTAATAATCCTTAAAAGATAAGATGTGTGAGAAACAGGAGGAAGAAGTGTATGGCATATAGACATTATCGGGGGAAAAGATGAGATGTGGGCTTGGAATCTCCCTGGGTGGAAAGCGGATGCGATGCACCCACCGCACACGATACGCAGCCGCAATACTCTAGAGGAGTTCGATATTTTTTCGTTGATTTTCGAGAAGCGCAAGCAACCAGCACCGGCGAGGAAGAAAGAGGAGGCATGATGTTTATGACTCGAACATGACCTACACTACAACACATTACATCACATCACATCACGCGGCAGTGCGCTGCAGTCGATGTGCAGCATTTCTGGCGCAGGCGTTTTCCTCTCCTTCGGTCTCACGGATGGCATACCGCCTACAAGGAGGCTGTATTAGCGAATACCTTTCCCTTCCCGCGATCATTTCTTTATTCTATTGTTTAGTCTTTGCTATTACAGTACTGCGGGTTTCTCTATATGTATACTAAGTTTAACTTTTAAAACAATCTAGCGGGTTATAGTGGTGTTAAAATGCATGAAAGCTAGGAGGGGGGTAATGGGGTTCAGGATGGAGGCTTCCATACCTGTCAAATTTAAAATAAAGAGATATTTCCAAACCATCTTATGCCATTGTTTCCGTATCTTTGAAGTGGCGTGTGAAGCGACAGAGTGGTGTCGCAAAGGATTCTATATCCATACCTTTGGTCCGACTAACAAGACTCCAGCTTATTACTATCCTCGAACCTGACCCCCTTCCTCCCCCACGAAAAGGAATCGAGTTCCCTTTTCTGTCCGGAATTGCGACATCCAAATATAACCTCCGACCCACACCCTCTGTCTCCCCCTTTCCCCAGATCAAGGTCAAGGTCAAGGTCAAGGTCAAGGTCAAGGTCTCCTCCCCCCTTCCAACCCGCGACATGGAACATTATTTCCAAACACCGTTCGCTACCACCTGTTACTGTTCTGCATCGGTACATGAAGTACCATCTCGTCATCATCATTGCACCGCCACATCCTTCCTTCCTCGGCACCCCCCATCCATGATCGACTTATTGGAAGTATTATTATTGTAGAACGTTACGCGTATTGTTTACCTATCAATTTGAGTAGTACCTAGGTATCGTTGCCAGGATACCCAACCCAACCCAACCCAACGTAATTCCCACCCCACCCCGTAGCGGCGAGTCGGCGAGTCGGAGAATAATAATCGACTCAACGATGTCGTTGAGAGAGGGATAGGAGGGGGAAGGACTAGTATGGTTTCAAGTACCGCGCGCAAGTTTGGCTATTATTTGTTATTATTGTTATTATTATTGTTTTCCCACCTTGTTCCCGGGAGGGAACATGGTGGAATCGGTCATGCATGATGATGTATGTAGGTACCGTGCCGTGCCGTAGGAAGGAAGGAAGGAAGGTACCTAGGTAGGTACCACCTAGACGGGTAGGGGAGGTGGGGTGTGGGGGAAGAAGCTTTTTTTTTTTGGAGTCATGCTGCGTGGGTGGGTCGCGGGAGGCGGTGGGATTATTTGGGTTGCTGGTGGTGGTTTTGCTTTGGTGGGGCGAGGGTGAAGGAGCTGGGGGGGTTTTTTTTCTTTCGAACTCGGTGCCGTGACGAGGAGTGCCCCATGGTTGGATGGGTGGTGGGAGGGATCGGATCGGATCGGATCTGCGGGGGAAATCTGAGGTGCGATGAGGTGTGGCTTTTCTTTTTGAGGAGGAGGAGTTGGCTCTGTGCTGTCTTGATCGTGATCGGTTTTTAGAATGCGCACGAGCGTTGGTCGGAAAGGAGGAAAGGAGATGATGACGTGACGTCGTCATGCGGAAGGTACGTAACCCATTTCTATTCTGTCACTACTGTTTGTACAAACGTACCACCATGTATCCCCCGTGTTGTCTGTCCAATTGCCTCTACCCCCATGACTCTTGCCCCTGTGAACCCTACCCCCAGATGGCTTCTACTGTATCAAATACTATCCACCTTTTAGGAAACAAAAGGTTGACAGCCAGATATTGACGCCATCATGCATATGCATGCAACCCGTATTGTAAGAACCCATCGACGCTAGTCATCCACTTAGAAACGTCGCTGCCCCCAGTATCGGAACAACAGCCGACGAAGCGACCTACGCCCCAGAAAGATGAGGATCTCGATAACCAAGAAGAACACAAACCAGGTAGAGTAAGTGGTGAACTTGGTGTCGGTGGCGTCGGTGGCGTCCGAGGGGCGGCGATAACGACCCATTGTGCCGTTGGCGTCGCGGATATCGGCTTGCGTGAACGCCTGGCGAAGCTGGTACATTGCAGAACGAGGAGCAAGAGGTCGTGCTGGTTAGGAACGAGATAGGCGGTATGTACAAGTTGGATAGTACGTCGGAAATGAAGTCTGTATGAATGTTAATGAACGACCTCCTCCAAAAAATCTTAAAACAGAATAGCGAAAGGTACAACCAACTACCTCAAAATCTTTACGCAAAGGAAGCAAAAATGTTCGAGCTCAGAAAACCTTGCAGGTACGTATACTCCGGGTAGGGAGACCCGACAGGTTCTATCTGGCGTCTGCGAGGACTGGAACAGAGATGCTGGCGCCGAGTTCTCCCCATCCCGTAGAAATGATACTTGGGATTGGGTTCTGTCGCCACTACCCTGGCAGTGGCCGCTACACCTTGGTGCTCGGCTCAGACTCGGATGATTTCTTGGAGCAAGACTCCTCAATCAACCTTTGGGAACCACCCCAAGGGCCTGCAATATCTGGTCCTTCTCGCAGGGTTTGATCTAGGCCGTGTCATTTCGATGAAGGAGGCCAGGTATGGAGGACCTGTCTCGCATTCTTGACGGCCGTGTTGAGTCCGGGAGGGGAAATTTCCCGGAGGGGAACAAAATGCGCCATGCGGTGAGTACACAGAGGAAGTACATACCCTGGTGATGTGTTAGCAAGTGTTCGTCAACCACTAACGCAGCATAGTAAGAGAAGAAGATGAAAAGCGGGATGTTCGAGTTCGGAAGGCCTTGGCGGACAGGTAGGAGTCCAGTCACGTTGTATCCGTCGTCGAATTCCTTCGACGAGGTTCCAGGCCATATGTTACGTACGAGCGTGAAGGCAGGTATGGGACTTTGCACGCCTGCCCGTTCGCGCGCAGAATACGGTGGAGAATATTGATGCGAATGTGGGAAAGAGGAGAGAATCGTACTTGCCTTTGATCTGGTCGTCGGGGTTGAGACGCACGAGGTCGGCGACTACCTTCGAAGAGATATATAAGATACAGATGGTATAATATACTCGAGTCTAGCTCTTGAATGGCTGGTGGACCTGTGAGAGGGAGACCGCACTTGTACAAGACGAGGGTGGCAAGCGCGCTTGACTCGAGCGTGTTTGCTAGATGCACGCTATTGTTGAAGATGCTGTATGTTGGTGAGTAGAGTGGTCGAATGACGCAAGCTCGTGCCGGGTACCTGAGCTAGGTACTTGGTCAGCTGGTGTATATGAAAACAGCGTGGAGTACGGATAGTGAAGGTGGGAGGAAGGTGCGAGAAGGTGGGGTGCGGGCGTGCTTGCCTTGTAAAGAAGTGGTGATGTCTGGAGTGTGGTGTTGCTGGACGAGCTCGCTACGCGTTGTCGAAGGTGTAGGACGTCAGCGTCGACACAAAGCGGTCAAAATAACGAAATTGGACGGATCAAGTGGGGTGCAAACTTGTGTAAACTTCTCCAAAAACTTCATGGGGGGAAATGAGACCTTTGTTGTTGTTTGGTCACCCACAAACACGCTAGCCCGTTTTCGCCACACTCACTGCTCGACGCCCGCCTAAGTTGGGGTCCACTCGACCTCGCAATCGGATACAGCACTATTTGACTCATCTACTTTCTCCTCGAAAGCTCCCTTCACCTCTCATTGCCTTGTACCGGCGGCTATTTGTCACTGACAACGTAACCCCTCGTTTGGCCCCCCTCGCTCACCGCGCGCCTTCCGCCTCCAGCAGCACCTTATCTTCTGAGCAACCTTGACTGTCAGCCACCTTCACCAAGTGACTCTCGGCTACCTTTTCCACAGTAAAGTTGCCTATCTAACTTACCGGCTCCTTTGTCCTGTCCGCCTCTCTGCCTAGGACTGCATCAAAACGGCATCCCGCCTCGACACCCTCGCTCGCTGCCACCTTTCTTCCGCGACAACAGAAATCTCTGCACGAAGTTCATTTCGAGCTTTGCAGGCCGCAACCTCAAGCAGCAGAATAGAGAGCGTAAGTACAGCCTTCGTGACAGACCCCCAAAGAGCAGCAGCGTCCTAACTATGGTACAGCCCTTCGCCGTCGCTCTTCTTTTCGATCGCCCAGAAGATATGGCTGCAGGCTGTGCGGGGTATATACTGTAAGTACTACTACCTATGACATAGAGCGCCAACAAGCAGCGGTCTCTTAACTGACTATTCTACAGATAACTCATCGTCGCCGGCAATTCCCTCGCGCGCGACACCCAATCAACTGCAACCAATACCCGGGTTGACTTGGCAAGGCAATCAGATGCCGTCTTGCCTTTGCTGCCAACGAGTACAGTAACTCGCACAGAAGACGATAGAGTACTACGACAAAAACTTTCTGGCAGTACTACGTCAACATCTTAGCGGACTGGAAACGCTGGCGAACCCAATCCGCCATTTTGCCTTTACAATCGATTGGAGGGCAGCAAGTTCCCCCACATGAGCGGATTACCTGAAGACACAGTACGACCAAATCGGATCCGGATAGCTGGTTCACTTGGTTCGGTGGTCACTCATCGCGTCAATACATGCACTGTAGTTGACGCGGTAGTAAAGTAAGCATCCTAATTAAGATTGAAGATAGTACAAGGGTTCTGATTTGCTCTAGCTTCTCTTCCTGTTACTTACACCTAAGCCCATCGGGTCACCATCCCGACGTCCTGACCAAGCCAATGGAGGCTCTGAGCACTCACAAAACACCAGACCGTTCGACTGGTATCGTTCTGGTACGAAGAAAGCCTCACCATGTACTGCTATTAGATGTTATGAAGGTACTGTATGTCTAGTAGCACTTGGAATACATCACAGCACTTGGAATACATCGCAGCACTTGGAATACATCGCAGCACTTGGAATACATCGCAGCACATCCTTCGTTCTGAACAATACCAGACGTAAGAAGATATCACGGCATGCGGACATGTTGTTCTCGTTCATGGAGACATCATAACGTACCCGCTCTTGGACATAAAGAAGGTGTCGTTCTGGCACGAAGAGACCGGCATGATGTACCCGCTACCGGACATCAAGGTATCGTTCTGGCACGAAGAGACCGGCATGATGTACCCGCTGTTGGACATCAAGAAGATATGACGACATACAGACTTGGTTTCCCCATGGAGATATTTGAGGCTCAGTCATTTTCACGGAGTTGGGCCCTACCGCGACTGTCCAGACCGAGCGAAGACTCGTCACTCCGCCATCGGCCATCAAAGCCGAGCTTGCTTAGCGAGTCTTCACTCGGTCGGGCCCAGCTCCGTGGCCCCTGGGAACGCGAAACTAACCAGTATTTGTTGCGTAAAATGACACATTTTACTTGGTCTCCAGCGCGTCACCTCCGATGCTCGGGATTGAGGATGAGTTCCGCCAGGAGACTAGATCCTTGGCGGAACTCAATGGATAAGTAGGTGCAGAGGCACTTAGCTAAGGAGTTATGAAATACATGAATACCAGAGATATAACCAATCCGATGCCACTCCCTGACCAGACATGCGATCTGCTGCGTAATCATACGATCATTAATGTTGTTAGACCTTGTAGGTAGAGCGGGTTATTGCAGTAGAAATCTTTTCTGTGGTCGACGGGGTTACTCAATATTGGATACGGTTCTGAATGCATTGTGATTGGGTCGAGAGCTTTCGAGCTTGGAAAGTAGGTAGCATCATGATGGTTAATATGGCTACATTACTTCACCACTATCAACTCTGTGCATCTTATATCGACTTATTATGCACCATACTGGGCAAAAGCTGTACGACTATTGTGTATCTTTACTGTGTAGTACAGAAAACTCTCAAAAAAGGTAGTCTCACGAATAAACAACCTTAATAATACCTCACCGATGTCTGTGCGTAGAAAGAGATCATAAGATACATTTGTATACAAGGGTACTAAAACAGTGACTTTTTTTTTCCGTGTGCATCCAACAACGCCGGGCTTATTCCATACATACATATATACGTGGACATCCGAATACCATCTCCAGAGGATATCTCACCACCGTCCAAGATCCAACCCTCGCCCCTAATAAAAGCCAACCTTTTTACATAGCAGCAACCATCTCCGTTTCCTCGTCCCCTCCGACAGCACCATCAACGCATCCTTGAGCCTCTCTGTCTCAAACTCCAAGTCCTCCAACTGCACAGCTTGTAGAATGTAGTTGGCTACGGTATTATTCGCCAGCGGGGGGTATCTCAGCAGCGCACCGACGTCTTCAATGCTCATTTGTTGATGGTGCCAGATGTAGTATGCCCTGAGCGGTGGGACTGTGGCGCGTATACTCCGCGAAGCCATTTTGATGTTGGTGTCAGAGGAGCTGGGAGGAGGTATTGTTCGTTCGAGGTAATCTTGCGCCCAGGCGGTGCCCATGTGGTATTCCGATGCACCGGTGACTGGACCTGCAGAGAGGGGTTTGGGTTTGGAGTTGGACTCGTCCTGCGGAGAAGGCGAGTCTTCCGCGAGTCTTTCTACTCCCCGAGGTACTGCTCGCCCGTTATCGTCGATTTCCACGTCCATTAGCGCTTCCTCCAGCTCTGGATCTGCGAATTCGTCGACTTCGATGTCCCGGTCGACCGGGGATGGTGAAGGCGTAGAAGCTTTTTTGGCAGCGCGCGACGTACGGGGCACGGGAGACTCGAAAGCGTCTGATTCCTCCGAGTTATGTTCCTCATCCGATGAAAGTGGAGGAAGAGTTGGGTACCCCGGATCGGCCTTGTTGGAGACACGAAGCCGACCAATACGGTGTGTCTGAGGTGTTTGATGCGTTTCGGCATTCCCCTTGGTCCGAGATGTATTGACGCGACCGCGCCTCTTCGGCGCATACTCCTCAGAATCCTCATCCTGCTCCTCCACCGCTGAAGCAGATTCTTCCTCTTCAGTCCCAAGCTCCTCATCCGCAGTCTTATACTCCTGCGTACCCTCGTCTTGATCTTCGGCTGGTGATATTGCCGGAGTCTCAGCAATCGCCCTCGCATATTCATCTCTCAGCACATGTGCCGCCCTGGCTTTCTTCTTCACCATCGGCGTTCGCGGTGCGGGTTTGGGATCCTCATCGCAAAGCCTCGGTAAAGGTGGGATTGGCTTCATCTGTTTACGTTTCGATTCGAAGACATCGTAGAGACGCAATCCCGCATAGGCATCGGCAGCGGCGTAATGAATCTGGCCAATATCCAACTTCTTGCTCCAATCACTCTCTCGAACGCGCTGCCTTTTCATCCATTCCGCCCACTCTCTCGGTTCTTCGGGCTCAGGGTCGTCGGCCAGAGGTTCGCCTTTGTACAACGGCAGTTGAAGGTGCTGCTCAACTTGTGTCGCCAATTTCACAAGTCGAAAATTGGCGACAGTTGAATTGCTAGCCTCCAGGAGGTTGTGCGTACGACTAAGTTCTGAAACACAGCGGCCCTTGATACCGAGATGTTTATCCAGACGTGTAAAGTCGGCTTTGATAGCTACGCCGGTTTTGAGAATGTCGGGAGACTCGAGGATTATCTTCAATGTCGGGGGAACGAGCTCCTCGAGCGTCTTTCCCTTGAAGAGGGCGACGTGGAACAAGGCGATTCTGTCCTCGGAAGCGATTTGAATGAGTGAAGCGTTTTGCTTGATAAATGTCGGTATTGCATTGGGTTTCCATTCGATGTCGAAGCCTAGAGCCTTTGCGTTCAAAAAGCGCTTTGCGACTCGCTCGGCAACTTCCAAGGTGTCGCAATAGTGGACAGAGATCTTCTCGTTGTTTGGACCACGATATAGTTTTTGGCTCCAGTAGCTGTCTCTGGTGTTGGGCGGAGCGTCCAACGCAGCACGCAGGATATCTGGTGGAATCTGGTAGGACAGGGGCGTATGCTTTTCCTCGTTTTCCATGCCGGCTTCCGATTCTGACTCGCTTTCAAAGTCACTATCACTGGGCTGGTCTGATTCCTCTTCGTTGCTGCGGTTTGAGGGTGGAGGATTTTGCTCGTTAGGAGTAGAGCTTTCGGAAGCGTCACCGTCATTGTCCTCTCCGGAAGATGGTGTCGATGGGCCGGCGCTTTTCGCAGTCTGGTTGGTTGATGTGGAATCCGCATCGTTCGTCGGTGTGACGGTGTGTTGGCCCGACGTGGCGTGCTCTGTGAAGAAAGGCGTGGCATGTTGGACTCGCAGTCGAGGCGAGGGCGTGAACATGGGTACTGCGTGACTAGAGATGTCGACCTTCTTCATCACAGCCTTGTCTTCATCGGCGGGGTCTCCGTATCCTAGCACGCGGCATGTTTTCCCCACGAGTGAATTCTCTGACGGTAGAAGCAAGTCGAAAGGTGTATTTACACGCTGACCGCCCTGTTCATTCGCCGCTAAAAGCGACGAGGCAACCACCCTTTGTAGGGTTTCTATGGGTGTCAATCGCTTCCAGTAGTCGTACTCGGACTCCCATATCCCCTTCCGCGGATGGTACTCCTGCTTCTGCATCTCGGTGCAAAGTTTCTTGCAAGCCTCGACATGTTCGTGAAGGCCCACGGATAAATTGAAATAGAGCTGAGGATTCTCTTGCACGGCCGACGGGCGTACGTTCTGGAGAAGGCCGAAGTAGGAGTCGATCAGTTCGTGGGCATCCAGCTCGAGCTGCTGTGCTTTGAGATCCCAAGCCAGCTCATTACTCCGCGCTGCGTATGCGACATCATCGATAATGCCCTTGTATTGCTTGTGGGCTAGTAACTGTGCGTACGATCTCAGCCGAACCCTCATCGCTTTGAATCTCCAGGTACGGCTGAAAGAGGTGCCCAATTCCCGATGTATCGAATCCAGTACGGCTATGCGTTTTTCGATGCTTGCCGAGAGACTGGCTTCAAGGATAGGTTGGTGCGGCTCGGTACCCAAGATGGCCTGAAGAGACGTGATTGATTTCTTGAGCACTTCGGTCATTTTCTTTTGAGACCCCACCAGACTTTCCAGAGTGACAAAATATGGCATTGTGTGCCACGCATGCAGGGGTTCAATATACTCGCCCTGCGCAGACGGGCCCTGCCTGAGATCGCGCCTTGTTAGTCTTCTCACGGATATGGGCCCATCATGTGCATCGCGCCGGCTCATGTCCTTCTCGTCCCCCAACAGGTCATCGAATATATCTGCATCGTCCTCCATAGCACCGCCAGGCTTGGTCCCGAGACGAGCCCTGCTCAACTTGTTTGTAGCCAGGTGGGACGACGAGAAGGCGGCTATCGAAGCGGGCGTCGCGTGGGGCATGGCCGGCGACGACGGGGTAGTTCGGAAGGATGGGGAACTGGCCCAGTGATCAATGTTGGAATTGCTATGCGAGACCACATCTAAGAGTCATACCTTCGCAGGCTATATCTGCACACTGCACTCTGTCCGAGCGCAAGGAAAGCGTATTGCCGACGCATCATTGGCCTCATTGCCCTCCATGGTCTTGCTGCGGCAGGCACGAGACGTCGCGGAATCAACCGCGGGAGATGCAGCTCGAGGAAGGGCTTGCACTCGGCGTCTGGCTGGTGATGGTTTGGGACCAGTGAATCTATTCGATGTCGGACCCTGGCACAAAGAAATCGCGACTAGCCTGGGGCACGCGTTGCCAAGCTCACCACCAGTTGACCACTCAACCACTCTAACCCGTCCGGCACGACGACTTTGATATTGCAACACTGCGATACATCCTTCCTACGGCACTATCCAAGCGCAGTCATGTCGGTGGACAACCTCCTCCCGCTCGGTACGTGTGCCTCTTTGTTCTAGAGATGTGAGGCTGACTCTTCGCAGAGCTCATCGACAAGTGTGTGGGCTCGCAAATCTGGATTCTCATGAACGGCGGCAAGGGTATGTGTCTCTGCTTCGCTAGGTGGTACATGATTGGAAGTGAGGGAGCTGGACTGATGGCAGGCAGAGTTCGTCGGCACACTCATCGGCTTCGACGACTATGTCAGTGGGTGAAGCCCTCACCCCTCATTGCGGACATGGCTGACAGACGGCAGACATGGTCCTCGAGGACGTGACGGAGATGTAAGCCAATAACCATCACGCATTGACGGCAAATTGGGATCGTTGTTGGCATGCGTGACTAACCCACGGCAGTGACCTCAATTCGACGAGGACAAAGCTGCCCAAGATCCTTCTCAACGGCAACAACATCTGCATGGTATGTATGCCGGCTGTGAAAGTTTGTTGGATGTGGGAAGCTGACGGATGCAGATGGTTCCTGGCGGAGACGGCACGTGGGTGGAGGCGGAGGAGTAGGCGCAATGGGGATATGTATACCTCGGTCACTTATGCAGACTGGGATACGAGGTGCACGCATCGAGATTTGGCCGAGTAGGCACCACCTACCACATAGCACGAGGCGGGACATGAGGTCGGAGGGATGCCCGGGCTTCACGTGATTTCCCGTTCCCAGGCAGTGTTGCAGGCTACAGACAGAACACAAGTGCATCTTTCACCACGGCATAGTCCTCCGTCAAATAACCGTTCTGCCCTCGGACCATCGTCCCGTGGAGTTCATCGAGCTCGCAATAATAATAATGACGGCCCCAATGCATCACCATGCGCTCATGTGGCGGTTCGCCGTTCGCCGTTCGCCGTTCGCCGTTCGTTGACATGCCGTGATCCCGTCGACATCCCATTCCAACATGGCCATGCCCCATCGTCGGCTATCCTGCTCCATGCAAAGAGGGCACGAAAGCGGGAGCACACTAATTCGCTCGGGCCAAGCATGCGGACGAAACAAATGGCGCCGAAGCTTCCGCTCCGCCTGGCAGGCATGGGCAGTAGGTGGTTGGGTCGCCATCCGAGCGGAACGTCCCCCCGCCCTCGTCGGCGACCAATTACGTTACGTACGGCGCTGGGAATTCATGTCTCCTACTCAAAAGAGTGCAAAAAACCGGTCTCTTAACGTACATATGCGTCTGATCGGAGATCTGCCCGCGTACTCGCTTAGCGGGTGTAGCCCACGCTTTCACCGTTATTGGAAAGCTGCTGAATCGGCATATCAACTGTCCCTCTGTCACTGGACACCGGGCTCGCTGGAGGTACGGGTTCACGCGACCGTCGCGACGTCGCGACGTCAGCCGGAGTGATCAACGTTCACTGAGGTCCACCGCAGAATAGGAGTACGGTACTTCACTGTCTGGCAGCGCCCGGCCCAGCTATTCCCGAACTGTTTTCCACTCTGTCCCTGTCGTTCGTTGGCTCGTTTCGTGTCTCGTGCAGCGCGCGACTTTCTGCGTCGATCCCGTCCCGTTTCTCGATCTTCGAGTCCCGTTAGAGCGGCCAGGAGCAGCGCCATCAGTCCACTCCACGGCACAACGGCCTTCTCCATCTGAAGCCTTTCCGCCTGCTTCGCGGACGTGCGTGGCCTTGGCGTTGGCCGCGTGTAGAGAAGCCTCGTGAGTTCAGTGGGCTTTCCCTGTCACTCAAGTGCCGATCGTTCAGGTTTTATTCTGACCTCACAGGGTGTCGCCATCCACCTGGCTCGCTGCCTCCCATCCCACAATTCTTCGCATCGCTTCCCGCCATGCCTCAAACACAACCTGCCCACTAAGCCTCTGACACCATTCTTGATCCCATTGAACCCGCGCCCGATTGCCCTCTATGGCACTGCCGCGTCGCGCCTCCTAGCCTGTCTGCGCCTGATATCGCCTCGGGTCTCCCGCAGCGCTGCCCGCCCTGTTCTGGCTCCTCCTCTGCCAACCCACTCGCCGACAGCACAGCGAATGGTCGTGTGTCCTCTGCGGACGCGTCCAATGCCACACGCTCTCGTCCTCTCTCCTCCCGGCCGCTCACCGGGTCGTGCCTGTGCGAGGACTCGAAATCGCAATCAAGCATCGCATCGCAGCATCCTTCTCCCTGTGACGGCACCGCTATAGCGCTCTGCTTGGCGTCACACCGCAGCATCATTAGACAGCACTGCTCAATCGGTCCGGGGACCCACTTGCCCCAGGCTTAAGTCACCCGTTAACTTGCGTGTCACCTCTATGGACGAGCACTAGACGCGATTACTACCCAACTTTACTCTTCTCGCGCTTCTGCGCCCTGCAACACTTCGACACTACTCTTGTTTTCCGTATTTCCGGCCCAGCCACCTCCGCGCCAATCAGACGGCCCCCCAGATTCCATTTCCTAATTCGATCTTTCTGTACCTTCTAGAAATACTTCACCCACGCTTACATACGCGAGCACATCCCTGCTGCCACTGGTGGCCCGTGTATCATTGTCTGTCGTTTCTCAGTCAATCTTCCACAACAGCAACCACCAGGCTGGCCCGGATCTCCGTACGTCAAGTCTTCCGTAACGACTGAAGTATCTACTATCGTCATCATCATACCTCCACACCGCCTACATCGCCGCCATCCTTCCTACATGAGCGATCTGAAGGAGCGGTTGGAGCGACTGGGACTGTCCCAATACCTGGACTCATTCACCGCCGAAGGCTTCGAGTCTTGGGAAATTGTGCTCGACATCACCGAATCGGATCTGTATGTCGATCCATCCTCCCCCCTCCCAAGTGCTCACAACAAAACAGAAGCTCTCTCAACGTCAAGCTCGGGCATCGAAGAGTATGTCCATCGTTCCATGCCCCGCCTTGCACCAACAGCTGATTTTTGTAGAAACTTCAAAGAGCCATCGCCGAGTTCAGGGGACAGTCCTCCGAGCGCCCACTGCCCATTGGGCTTAATAAAGCCGGGAGCGTCGATGGTTCCTACCGCAGCGGCGATGAATCAGGCGTAGAGAGCAGAATCAAGAACGAGAGCGCAGCTGTCGGCCCCACGACAAGTACGAAACGCAAGTACAGACGGCATCCCAAAGTCAGTCCCCCAGCCAGCCACCCCTCGAATCTGCACTGACCTCTCAGCCCGACGAACATGCGCCGGAGCGACCTCCGTCTGCTTATGTCATCTTCTCGAACCGTAAGTCCACTCACCGTCGTTTTACATATGTAGCTAGCTGACATGGAACAGAGGTTAGAGAGACTCTGAAAGGGCAAGAGCTGTCCTTCACTGAGATCGCCAAGGTCGTTGGTGAAAGATGGCAGGTGCTCCCCGCCGACGAACGAGAAGCTTGTGAACGTCAGGCCAACGGCGCCAAAGAAAAATATTATTCCATGCTGGCCGAATACAAGAAGACGCCGCAATTCGAAGCTTACCAAAGGTACCTCGAGGACTTCAAGGCCAAGCACGCAGCGCCTCAGAAAGGTAAGAGTACGTCAACCATGATCCTACCCTATTCCACGTTAATCACGAGCAGAAGGAAAACGCTCGAAGCTCGAGACCGAAACCACGACATCCACGCAAAGTAGCGGCCAGGAACTGATACCGCAGCAGCCAGGTCCTCCCGTTAGAAGAGTCAGCACCGTACAAGACCAACAACCGGGCCATTACCGATCCGAATCCAGTCCACCCGTTGGACCTCAACGACTCCCTTCCGGACCTTCACATCCATCCAAGTCGAACTCTCCAGCAGGGCATTCGTTATCTGGCTTCAACTCGCCTCGCATGTCGGAGCACTACTCACCCATATCCACCTCTCCACGCTCTGCAACGCTGCACAAAGAAGGATCGTTCGAATCGTATCCCAGCGCTGTAGCGAGAGACGCCCGAGGCCACTCCGATAACAGCCTACCATACGCATCCTCCGCATACGGCCCCACACAACACCAATCATCATCATCAACAACGCCCCCCATTGCAGGCTACAGCACCCACTACCAGCCCGTTGAGCTCCCCTCGCGCCGCTCAATGCGAGATATGCCACCACTCCCCCCTCTTTCACGCGAGGACACGACCTTGTCATCCGACAGCGGCGGCCAGGGCCAGGGCCAGGGCCAGGGCCAGCAAAGCGGCTATAACCGTAGCTACTCCAATACTCCCCATACAATGCTTCCCGTCCTCGACGTACCGAAGAATATGCGTATGCTACCCGCCCCTGTGCCGAGCATGGGCGCCACTCCCTCTCTGTTGGACCGGCCACTGCAACCCGTTGCAAATCCCCCGCAGCCGCATATGCAAACACAGCAACCCCATGTGTTACAGCATCCGCCCGCGGAGTACCGGACTAATGCTAGTCTTGCAGCGCTTTTGAGGGCGGGAGAACTGGCGCGGGTCGCAGATGATGAGGAGATGGATATGGACAAGGAGAGCTCGCCGTAGCCTCGTTTCGCTACACGCCTTCTGGTCCTCGTTTAGATTGCAAACGACTTCAATTCTTCAGCTTTTTGTGCCTAGCTTGAGGCACGACGCTGACTCCCTGGAGAAGCAAACAGGCAGTCCTATTATTATACAGCTGTGTGAGCTTCACGTACTCCCATGGACATGTCCCGCATGCGCAGATAGTCTACATTGCGCGATCGCCTCGTGCAAGCGAGAGGGGACTAGATGTTGCTCGATTTATGGAAACAGGGAATTTTAAAAGTCGCATTTCGCTTCCAATGCGATACTGAACTTGTTTGGGCGATTTAGGAGTTGGATTCGCCCGTTCTAGGCTACCTCTGATATATCATCTTTACTGTTCTTGTAGCGTTTATACTACTTCGCTTCGTTGCTTTGCTAGCCCGCGTTTCAATTACTATAGCAGCAATTATACCCCATATTTTCCTGTTGCTGTACTACAGGTCAGCTTCAGCTAGCTCGCCTACGCTTGTCTTGACAGTCTCCCGGTGACCCGCTGAAAATTCTACTGCATTATAGATCTAGATCACTGAATCTCGGAAGTCGGACGCTTTTTATGGGCCTAGATTTCTCAATGGTCGTCAAAGAGATTTTTTTTTCCATCTTGCAAGGTATGGGGATCTCGAACTCGATCTTTCTTCGGCATCGAAATCTATTCTCATTTGCCACTACGTAGCCGCTGGGTGCAACGCTGTACGAGGTATCCATGCTGACTAATACGAGAAGGATATCGAGCACCATACTAGCATCGACCCTCCCATATCGGCATGAACGCTCCCATATCGGCATCGGCAGCCGATACCGAGCCGCGCAGATCATAAATCTCAATCCGTATGTAGTAGTGTCGAATCGAGGTGAGGTTCACACAAGCTTTGGTTGAAGTGTCAGCCCTGTTGATCAATTTGCCACCACCGAATTCCGCCATGTGGTGCCCGTGCAGATGTATACCCTTGTTTCCGCGGACCGGCAGTAGATCTAGACGCTGCATGGCGTGTAGGGAAGCAGGTGGTAGAACCTATACCATGTCCACTTAAAGAATAGCACCATGTGGTGGCGTGCAGATACCTTAAATACCCCGGTTCCGCGGAACAGGCAACAGAATCAGGACTAGAAGCTGCATTATTGGGGGTTGAGGGCTACGGGGAACAGTCACTTTGCCATGTCCTTGACGTGGAGAATGGCTTGCTTCAGCATGGCGAACAGTAGTGCGGAGGGATGGGATTTTGTCACGCGGGATTCTGGGGCACGATTGCGCTAAGATGTTCTGGATGGCTTGCATACCCCTATGTACAGCTAGTGGGGTCTGCGGATGGATGTAAGCGCTTCGGTCGACAACTTTGGTAAGTAGGAGACTGCGGGAGAGAGGAGAGGGCAGTCTTCGAGGTTGAGGGTTGAGAGTTGGGGATTTCGGTGTGGGCGAAAGTTGGCAATCATAGGGTAGTTGATGGACTGGGCATTACGAGGCAAACTTGCTGTCTACCTTTTATTTCCCCCCCATCGAAGACGGAGTGTTGTTGAGGACCAAGATGTGGAATTTCAAATACTCTGTACTGTTTCAGAAGGATATGCAGGGTTCTGGACCCTGATTATCTCACCTTAGTCGCGTCGACTTCCGCCGTGCGACCATCACAACAACCATGCACACACCTCCGCGCCAGATTGCAAGGTCGCGCTCTGGATTGTAATCGACCGCGAACTCGCAAGGATACAAGCGCGAAACGAGCACCTATCGCCAAGCTCCGACTACTTACCATAGGACTGAGGAAGTTCTAGACCGCGACCAACAACGCCAATCCCTCGCAGACGGTATCTCCGGGAACAGCGCCCCCCTCCGCCTTGGTCGCTACACCGCATAATCGCCAAGACAAGCATGTCAAACGATTGGGTGGGTGCAGTGGTCGATGCCTATGGGCATCGATCGGACTCGGAGGAATCAATGAGATCACGTGTGTTGAAAGACATGCTCACACTGGAACCGCTCGGTACCAATGATCTGCCCCTGCACCCTGAGCTTCATTCGTGGCAGATATATCCTCCGAGCATAGAAAAGTTCGTTGGAGATGTGTATGCCCAGGCCGTCACTGAGCTAGATAGGCCGAGGAAAGAGATTGGGGTATTCAAGAGCGAGGTTGAGAAAACGCGTGTCGTGGTAAAGAAGTGGAAGACAGATGGGTCGGGGGGTTTGACGTGGTTCGGACGCACGAGTGAGCACGAGGAAGGGAACCTGGTCGCGTTTACGGATCTGCATGCGTGTTTGATGCGAGGACACGAGAAGAATGAGGCGGAGTATACACCAGCAATTTACGACGTGAACACGCTCCTGGAGTGGGACGTAGAGGGGGTGCTATGGGGTGGGAGGATAAGTGACGTGGAGATGAGACGTAAGTTTGCCCTGGTCTCGTATCTGTCTGTCGCCTTCGCCATCTGCGATTTTTACTGCCTACGAGCCTGCAGATCAGGTATGCTGATACAGAGGACAGTTACGCAGATGCACCACTCTTTCCCCGGCGGCGGACTCCTCTCTGACCGCGTCTTCACCGTTCTTGTCCTCGCCTTCAGAAACATGTCACCATCCTCTGAAGTTCCTGACGCGGTTATCTCTGAATCAATCAATGTCCAGATCCCCATCGACATCTCCCGCTTCCCTTTACCCATCATCCGCCGCGCACACACATCTCTGTATGCAACGCTTCATTCAAAGTCAGCAAAACATGTCTATCAGAACCAGCACCCGGATGCCTCGGCGGAACAGTCTCAGAAGACAAAGGCGGGGAAGGGTATCGTCGTTGGGCGCTATGCCAGCGTAGAGAGGATCAGGCTGAGTCACGAAGAAGGGAAGGAGACGACCAAGTGGGAGATGCAGACGGTCAGTGATGCGGGCGGGAACTTGCCGAGCTGGGTGCAGAAGATGGGTGTTCCGGGCGCCATTGCGAAGGATGTCCCGCTTGCACTGCAGTTCATTGTTGGGAAGAAGGTATGAGATTGTCGGCGTTGGCGGCTTGGGTCGGGAGTTTACAGGAGTTTGCTGATCAGAAATCGACCTCCCACCTCCTACTGCCCAGGCCAAAGCTCTACATACGCATTCCGGACGACGTGTGGTGAAAAAGGCAACCAGGTTTCAGTTCGATGAAGGTGGGGAAATTGAGACGAGAGTGGAGAAGTTATTAAGCGGATCGGCATGTGGTTTTCCGCTTTCCCACATCGAGCAACGCGGGCGCGAGCATTCAGCTCAGCCTTCAGCCTCAGCCTCAGCTCCAGCACTCAACACGAGGGCATGCCACCGACGACTTAGATTCCCCTTCTGTACCTTGTAATAATACTATACGCCTTCCACCTCTCCCTCCCTCCCTCTGTGCAACATGTCTTGAATTCCGTCTCAAACCGTGCGCGTTTGGACCTTTGCTGTTTCTCTATTCTGTTGCTATTAATACGCACGTCACAGGTAGCTCCCGGAGCTTCTCGGCCAGCACACCCCAGCGCGTCAGGCACCTTCGAGGTCGCGATAGAGTAGAAGAGGGAAAGAAGGCAAGGAAGGATCGCAATGCAGAACTACGGGCAACAAGGGCAGACGGGGTATCAGAGGCCGGGCAGCGTGACAGGTTTCTCAGCGCCGGCACCACCCCCACCTTATGGAGGTATGCAAGACTGCCGCATTCCCATATGCATGGATTTGATGCAGAAATATTGACTTGCATAGCACCTCAAGGGTACCAGTCGGCCGCTCCTCCGAACCAGAGTCCGGCTCAGCAATTTCAGCAATGGGGGCCGCCACAGCAAGCAGGCGGATACAATCCGGGGGTATATGGAGCGATGCCGGGAGGATACTCGCAGGGACAATCGGTACGAGACATTTGTGTAAAAGAAGGGATATGCGCTGACGGGGACATCGTACAGGCCCAAGACGTACCGCCGCCTCCCCCGCCGAAACCAGCTGGCTTCGCTGCCGCCGTGCACAATCAACAACATGCGCAGAACTTTGGCCAACAGCCTGCATATGGAGCGCAGCATAACACAGAGTATACACAGGCGACGGGAGGTTATTCTCAACCGTACAGCACTGCTGCTCCTCCACCACCATCGCAGACACCGGGCGGCTCATACTTCCCCCCGCCCCAAACCCCCCAACAGCCATCACGACCAGGCTCGATTTATGGCGCTAATCAAGTAGGAACATATTCAACTCCAGCATCCGCAGCGCCGCAAGTGCCTCCGTCGACCATCTGGAGCCCAAACGAACACCATCCCGCTTACATTCCCCCCTCGCTCACCGGCCAAGGCACGCAATCGTACATGCCAGCGAACACGAACCCCATGCCCGGTGTATACGTCCCTCCGCCTCCAGATATTCCGGCATGGCAGCAAGCACAACATGCTCCGTTGCAAGGAGGGAAGAAGTTCACGTACACGAAGCCGATGGCGGATTCAGGCGTCTATGGGCAAGGATATCAGGGGACGCCGCCAGCTCAACAGCAAGCGCAATATGCACAGCCTAGTCAGTATGCGACTCAGAGTCCCGTTCAGCAGCAAGCGCAGTTTGGGCAGTTTCCTCCGCAACAACAGGGGCAGTTCGGACAGAATGCGCCAGTACAACAAACGTATGGCCAAGCGGCGCAACCGCAGGCTCAGTATTCGCAGCAACCACTACCACAGCCGTATAATCAGGCTCCTCCAACGTGCCAAACGCCGCAACAACAATTTCAGCAATCGAGTCAATGGCAAGCTCCTGCTGATCAAGGCTACGGAGAGCAACAGCAGGATGTGCAGACCCCATACAATGCTCAGGCCCCATACAATGCCCAGCAACCTGGGCAGCAGCACGGATGGCAGCAATACCCCCAGCCTCAAGACGCAGGAATTCAAGCCCCCAGGCCCATTAATGGTCACACAGGTACCACGGCCCCAGGCTTCGTAAGCCAACCAAGTCCGCAAAGCCAGCCGGTATCCCCATTGAACCACCGCCAGAGCATGAGTTTCAACTCTGTCCAAAATCAAGCCGGCATCGGACGCACGGGTTCAGTGAGTTCCATTGCTCTCGGCGCCATCCACGCCCAACGCGCAGGAAACAGGACAGAGTCGCCAAAGCCGAAACCCCTGCCACCGGCGAAAATCCCCACACCGCCTCCTCCCAGAGATGAGAAGACGAAGTTTAGTGCGCTGGGGGCGGGTGGACCGAGTGATTGGGAGCATTTTGGAGGGGAGGATGAGATCGATGACGAGGCCATCTTTGGGGCAAAGAAAGAGAAAGACGAGGAGGCGCCCCAGGAGTTGCCCGCTCAGGTGCCTTCCCCGATCTCTGCTCCGAGCGAGATATCTAGTCCGCCGATCCAAGAGACGGGGCTGCCTCCAAGTCATCATTCGGGTCAAAGCTTTGTTATGGAAGAGGCGCCTCCGCCCTCTCATCAACCGCAGCAGGGCTTTGTAACGGTTGATGCAGCTGCCGTGCCACCTAGCTCGACACAGTATCCATATTCATCGCAATATACCCAGCCCCCTCCGACCCAGCAAAGCTTTGCCATGGACGATGGGGATTGGGCATCTCAGTCAAGAGCTTTGCAACAGCCACAGCAATCTCAGATGAGTAATACATTCGCGACGCACAATGATGTTCAGAGCTCGCAGCAGCCTCATGCTCATGGGAGTAACGCATGGGACCAGCAGCCAAGCCAAGCCTATGGCGCAGAGTTGAGAGCTAAAGATGTTGCTTACGAGTGTCTAAGGGCAGAGTCCGAGGGCGAGAAGTCAATTCTACGCAAGGAGATCGATGAGCTGAAAGTAGTCATGGAGACGGTGAGAAGGCACGCAGAGGCCGAGAGGAACACTATGGATGAGCAGACCAGGGCTCTCAGAATCGCTGCTGAGACAGCTGAAAATGCAAAGAGCCATGTAGAAAATGAGAAGAAGGTACTCGAAGAACAGATCCAGGTCATGAAAACTACTGCTGAGCAAGCCGAGGCCAATACATATGCCTTGATCAAGGAAAAAGATGCGGCCATTGAACGCTGGAAAGAAGATGCCGATGGCAAGGACGAGAATGTCAAGGAGAAAGAAACTACGATTTTGGACCTTGACAAGCAAATCAAAGAGAAAGATGCCATGATTGAAGAGCTTAGAGGACAGCTTGAAGCCGAGAAATCTAAGGAACTCCCTAAGCCTACACCGGCAGATCTCGTTCCCGACATTGATCCTTGGTATGCTGGATCTCTTGAGCGCTATATCACGATGTTGCGAAGTGAGGCGCATGAGCCGGTTGTCGAGGATAAAATCCAAACCTTTACTGCTTTCTTGAAGGCCGAGTCGAGCGTTAGAGGGCTTGAGTACTACAATTCTCTCCCAGCCGCACCGACGCCCGTGCAAGAACATGTTCAGCAATTCGTCGATATACCTCGAAAGATATCAAACGCTTCGATCACGAATAAGGAAGACTTGCGCGTCCATATACCGGACCGTGTACAATCCCCTAACGACGAGTTCCAATATAGTCCTGGTGGAAGACCAATGCTGCAAGGCAAGCCTACGACGAACCAATCTTTCGGTACACCAAACGCGCCCCCGAGCGTTTCCACTACTGTTCTCACACCGACGAGCTCCCAAGACGATGACTTCAACAAGACACCTACGTCGATACAATCGCCAGCAGAAGGACACCCTCGGCCACAATACAAAGCATACGTCCCACCAGGTGTCACACAAGAACAGTCTCTGAAGAACTTAAATTTGCGCAGGCAGTCCATATCCTTCGGCAACAATACTCCTACATCTTCCTTGCAGACGCCAGGTTCAGGGAAGAGCAACGACGATATCTTCTTCGGTGGTCCCCCATCGCAAACATCTTCAAACCCGACAAGTAGACCCACTACGAGCTCCGCATCCGCCATCCCCGTTCCGGCACCCCTATTTACGCCGAGACCTCCTTCTGCCAATATACCTGCATTAGCACATAAGAAGGATCCAATGGAGGTTCTAGCTACTCTTGTACCCACAAAGATAACATCTCCGCAACCGAACCCACAAGTTGAGAAAGTGCGAAGCAAGTTGACAGGCGTATCTTCAGACTTCTCTTTCATCCAAGAGCTCACCACAACATGGGAACGCTCAGCCGCCCTGACACGCAAAAAGAACGATGACGCGCGGAGGAAACGCCAGGAGGAAAGCGAAGAAAATACCGACCAGCTTTTCAACGACCACGAGATCTCTTACGCGGATATCGGCCCTATCGAGGATGAATTCAAAGAGCAAGAACGCCAAGTCAAGGCCCAAGAAGACAAAGAAGAATATGACGCATATACCACGTCCGTCTTCGACAAAGTCTACGAGCGCTTACATGAAGATATTAGGATTCTCACCGATATCTACATTGACGCAGAATCGCTTCTGCAGACATCTGTCTCGGGGCTCAAGAGCATGGAAGGCGGAGACGTGGCTACCACTGAAAGGGCTTTAGATTTGCTAAAGCAGGTGCATGAGTGCATGGAAGTCAGACATGAGAAAGTGACAACCGCGGTTGCGGAAAGAGACAAGAAGTACAAGAAGACGGAAATCCAACCGGCGTATGCTGCGGGTGATATCAAGAAGATGAAGAGCTTAGAAAAACATTTCGAGAAGGCGGAGAAACAGGCACTAGCTCGCGCCAAAGCCGAGAAAGCAGACCGTGAAGCAGAATTCGTCCACGTCGTCGAGGAGGTCATTGTTAATGCTGTTGGCGGGGAACAGAAAGACATCGATCATATTGTCGCAACTATCAATCTTCTGCCGGCCGGTTCCTCTTCCAACCACAAAGATTATGAACGTGTGCTCAACCTCGCATACGAAACGGTCCAGAAATTGAAGGAGTCTTCGAAACTGCTGCTCGGAATGCTGAATGAGATAGAAGTCAAACTCAATGAAGTAGACGGCGAAGCAGTCATCATGGCAGCGAAAGCAGAGTATGCCGAGCAAGACAGAATCAGGGAATTGGAAGGAGACGTCAAAAACAGGGAGACAGAGTTGAGGGAGGAGTTTAGGAGGAGGGTTGGCGTTATCGATCAGGATTCCAGGGAGCTTGAATTGCTTATTGCGGAAAAGAAAAAGGCTAGAAACGGATCGGTTGTAGAAGGGAAAGAGGAGGTCGTGGAGAGGGTTGTAATGAGCCCAGAGGAGGAAATGAAAGAGAGGTTGAGGAAGGCCCTTGAGGAGGCAAAGAGGAGGAATGGCGATCTATAGTTTGTATATTCTATGCTATGCTCTAGTACATATATAAAATGAACATGTCCCTTCTACTACTTTCTCGCCATCCTCATCACTAATGGGTTAATTGAAAAGGAAAGATTTGCCATGAACCTGAATTTGAGTAGTCACGTCGCGAGGAAGTGCTCGCGAAGGTGGGTCTGTCAACGAGATATAGAACACAGAGGTGCTTCCCCATTCCATCCAAGCAACCAACGAAGACGAGGACAAGGAAGAGGATGCATGCACAACCCAACAGCAAGCACATGTCTTGGAGGACGACTGGATTGACCGTAAGGATGCCGACGACGACGACGCTCGAGTCACCAAGCGTGTCGAGCTCAATTGAGTCGGACCTTCAGGCTTGTACGGGCCCACCGCCCAAACTCACGCGCCCGCAGGAATGCATGGCCACGTCAGGACTGCAGAAGAGGAGGCGGGAAAAAGTTGGGGAAGCCAGCTAAGTCGCATCCTGTCCCCGAAATCGCTTCCTCGTCGTGCCAGCGGCTGGCCACGTGCGCGTACCACGGTAGTATGTAAGAGCGGCGGCCGGTTGCAAAGGAATCTAACAGTTCCTTATATAGATGTGATTGCTCTATGGGTACTGTGTATGAGCTGCACTTGGTGCCCCGTGTCGATCGGACTAATGCACCGTTCCTTCCCCCCCCCCCCCTCCAGCACTATGTATGTACCTTCGGGTTTGGGGCTCTGACCCGTTCATTTCTTTTATGTGATTGTACTTTCCGATCGGCGATATGCTCGTGAGCGCGGTTTCGTTCGGGAGTAGTGGCTTTCGTTCCGGGGGACCCGGTGAAGGTGTAGTGATGGTGGCAGCTTTTTGGGTTCGTGTTGACTGAGTTGGCAGACTACTGGACTTGGTCGAATCAAGACGTGAAGGCGCGAGGGCGTGTCGTATGGCAAGTTCGCCTGAGGGGAGTGACACAAGGATGCGTTGGGAGGCCGAAGTGGGAATAAGTGGGCTGCTATTGGTACTTCATGGGAGCGGTAGCGGAAAAGCTATTATTGAAGCTCTCACGGGGCTCAGGCGGATAAGGGGGTGGAAGGGAAGGGTGCGAGTTCTGGGCATGCGGGATGCGGGATGTGTAGGACGGCTGCGTTGGAGGGTATTCTGCGACGCGTCTTTGAAAGGATGCGATGTGAAAGGCCTCTGAATTATCAGGTTGTTGCCGTACTGAGGTCGCGAAGGTACAGAATTGTGAAAATAGTTGTTCCATAGAATTGAATAATTCGTCACTTCATGGGATCTGTGACCTTTCCGAGTGATGTGGTGCGATTTTCTGTTCGCTTTTCGCGGTGAAAGCTTGTAGTTTGTTGTTGTCGCGGACTCACCACCATACCGGCTTCGGGCTTTCTAGAGGAGGCTTCGCGACACACAAAAACTTTAACAAAGGGTGTTTGAACAGGGAAGAGTAGATAAAAAGGGACTGCAGAGTTTTTTGGGTGCAACGGTGGCGTTGATGGGGCTAAGTGTGGTGATGGTCGGGACATTGCAACACACAGCAACTTCACGCGTGACGACAGCAACATGCAGAAGCCTCGCACCTTGTAAGGCATATTCCAGAAGAAAAATACTTCAAGAGCTTCTTTTCTATTACCCGACAGTGTCGTATGATTCCAAGGCTTCACGCACGCAAGACAATAACAACATCGCAACAAAAGCTTTTTCTTCTTCAAGTGACCGGCAGTGCCAGGCACCTCAATGAAAAAAAGAATGTTTGCGTCAGCCGGAGGAAGTGCGGATACTAGCAACACCGTGGTCTCAACTATGAGCAAGCCCAGTGAGAGAAGACCAGGGTTCAAAAATCAGATTGAGTTTGGGGACACTGGCCGAAGCCAACTACGCATCAATCTGTAAAAAGGTTTATCAAGTACCAGGAATGAGGAGAAATGAATGGATGGCGTACCTGCGCAACAACTTTGATCCAAGTTACTTAGACCTTGAAGAGAGAAAAGAGGAGACAGAGGGGGAAGGCCTTTATATACTCGTAGCCAGCGGCGCCAATTATACGTCATGTGTTCGCTCCTAGCAAAAGAGTATTCAGTGGAGGCTGTGGAATAACAGACTGGAATTGATATAAATTGGCTGCTGTAACGTCAGGAAACTACAAGCATGTATAATGGCAGATGGCAACCACCTTGATCTGCCAGAATGGGAAGGACGCTGGAAATGACAGCAATCACTACAGTTATTCCACATTAGGGCGGGCATTCCAATTTCCCACTGAGGTATCATTGTAAAGTGGGCAGGGCAAACAGTTAGTCATCTAGTTTTCACATGTGCTTCCTATTTAGGACTAGCGCGTGTCATGGTAGTACATAAAGTGTAATCATGGGTAGATAGCAATACACCCTGATTTCCTAACCTAGCATTACCACAAGCGCTAACGGTAGTATATCCATGCTGCAAGAAGTCTCAAAGCGACACGAACAACTAGAAAGACTACTGAGAAGCCAGACAAGACAAGCAGCACTATAAAGTCACAAACGACACAGAGAAGCCTGTGGGGGATGCATAAATTAGAATATAATTTATCTGATATTGAATGAGAGCATCTCATCCCTTGCCTATATCGGAGAACTAGCAATATAAAATAATAGGTCCGTACCTACTTTTTTTACATCGTCTTCGTCTTATTGAGCACGTTGAGATATCTATACGAATCACTCCCAAATCCTCTTAGCTTTCATATACCACTTCTCGCCACTGTGGTCCCTCGCCGGCGTCTCCTCTTCCATAATCTGCTCCATACCCGAATGAAGATCGACCTCCAGCGGAGGATATGCCCACGGATCATTCCACGCGTAGATCCTGTGACCAAAGTAGATGCCCAAGAAAATTGGGATGCCGATATATGCAGTAAGAAAGCTTGAGGCGTTCCAGTTCTGCGGCCAGAAGACATTGAACCCATTAATCAAGCACAGGAAAGTAAATCCTGTGATCGAAATAATGGCACCGGCGCGCCCGAGCTTGTTTCTGTAGGGAAGGTCGGACAGTGGAATATTTTGTGCTTCACGCGCTTTGCGGAAGCGTAGATACACGATTCCACAGCATATCCAGGAGATAAACCCGCTTGAATTGGTCAAGTTGACGAACCAATTAAAGACGACGGCGCCCGATGATGCGACGTTGAGGTATGCGAGGGCGCAGAAGAGCGAGGAAGCAATGACAGCAGGGTATGGCACACCGGTCTTTGTGCAGGTCTTGAAGACACGAGGCGCATTTCCGGACAGGGCGAGCGAATAGAGGGAGCGAGACGAGAGATATAGGAACGAGTTTCCAGAGGACCAAGCCGAGATAATGATACCCGCGTTGATAATGGAGTCGAGTACCGGGATACCTGCGTTCTTGATACCGATGACGAAAGGAGAAGCCCCGGCTCCAGCACCACCGGATGTGAGCGCTGGATCATTGGAGGGACAAATCACGGTGATGGCGAACACGCTGCCAATGTAGAAAAATATGAGGCGAAATATGTATCGACGGGCAGCGACAGGTAGGTTTCGGCGTGGACTCTCCATTTCTCCTCCTGTGGCAATGAGCAGTTCGGGCGCGAAGCTGAACGGGAAGGCGGAGAGTACGAGTGTGGATAGTAGGGCTAGGAAGCGACCTGTGTTTCCTTCCAGAATATATGTATTTGCTGAGCCTGGATGCTTCCAGTATCTGAAGCCCAGGCGGTCGTGGTCAGGGCCGCCGCCCCAGAAAAGGATGAAAGAGATCATGAGGAGACCTGTCATCATGATGACTTTGGTGCCCGCAAACCAGAACTCGGTTTCTCCGTAGTACCTGACCGGCAGTACGTTCAATGCGACAATCAGGACGATCATGATGGTGATCCAAACCGCGATATTGACGGGTGAGTTCCAGTATTCGATGACGAGACCAGCAGCCGTGATTTCGTAAGGAATCAATATGCCGAGAGAGTAGAAGTACAACCAACCCATGGCAAAACCAAGTGACCGCGAAACATAGCGGTATCCGAACAGGTTCATGGAGGATCCGGGTGTGGGGAGATACGCCGCGACTTCGATGATACCCGAGACGACGCAGAAGATGAGAAATGACATGACAAGAAAGGAGCCGAGTATGAAAGCAGGACCTCCACGAGAGAGGGTTTGACCGGATCCGACGAATAGACCTGTGCCGATGGTACCCCCGAGCGCAATCATCTGGGCATGTCTGGTACATTGTCAGTGTGCGCCGAAACTGGACCAACATGGGAAGCGTACCGCGATTTCAGGCCTCGCTTTGTCGTCTCGTAGCGCTCGTCAAAGATCTCGCCCTGCAGTATTTCGCCAGCGATAGAGCTCCTGCGCCGACTGGCTGACACCTTTCCGCCCTTCTCCCCCGTACCTACGTCGACTGGCTCGACATGGCCTTTATCACTCATAGTTGAAACGAGCTTGCGCAACTGAACTGAAGGAAGCGACGTTGTAAGAGAGTAGACGAATGTAGGGCCAGCAAGGGTAAACGCACACTTTTGTACTTCGCCGCAGAATAGGTACATTCATTGCGTCTAAGCCACCCTTGTGCCAGTGGCATCCCGGGCGTTTGTCCTCCACAGGCCTGGTCCGCGTCAATGGTCCTGTCATACCTACTTGAGGTGCGGTCAGGACGGCGATAGATAAGGCGAAACCTGAAGGCCCGATGGAAATGGGGTAGGGAGATAACGTTCAGCGGGGATTAGTACGTCCGTCAAACTTGCTGATTTTAAGCCTCGGGTCATCATTATCGCCTATTTGGTAGAAGTGGCTTGAGGTGTGGTTGCACTGGAAAGTTCGCGACCGTATTCCTGCTGGTATGGTAATGTTGGTAAACTTGGCATTCATTCCTGTAGCATCGGTATCGTTTGTGAACTCACATGTATAGATACCGGTAAGTGTTAGTTATATCATCTTCCATCTCTTACACAATTAGCTTGCTACTGGTTTGCTACCCCTAACATATTCTATCATATTGTATTTAGGAAGGTTAGACGCATTCTTGTCTTCATTTCACAAGTGTTTAGATAAGGTTGGAGTAAGCCTCCGGGGGCCCAGTAGGACGACGCGTAGTTATCGGAAACGCCGACGAATCAGAGATAGAACCATTCTAACACAGGTTAGCGCGTAATTGTCTTTCCTTGGCCAGCATCATCTGTATCTCTGCAACCTGCAACTCCAAGTCGTGGAAATGCTCCGTGGATCTACCTACGAACCCCGCTCTATGTGTGTGTGACCGCGCGCTTATCCTATATAGAAAGCAAGTGTGAAAGCGCAGCGCCACCCACTCCTGATTGGTCACCCGGTTTGGCCTACCTGCCTACCTGTCAACGTATCTTGAGTCAGTTGCATTGCTCGCATAGTGATAGTATGATAACAATAATCCCTTCAGATGTATCAGCAAGAAGAGATCGCTTGGAACCCCGACGCTGATAGCGAATCCGCTTAGCAACGTTTCCCCATGGGGGGAAAGCAGAGCTGACACCAGTGCCGAGAACATTGGACCGCACGATAAACGGGAGGAACGTGTAACTGGGGGCTACATGCTTACTGGCCGGTGCGCCATACAGTCCTAAGATCCAATACAATTTTTTTCAGTCCCTGGAGCTAAAGTCGATTAACACGGCCACAGAACCAGGTCTCAGATAAAAAGAGGCGAGGCCGAAGTAAGGGAGTACACTGACATGACTGAGTATAAACTTTTGTGGCGGCTGCAGACTTACTACACACGCTAGCTACATCGCGTAGATCATCTTCCAGGCCGTCGGGTAGTTGTAACCATGCGGCTCACTAAGCGGAAGACGCCCTACGCGTGGTCTAGAAGCAAACCTAATGCGAACCGTTTCATACCATGTAGAAGCTAGCTGCCATCTCTGTATTCTGATGCCTTGGAATCGGATCGCCTCTGCCGAAAGGGTAAACTGATCCTGGGCGTACACTATTTTGTTAATGATGAGATAGGGGTATAGGACGGAAGTCAAAACCCATATGAAGGCAGAACGCGTCAGATAGATTTCTTGTCGGGGTTTTCTTCCGTATCAATGGTATGGGAAAACGAGAGAGAGCCAAGGGATAGGGATGTCTTTTATGTTGAAGGCGCACGGACTGTGGGGCCGGGATGATATTTCTTTTTCAGGCCATTATCCGATATTTATCAAGTGGTATCTTCTCCTCTTCTCTGGATGGGAATTTGGAACCCCTAGAGGAGGTCGAACACCCTGTTCGTGATACTTGCGATATGACTTATGAATGTTGCGTTGAAAGCCATCGACGTAGGCATACGCTCTTCAACGTGGGTTTTTCTTGGATCAGTCAATTCTTTCTTCGTTCCAATATCATCGTCAATTCAACCCTCACACGCTCGTTCATTCAATATACCTGATATTGAGATGACTTCTAATACTCTGACATTGGCGCCTTGTCCGTCTCCTCAAAATAGATACATGGCCAAGCTACCACTCGCGTCAAACACTAAAATTGTCAAATATACCTACTCCAATGTCAGCAGTGCTTCCAAGCTGAGTGACTGCAAGTCCTCTGCTCTGCCTCGTAACTGTCTTTGCTCCGATTCATTGGGCCTCAAGGAACCGACTTCCGCACCATGTCTCGACTGTGGCACCCAGAATGAAAGTCAAGATGAGTCGCATGGCCTAGAGCCTGGATACAGACTCGCAACTCAGACCCCAGACGATTCCTCCCCATCAACGATGTAGGCCCCCATTTCACAAAGAATGTTGTACCTCCTCTAATAGCGCTCTAGTCTTTTTCAGATCCTCGAAGCCCTTCCTTCCGAGCATACATACATCCACTATACTCTCTTAGAGACTTGTCCTCCTCCAAAGCCCTTTTGTACAGAAATGAGCCCTTCTCCTATGGAAGATGAGAACCTCGCACAGCCGAGCTCCCACGTCTCGCCTTCTGCCGTATTCATATCCAAGCATTCCGGTGACCTCAGACGGTTCATAGACGACATGGGCAGCTTGCCTCTTGCCGACCACCCGCCTCGAACGAGGCTTCTCAGCTTCTGGCTGCCATCTACCACTTTGAACAGTACTGGTGTTGTAGAGATCTTGATGGACGACCCACCAACCGAGTTGCGTAAGTCGGATTTCTTCTCACATGTAGTACCTTTGTTCGATCGCTGACTGGCTTCGATGTTGGAAGGCTTTGGCCCTTCTGTCGACGCAGTTGCGCATGCTTCCTCCAGCTATGCCGATCTTGCCAAGCAGTATGGCGATGGAAGCGCAGTTCCATTGTCACACGTTGTGAATCTGAACCTCAGCCTCCTCAGTGTGTGTGTAGGCGTTGCGGACGCGAGGTCATGACGTCGACTTCAAGCTGCCGAATCAGGAGCCTCGAGGTGTGTTGAGATAGCAGATGGGGCTCGGGAGCAGCAGCAGATACGATTCGGCCGCTGCAGATTGGGAGGACGGCGATACTCAGGGTGTTATGTTAAGGTGCAGACGGTGTGCAGAGGGCTGCCGGTCAGCGTGGATCGGGAGGATGAAGATGTGGAGGGTATTGTATCGAGGTGGAGACGGTGTGCGGAGGTCTTCCGGTCAGCGCGGGTCGGGAAGACGGCGTGCAGAGGTCTGTCGGTCGGCGCGGATCGGGGGGACGGTGATGTGGAGGGTATCGTATCGAGGTGGAGACGATGTGCGGAGGCTTGCCGGCCAGCGCGGATCAGGAGAGCATCGTATCGAGGTGGGGAAAGTGTGCATAGGCCTGCCAGTCAGCGCGGGTCGGGAAGACGGCGACGTGGAAGAGATCGTATCGAGATGGAGACGGCGCGGATCGGGAGGACGGTGATGTGGAGGGTATCCTATCGAGGTGGAGACCGTGTGCAGAGACTCGCCGGACAGTGCGCATCGGGAGGGGTGTGTCTCTGAAGGTGTTAATGTGTGGGTGTACATGATCGTGGTGTCCTAGATTAAATGACAGTGGTTTTTTCTGCGTCTGGTGGTGTAAATAAAGGGCTATGTGGCGGTTGTGGTATAAAAGGACGCGCAAAAAGAGAAGCCCAGGGTTAGGATGAAGGGGCACGAACTCATACCCCCAAAAAACCACCAAAAAAGTACTTGCCTGGCTGGCGGTGCTACAACTGAAAAAAAAAAGGAGGGGGGAGAATAATTACCTTGTATCCATTGAACCACCACGTCTTGTAAGAGGCCTTTACAACTTACGAAGATACTTTGAAATAGAACAATACTTATAGTACAGCTTTGGGAGTTAGAAACCTTCACATGCGTCATCGGCGTTATTCCGTCGAACGTTGTCATAGCAATCTCGCTTGCAAACGACTCTAGCCGCTACACCTCAAGAAACTACGCACACATCTCTCTATTCGCTTCCCAGATTGCGTGGTAGGCATAGAAATGATATGTACATCTTAGATTATCTCTATTATCTTCACTGTCCACAGCCCCTCGTACATGCAGAGCCCTTCCCGATTTCGTCACCTCTATAGCTGTATATGATACAGCGTGCTTCATGTGAGATTCTACATTTTCAGTACCCCATCACGCCTTAGAAACCTGCTCCTTCTTTTCCTATGTTCTTTTACACGCATGCCCCCTCGCGAGATCTTTTCACTGTGAATCGGTGGTAGTGTAGAACAAGAAGGTATCAGCTATTCAGTGGAACAGCGTATGGCCCCATAAAGGTTGCACTCATGGCGAGTAAGTTCCAAACGCCGCACGGAAAGAAATGGTTGGGAGGGGGAAGATGTCAAGTTTCATGGGGCAAGAGAAATGATGTATGCTCATAGTGGTTTGCGAAAGGAGGACGGCACATAATACCTCATGAAACGAAGAAAATACCGTGGGATGAGAGGCTGTAAGGCTGGGCGAACTGGTTTCCGGTCTTCTGACTACGGGGAAAACGTCATTATGTGAACACTTGTGTTCAGTCAAGCAATAATCTCACAGCAAACCACCCCCCTTATATAATGAGGGCCCCATCCCAGTCACCTAAAATCAATGCCCAGAGTTTCTACATTCTGCACGTAGCTTGAGTATCACAGACTCATACAGGCTGATTTGTTCAGCTGGAGATAAAAAACGTTTAGATTGATCAACGGTTCAATGAAAGCTGCGAATAGCGCAGATTTGTTACACGAAGAACGAGTACGAGCCCATTATTGTAAAAATTGCATACAGGTCATTCTGAATGGCTTGCATCCCTGCCCGCAGCCATTACCCCTCTTCCGTCATACCAAGCGTAAAATGTTCAGGCCTCCCCACTACTGATTCATTAGTGTCAGTTCATGAAGAAGTCAGCCCGCCCGCATCTCATTCTCTTCTGTATACGGAGTTCCCAAAGTCTAAGCCCCTTCAACTCTATCTCCCCTTTCCCACAGAACTGGCCCCGGGGCTCAACTCTTGCATGTCGACCATATTAGCCCATGGGCTGCTGAAGGTTGACTTCCGCTCATCTTCGTTGCACTGCGAAGTTGGTTTGGAGTTGGATGTTGGTGGTCATTGCGCATCGGTCCAATCCTACCGTGATAATTTTTGTTTCACCCTTTTTGGGGTGTTTTGTTCTCGTTGAGCTTTTCGGATATGTAAATCGGTCGAGGAACAAGATTTAGCGCCTTTATTAACGTGTTGCCTGTGCCCTGTGTTGTGATTTGATAGAATTCTGTGTCACTGACGTAGCACGCTTTACGCTTTACGCAAACGCAAACGGTTTGTGTGACGTTGTTTTTGCCATGACGTATCTTGATTATGCAACAGTAGGCAGCATGGATTACATTGCTTGCTGATCAAGCCCTTCAGGCTCACATTCGAAGTTTCTCATCGCTCTTGAGATCTCTCCGACTCGTATCCGGCTTCTAGAAAGCAGCAGTCCCTATTGTCGCAAGCAACCAAGAATCTTCATAACAATAACCGCTTCAGTGCCATCACATACCCCGCCTTCGTTCGGAATCCTTTATCTGCTATCACGCACTTTATGAGCTTGAAATGCCTTCAAAGCCCCATTTTGCAGCTCTCCTCGAACCCCAATAGACCCTACCTCCACGAGTCAATAAATGTCGCACACCCACTATACAAATATCCTGGACCACCTACAATGCTTATATTCCTTTCGGGACTCCTCGAAGACCAATGGAGCAGCGTTAGGAAGTACTGAGAGACTCAAGGCCATTGTCCTTAACCGGTCATGTCGTCGGCCCATTTCGATTTGGATCCGGCTTGAATTACGGCATAGTCGAAACATGGCGGCGTAGATAGGCTTCGCTAATCCTATGGTTTGAGAGGACATGGAAGTATGGAGGGCGAAAACAAAGAGTTTTTGTTGACGAGAGTAAATGGACTGATGTATGACCAGGAAGCTGGCGACACGACAACCAACTGCAGGCTGGAAATGTTCCGCCAGAGCCTTTGGGTTTCTCTAAATACTTTAATAGAAAATGGCCTTACAAAGGTCTACAAGTACCCAGCCCTGCTTGAGACATCTTTGTTCTCGAAAAGTATTCTTACAGATGGAATATATCAATGAAAATCGTTGTGAAAGCCAGATGGCAAACCCATTTTTTAGTAAAATTCAAACCGGGTATCATATCTTTCTACGTTCTCTATCGTTTCTATCGTTCTGTTGATTGCTCCGCCTCTTCATAAATATCGTTCATTCAAACCCCTCCGTGAATATATCCACCCCTTCTTTCCGTCTCCCTCTGGCAACCTCCCACTCCATCCTTGCAACACACTTCCTCGCACTCTCTACAACCCCCTTGTTCGAGCACACCGCTACCATGGACCTGCCAACCGTCCCCTCTGTAGGTATTGCATACTTCAGCGTGGCACTGATATCCGGTCTCGAACCGTATGACCTCGTGATGAAGTCAGGAAGGCGTGCGGGCCTGCTGTGGGGGCTTTGCTCTTGTTGTTGGAGGAGGGCGCATGAGCAGGTCTGCGGTTCTCGTGGAGGTGATGTGGAGCGGAGGGAAGGAATGCGGAAAGAAGGCATGCGGTTCCAAAATGATGTCTCCGGCTCATCGATCGTAGAATCCAGATCGGAGAACAGGGATTCCTGATCATCATCGTCGTCGATTAATGTGGAGGAAACATATGTCTCGCAACTCTCCCGACTGTCCATCTCACTTATCCGCGGTTCGATCTCTTTAAGATCCTCTTGTTCTTCGCTTTCGGTCTCATACTCCAAGTCTTCCCAGTCTTCGGGGTTGTCTGGGTTCCGGATTCTCAATGGTCGGCGGTTCACGAAGTGCTTCCGGCTCGGTTGCCGCAGGTGCGCGAAGGGGTCGAATTCGCACATTCGCTGTGAGGTAAGCTGAATGTCGGAGTCTGGACACGTAGTGTGGAATTCGACGTGTAGTTTGATATCTGACTCTCTTAACAGGGTGCTGTGCTTGACTATTAGATCTATGACAGTTTCTTCGAACTGTCGCTCTATATGTTGGTTCGTCCATATGAAATGTATCTGCTGAGTTCGTAGTTGCGCTTTTCCATCGAAACACATCTGTTCAAGATGATCCAGAATCGAAAGTATGTAGGACACACCAGTCGATGTGGCCAGCAAGACAATGTTTTCGTAGTCTTCCCAGGTCGGTGGGTTGCCATAGGGTCCATCGACGTAGGCCGTTAGGGATGAGGATTCTCGACTCGCGTTCGGACAAGGTGTAGCGAGCCACTCGGAATGGTAATCCGAGAGGCGTTTGGTAAGGCCGGAATGCGCACGTACCATCAATACCATGTCGTTCGCGAATGGTTCCGCATTGGTGTGGAGGAGGCCGTTGAATTCAGAGTCGTTGCTGTTATTTGAAGGGAAGGTCGATGAGGATATATCGGAGCAGGTTGCCGGCGTGAAAGGATGGATTTCGAGAGCACCGAGTTTCGGAAGATACAAACGCACGTGCTGACCTGGCTTCCAGGTAAAGGGAACGTCGGAGAGGCGGATGATAGTAGTCGACTCTTTTGCAGAAGAGATGACACCGTTCTTTATCACGGGTGGCATCATCTTTACCGGATGACCCATAGCTAGAACCTGCTTGCTTGAGCTCCTTCTCAGTTTTAGAACCTTCCTCTTGACTGTTCGGATAGTAATGTTGTGCCATAGCAGCCTGTAAACAGACATACACTTGTCGATAGCAACGAGTGCGAAAGATGCGTATATTGGGAGCCGGGCGTACGTGGGCACATGTTTAGCCACAATACCCAGGAACAACAACGTGCAAGCCCAATGGTTTAGGTAAAAAGCCCGATAACTCCACCTTCTCAGTGGCAGAATGGAGGTGATCACAATCCACAGCAGCGTCCCATACGCCCCCAATCCGTACCGTACAACGCTCATGCCCTTCTCATGTGAACGTAGCAACTCCGTTATCGATATGGATGTCATCATAATCGCCATGTGCGTCGTCGCGCAGATGAAGAGAATACGACCTACCCACCGATGCAGCCAATTGATTCTCTCGTGACTGAATCCACTGAGAAGTTGAAGAGGTCCGCGTTTGGTGGCAAGGAAGTAGACCAAGGGAACTTGTGTGACAGTTATCCAGGCGGCACGAAATGCTACGTCATCGGCGAAGTGGAGGGATATGATCTTCGGAGCGTCGACGGAGAGGATGAATGCGGCAATGATATTCGCATACGCAGCCAGGGCTAGGAGGCGGCCGATGGTGATTCCGAAGAGGCCGAACGGAAGAGGAAGGAGGAAGAAAGCCCTGATGTATGCGTAGAAGCGTGAAAATTGGGTGGGTTGCATTCGTTGTGCCTGCAATGAGTGCTTACGGTAGCTAGGAGGTCGTTAGCGCTTGCTGTTTTCCGATTAGAGGCAGAGAGCCTACCATCGCCGTCGCCACCATGTGTATATCCGCTGAGTTATGCGTACTGTGATGAGTGCAAGTATGGCCAACCAAAAAAGCTTCGCGAGGTACTTGTTCGATCGGCCTCGATGCCTCAGATGGTGTTCGTACCGGACATCGTCCAGCCCATTGCCCTCGTCAGCCATGATTCCTCCCCTTTCAAGTAGCAATCCTAATCCCAAATATAATATCCAGCTCGTGAGTCCAACTTTTGTGCCCAAGTTCACATACTCTTCTCAAAGCGGCCAAACTGAGGTCGCGACTAGGATATCGGTTATCAACGAGGGGGCACCGATCGAAGATAGCGATTTGAAAAAAAGGTACAGGGTCGTGGAGAGGTGAAGGTTGTGAGAACGAGAAAGCCTCCTATCAAGGACGCGCATCGTGGGCGAGGATGCACAGTCTTTGGTTGTTTGACCTTTTGTCTCAAGACAGCGATGGAACCTAGCGCGGGGAGGGGGGATGTTGAGGCATACTGTGTTAGGGAAGTTTTAGCCGAATTGTTCTCAAAATAGAAATATGGGGCGCCACCAGTCTAGACCCTCATCAAGGACGACAAGTCGCCCACCATACTCGCCCATGATCGCATGTTTATTGGAAGGTGCCTCAGGTGTTGGAAATTGCTCTCGCTTTGGTGTGTGTAAGTTGACAATGAGGTGGAAGGTGTTGTGACGGTGAACCTGGAACGAACACGGATTGCGGAGCGAAACGTCTCAGTTTCATCACGTTGTCATGCGACCTACGTTGAGAACATCGACGACCTTCAGGAGATGTAGAGATTACAATCGGTGCTGTCCGATCCTTTACTATGGAGCCTGAGGAATAGAACATGATCAGTATTGGGTATCGTATCCTGAGCTCCTACTTTCTACCCATCTACCAACCCAAGCAAGAGAAGAAATTACGGGTCGGGTACCCTAACCTTTTGTGCTATGCCAATCGTCTACTTATCTACTGTTTCAAAATATGTTGCTTCCTAAATTCTATTGCACGCCCCTTCCTGTACACTATTTTATTCACCCATGCAATTCTAATCCGTCCCCAATACGGAGCCCCCAAATCCATCTTTGACGTTGACGTGATATGTACGCTTCTGGGCCAAAACCTCGTTCCATCTAACCTAATTCCGTTCAGTAGTGGATTCAAGCTCGCAGCCGAGCCGGCTATAATTCTAAGCAGCAACTCCACCGATGAGCATGATAAGGTCTTCAAGACCTTGGTATAGGCCCTTGAGACGCACATAAAGATTCAACGCAACAGGTGACGCAGATTTGAAGGCGGAGTATGCACAGCAGGCAATTTATAGACATGAGTATATACAGAAGCGAAACAATAACGAGCGAGGATCTTCTCCAATCCCAACCCCATCCTTTCCCTCTATAATCTACACTGCCAAGAAGATGGCCTCTAACCAAAGGTAGAGTTGATCGGACCAACCTTGACGTTTGAGTAGATGACACTCGCGCCAGGGCTGTTCTTCTCAACATCGGCGGGCACACCAGACGTAGTAGCGCACTCTCCACGGCCAATGCCAGGTGTCGCGGGGTCTTTGTCAGTCGGGTACGTCGAATCCAGCCACAGCATGTTGGCGTAGTGGTCATCCCACAGACTCATAACCAAGACCATACCACCAGTCAACGCTTTAGACATACCTGCCTGGCCACCCTTCTCCTTGTACGTATATCGGTCACCAAAGGCCTCCTTCTGCTGGTCACAGAATTTTGTCGTGATGGAGTTGCCATCCACGCCAGCAATCTTCGATGCAGAGTTGCCAATAGTTTTTCCATCTTGGACGTAGAAGCGCTTGATCTCCAAGGAGTCGCCAGATCCGATAAATTGAGTCACTACGGTGAATTTCTTGGACGTGTCGACTGTCTTGCCCTTTCCATAGAAGGTGGTGTCACCCATGCGGTACGAGTTGAAGTCGCAGCCATCGGGGTCGCATACACCCGCGTAGCGGTCTGAGGAGTAGGTTCCCCCACAGCCGTCACCATCACATCGGGATTGCTCCACGGTGCTGCAGGCGTGGGGCGTGTAGGCGGTGGAAACAGAGTTAGCTTCCCAGATATCCATCTCAGCGCAGCAAGAGCCGTGACCGCCGACACCGGCATTCGGGTCGTTAGTGGATGGTGTCCAGCCTTCGACGTTGGCCTGCGATAGTATAAGCGCGGAAAAAAGGATACTCGTAAATAAATTCTCTTACCTCACCGTTGATGAACTTCAAATCGCGAGGGCATTGGGCCTGTAGTCCTGTTAGTGGATCGTTCATCAAATTTTCATGGCAGCTTCGTACATCGCAATATCCAGTTCCGTATTTCGCACCAGCCTTGTTGGTAGAATACTTCTTCAAGCCGCCATCTGCATCCATGGACACGAAGTACAAGGCGCCATTGAGGCCGCAGGGGAGGTTGGAGAGATCGACGTCGAAAGTGAACTCGCGGTTTGGGGCGAGTGTGAACATTTCGTATGTCGAGTCATCCTTCATGAGGTAGGTACGTGAACCGATGTTGGTCGAGTAGGATCCCTTAGTGATAAACTTCAACTGCAAAGAGTTCCCACTGGCTGTGATTCCGTAGGTGCCAGTGTAGTCCGCACCATCGACAGCGCAGTTGGCAGCGCACTGCTTGTTGTCCGGGCATTGGGTCTAAGTTTCGGCGTACGACGTCAACTTATGTCTCATGCAGTTCGAACGATAGAAATACGCACCGCATCCCACTTGTTGCCATCGTAGCAGTTAGTGGTGCTCGACTTGCCATGAAGCCAACGCCAGTTTGCATCAACAACAACTTTTCCATTCTTGGTCGTGCAGCTACCCTTGGCGGTACATTGCTGCCATGTCATGCCAGGATGGGTCTCCGTCTGCTGGGTGCCAACTAATTGGCCCTGAGCCGCGGCGAGAAGAGAGGCGATTGCAAGTGCTCGATACATGATGATGAAATCTGAGTGACAAGTCGAGGGATGAGCACACCATCTGGGCTGACTGGTCTTTATACCTGAGTCGCATAATGGCAACTGCCGGATCTATTCCTCTTTCTAGTACTGAGAACATGGCCCAAAATTGTTCGATGGATTTCGGAACGACGGGAAGTAAGACCAATCTATCATTGGACCATTTCTCGTGTAATCATGTCTTTCGAGCCTACCACCATTTGAGTGAGATCTCCATCCCTGCCATCTGCAATGGCTCCAGTCGCCTACAAAGTCTGGGCCGGAAGAACCTTGAAACCGTCCAATAATGGGTCGAAGTTGCAGATGAATAGAAAGTGAGTAGAGCCGTCGGAAAGATCATCTGAGGGGAGGGTGTGGCATTGCCGATAGAGTATTCGCGGGAGAATACTCTGCGTGGCTGGGCAGCCGGCGTAATTGGCGCATATTCGACGTTGATATTGAGTGAATACATCCAAGAAGGAGGATATGAGCCCCAGATACACCATGGGTCGTGCAAAGTTAAGGGCGTAGGGTCTTGTGATGAATGTGCATGGTAAGGGCCAGCACCGCAGGTCCGGATATTAAATGGCACAGCGCATCCATTTAAGGAACTGGCCTCGGGATAGTTGAGTATAGCATCGTGGCATCGTAATGCCATCCTTTTCCCTCTCCGTGTTTCGACAGAGACAAAGTTCTCTTATTGATTCCTTGCAGCCTTTGTTATGTTTCATCGATTGAATTGTAGCAACATTGGGCACAATGTGGCTAGTGGGTCCGATTTTCTTCGATGGCGGTATCTCGCATATGGCGATGTCCCCAAGTGATGAGTGTGGCGGCTATGGAAGCATTCTGGAAGAAGTCGAGGAACGGATAGAACAGTCTTAGTTGCTCAAAAGAGCTCTGTTTGGTGGTATAATGCGACGGAAGGAGTATGGTTGACAGCCGAACACGTCGGCGAAGGCGTAGAAGGGTACACGAGCTTCTCGGTTAATATATATAGATGAATTCCAAGGTTGGGGATCATATAAGCTCACCTGCTGAATTCCACAGTGCGGGGTTGCAGGGATTCTCCAGTCTTGTCCGGCAACCATTATTCCCCGCATAGCCACCCTGAAGGAGATATTCCGTGTATCGCATCTGATATGATTTATTTCAGATAATCAACCGTCTTCGAAGGCGTGGTTATGTGTCTTCCAAGTACGAACCTGGCCAATTGCCGACGCAACTCCGCCATGATGGTTCGGTGAACTGAGGGTATATCATTGGCGGATTGAGTCCTGAGGTGGCCCTGGTGTGTGGCAATGGGAGGCACTACAGCGAGTTCTTCCAGTCTTCCGATGGGTCGATACGAAGTAGGTCGTACGGACAAGGTGGAGCCATGTCCGTGGTAGTCTTTAGCCAACCAAAATGAATGGCAGCTATTTGAACCGCCGGTGTGACAAATGATCGTTATCTAAACAGACGTAACGGAGGCTGAAAGCTAGTTCTCGGGGGCATGAGATCTGAAGTAGTGCGCAACCTTGGACGAGATCTCGGAAGAACATGATGCCGCGGGGGTTCAACCGAGGGTTAAAAGTCCTCAGAATATGGAGAGGCTCTATCTTAAGTACTGAACTCGAAAATGTGGCCACAGACGCAATCTTGGCCTTTACGGCCACATGGAGCGGGTAAAGATACACTAGAGCGTGGATAGGCAGACCAAGCACTTTTCTGCTGAGGTAGCCAAAGTTCTGAAGCTTGGAGGCTCGCCATGTAATGTGTGCAAAGTACGAGACCCTAGGTACTGGGCTCTGCCCAAATGAGAGGTGTAGCATCTTGACGGTACAAGGTATCCGCAATGCGATATAGCTCAGCGGTTATAGGGTGATCATAGACAGTATCCAATGAGCGGCTATAGCGTAGATGAGGTGAACCGTACTCGGATGTAAAGATAGGCTTGCGGTGCGAAATATTTGGCATCGGCACCTGGATTGACGCTCAACTTTCTCTACGTTATATAGATTAGTGTGCAATGATGATGGAAAAGACGTCGACACAGCTATGAGATGAGGTTTGAATGGGAAATCGTGAGCTGACGGTGCACAATAACTGAACATCTCATATTTGAATGCTGGCACCACGAAACACGGTGTTGTCAATTGGGAAGGGGCCGCATTGCGAACCGGGTAAATGAAGAAAAGTCGTATGGCCAACGGGCCGAACAGCAGCAAGAGGTGCGCACATCGCGGTTCTCGTTTGATTCCTCCATGCGCGAGTTGCAAAACCCAGGTGTAGTGAATCAGACAGGCTGTGGAGAAATGGATCGACTGTTGCCGAGATCTGTGAACGCATTGATGACTCAGCTGCACGTGATACTTGTATTGCTGCATGGATATGTACATGTACAAGCTTATGTCATTTGACTTTAAACACGAAATTTTCCATCTACGCGGCAGAGAGTAATAATCATAGACTAAGATGCCATTTTGCAGGAAGCTCGTGAGAAAGGGGGACCCTTTAATGACCGAAAAGAAGTGAAATTAGAGGACATGGCGCCTTGAGAAAGGCGATTATCGTCTCGGCAAAAAAAGGTTTGAAGCATTGGATATCCGCATGTGAACGAGCAACAATAGTAAAGAAGCATACTGCCCATGTTGGCTAAACTATTCTGAAGTATAACTTAGGTGTTTATTGTCAATTCGGAACACTCTATATAGTCCTTAAGTAGCAGCATTTGGCGACTCGGATTGTCCAGAATCTCACAAGTGGTATTCTAATTTTAAAACTCTTCGACTTATCAGCAGCAGTTACGTGGTTATACGAGGTATGAATGATGACGTCACTGTATTATCTATCAGGCTGCTACAAATGTCTCATTGTGATAGAATTCCCAGAACCATCAAGATTTAGACCTCATCTTCTTGCATTAATAACCTAGACTTATCACTTCACTTCGGATATATATTGCCCAACCCTAGTATTTAGGTAGAAAAGCTTCACAACATGGGACTCGACAGAAAGGAGAACGGAAACCATAACAATACAAACTGCAAAGGCTGCAAGAGTGCGTTGTATCCCACTCATACCTACTCTACCTAGCATATTTCCCCCAAATTCCGCACCGTGCTCACGATAATCCTTTTAGATTGCCAGAACTGCACCGATTGTATCGATTGTACCGGATGTAGGAACTGTGTGTCCTGTGACTCATGCACGAATTGCAGGAATTGTAAGTCCTCACTCACTTATATCCTTTAAGCAACGATTAATCCCTCAAGGTACGAACTGCACTGGCTGCGAGGGCTCGAGCAACATGACAGATTGCGTGGATTGTGTCAATTGTAGGAACTGCACCGATTGCAGTGGGCTGAAGAATCGGCACAATGAAACAGGGGTCCATGAATGAAAGTTATGAATGGTTCTTAAATAGGGTATCTTGTCATATATGTTACCGCTTCCTCCAATCCAGTCTTGCGCAACTACGTTTTTTCTTCCCGAAAACTGTTATGCTCGTGTTCTCTAACATTACCGCATCGGTCTCTTCTTCAACCTCCGATGGTATCCTCTAACCAACTCCTTCGCTCCCGCCAAGTCGTCTTCGTGGAGCCAATCGCTACTGTCGTCGTATCCTTGCCATTTGACTAAATAGTACTTCAACCCGCTCTCAAAGTTGTGGTCCAAAATGGTTTCGACAACGTACTCTTCCGCGTCGTCATCCTCGACTTTCTCTACATCGATGTTGTTTTCGTCTTCGTGGTCGGCGAAGTGCTCGTGTTTGGATTCTGTATAGGTCTTTCGACTCTGTGGCCGTGAAGAGGGTGCAATGGGATCTTCGGAGGATGCGGACTGGGGCTGGGGCGATTCAGCGATGTATTGCTGTTTCGGCCGGGATTGATTGGTAGACTGGAAGGACACGATGAACGGATGTGTAGACGTCATGCTCTCAGTTCTTCTTCTCTTCGCTCGGTGCCCGTCTTCCTCGCTTTCGTCCTCCTCAGCCAGGTGATGGCGTTCGTGCCGTTCGAACTGTAATTGTGCCGCCGCGCTCGACATGCGCCCGCGGTCGTCTTCCTCTGGAGTCCCGCGTGAAAAATGCAGGGGTGTAGACATGGCAACCGGCGAAACAGGCAACGCGCTATTTGCGACCAAAGACGAGCGCGCAACATCCGGGGATGGGAGTTTCGCTCTGATAATTCTCTCTTCGTCACCCTCAGACGAATACTCCGCGATGAAGCGTTGCAGGACCTCGTCTTCGTCCTCGTGGTTCAGCGGCTTAGACTTGCCATTCTCCCCAACACCTATCGCATACCCCCCTCGTCCGCGCCAACTGCCTCTCCCCCTACCTCTCCCTCTGCCCCTTGGACGTCCCCGCGTCCTCCCTTCCGCATCGGAGTCCAATCCAAGACCGTTCATCATCCTACCCCCCCGTCCCATTCCGGGCACACGAGCATTTTTCTCCAACCTCTTCCGCATCAATTCCTCTGCCTCTGCGCGTTCAGCAACAGATTTAGCCTCGGCCTCAGCCCTAGATTCTGCGTTCTCGAAGCGTTCAATCTCACGCGGGGAGACATAGTGTCGTATACTGGCCATTTCCACGTGTATGGTTTCGTCTCTCGCGGCTTCGCTTTGATTGCGCGGGCCCGACGCATCATTCTCTGAGGAATGGTGGTACGTGATACGGACAACGTAGTAGTTCCTGGCGTACTCGTCATCGGTCTGATGTCGGGATATAATTCGTGATTCTGCGTTCGGGATTGGACAGGCGTTGGGTAGAGTGTGCGTGATGGTCGGGGGCGCTTTGCGCAGGCGGAAGAGGTTGTCGTAGAGGTCAGGGGCGGGCTTGTAACGTTCCCACTCCCACTATAATTCAACATCAGTTTCATGCCTCTCGTAAAGATTAAGCGCGCGCCTCACGTACCACCATCGTCTTCCCTCTGCCGCGTCCCCGCCCGCGCCCGCGACTACCCCGTCCTCGGCCTGTTCCGCCACCCCTCACCGACATCTCGGAGATGGATGATGGCGCAGTGGTGCGCCGATGCGCCAATATGTGAATCGAGGCGCAATTGTGTGTGTGTTGAACGTGTCATGATGAGAGAGACTTGCTGGCCTGTGGAATGCGAACGCGGAAACACTTGACTAGCCAGCTTACGTAATCGCGAACACGAACATCACTACCATGGTGACCATGCACCATGGTATCTACTCGTGCTACAGCATTTTGAAGAGCTAGAGTAGGGTCTGAAATACGAATAGAACTTATTGGGATTTTCGCAGCATTGATTTTTCTTTATCAATGTATGCTTCATTTCATCTAAGCAAACTGTATAGTGATCTATTGAAAAGTATGTACATGTACGAGCCAGACAAGCCACCCACGTGACCACGAAGTAGAGCGCTAAGTAAGGGTTCAGTCTGACATCGACACCATGCATCCACCCAGATAATTTGGCCCCGAAAGACTACAATACCTAATCCTTGTTCAACACGCTGTCTGATGAAGTGTACCCGGCAGTGATGTGCTGGAGGCTAGGCCTTATCCCATGTCGTAATTCCTTCGTGGCGACAGCTGGCAACGCATGTACTTTCTTTCCCTTAAAGCAGGCATAAAATTGTAGACCTCATGTGTGAAACTGAAAGTGCTGTCCATGTCTGGATGGATAAGGATGCTGTTGGCGAGAAGTATGAGAGAGTAGACGCCCTGAATCGTGTCGCCGTGGATCGATAGGAAATTGGTGATAATCTTCGAGCACGTAAGAGGAAGATGCCAAAGTAGTTAGGGAAAGCGTAGCTGACTGATAGATGGATGGGGCGATGGAGACCTGAAGGGGCGTCACCTGAACTGGAGAACGCTGCTATGTGCTGTATCTTGGGAGTGCCATTTACGATGATGGGAATTCTGTACGACAAGGAGACGTGCTTGTGACCAGATAAAATGCAAACATGTTGGCTTGCGCAATAATCTTCGATTGGTCGCTGAGTATAGAAGCCGGGCAAGTCGCCAAATTGTCGAGTTATGGAACCGTCAGCCGGGACTCGCAGCCCATTGGCCCTCGCTCATGCGATGTTTTTTCTGGCCTCCAGAAGCTAATATAGGCTGTCTCAGACTGGTCTTGGCCCAACGGGACCGGCATTGAAGTCTTTTGGAGGATGCGGTCGAAGTGGGTTTGCGAAACTTCCGCTGTTATGGTAGGATATGACAAGCGATGTGCGGGTTGTATTTCCTTTGGGAATAAATAAGCAGATATGTTTCTTGTGGTGGTAGTGTGTTGAGCGTAAGATAATATGTCTCAGAGCCACGAGGGAGTCAAATCCTCGCGCAGCAATCTCCAGCAGTAACTACTAGGATGTCTACCAGTATCTCCCGGATGGGCACCACACTGGACGGCGTTGTCTAATCATAGAAATGTGGAAGGGTGGGCGGAGGGTAATAACGTACCGTCATTAATTGTTTGGGGACTTCTGGTTTGCTTCGCGAGAATTAGTAACTTGTCTCTACACTGATGGGTTTGTGCTGAAGGAGGAGATGTATTTCAGAGCCACGAGTATGTCGACTCGCGCAGCCATGTCCAGCAGTAACTACTAGGGATGTCTGCCAGCGTACTGGAGGGCGTCGTTTCATCATGTAAAGGAAAGATAACTGAGAGCAGGATGTGTACGTACTTCAATGCCATTATCCTGGCTCGACTCTGGAATCAATGTGTTAGCACTGGCTTCACCCTAGAATTCCAGCGTGACTTTGGGTCGAAGTAAAGATGACTCAGAGGGATGGGCGGTAAAACGAGGGTGTCAAGCCTGGTTTGTGCCCCGCTGTTTTCTTGCAATGACTATTTACAGTGTCCGCTTGCGAAGGCGTTGCTTACATCATGTCGGAAGGAGGGTCGTGGAGAGGGAGAAAGGACTTACCCGTCGTAGGAGATCGAGAAGATTGTTGTAAAGCGAGAGGCATGGAGGTCGAGGGCAGTTTCTATAAGCGTATAACGGCGAGGCGATGGCAAAGACAATGTATTAGACAGGGACCAAAGGATATGTAGGTGTATGAGAGGTTAAGAGAGAAAAGGGAAAACATCGTGGGAGGAGGAGGCAGTGGTGAGAATTTGCAGCGAGGTGAGGTGAAGGTGAGAGATTGAAAAATTTACGCGTTTGTTGTGTGTTTTGGTGAGACCTTGACGAGGCAGAAACTGTTGCTTGGCTGGATTGGGAAGCCACGTGACCACCTGGGAGTTAGCCGGCAGGCGTATAGACGCGGCGACTCACGAGACAAACTCTTTGGCGAACATCTCACCAGGAAAGGTAAGACATTACTACCCATAAGAGCTACAGTTAGTTGACAGTGCTATAGCATATCAGCTTCAAATCTACCACAACTTCGCACCCCACCAACCAATCGCACCGCCACCATCTACAATGCCGACATTACCCACACTCATCGTCATCCCGACCATCCTCCAGATTCGTAATCGATGGGACCCTCTTGTCTTCCAACTGGAGTGGGTATGTTACCCGGTCGTCTTACTCGTCTACGTCGTAGCGAGCCTTTGCCTCCTCATCGACGTCGACGCTGCAGCCAAGGGCACGATGGCCATGTCCGTGTTGTGTGCTCTGGCAATCTTGGTCGCCTGCGTTGTAAGGATTGAGAGGGCTATCGCTGCAATTCCGCTCTAGGGACAAGTCGACATGGCGAAGCAGTGGGGGATATGATACGGAGAAGAGAACAAAGTTGTGTGACCATAAACCAATTTTACTTTTCTGCGATATGGTGACGAATGATACCACGACACCATAAACTCTTCAAATCACACGCCTGTACCCATGATCGTGATGAGCAATGTCTTCGCCACTTGCACGTATTGCCTCCCTGTTTTCTTTTCGCCCTTGTTCATAATATCCCTCATTCATGTAATTGAGCGCCCTCACCGTCTCCACGTTAGCCATGCCATAATTACTCGAGATCGAAAAGTTGCCTTCGTTGTTTATGTTACCAATTATTCCAAAGTTCCTCAGGAGTCACAAAGCAGATTCCATCATCTTCTCCAGGTTGCCCACCCCCCTTCCAAATCTCCGTAAGAAAAAGAGTAGAATGGACAAGCGCGAGTCTCGAGAGGTCCACGTATGGATATGATTCACCTGTATTGAAGGCGTGTAAAGGACTTCTAGATCTTTCAAAACTCTAGCAATTTTCCTTAGAGCTGTGATAGTCACGTCCTTGCCCTTATCGCCCAGCCCTAGCCGTATCACCATTGTCTTTAAGCTTTCGAAGCTTTCCTTCCTTTACTCTCTAATATGCTCGCTAACACACCCATCGACCACGCAAATTTCACACGCGCACTCAAATCCCCAGCTCTCCCTAAAGTTGTTCTGGCGCACTTGGATATCGATATCAGGCGCCACATACTAGTTGGTAAGCTCCTCGCCTACAGCGATGTCGCTAGCAGCACGCAACAAGGGAATATCTCCGATGAAGGAGCGAATGCTATTTGGGAGACAGGAATGGTTGATCAAGGAACCATGCGTCCAGATGCCGTTCCGGTGTTCGGGGTTTGCGGAGGGTGGCTGGAAGAGGACGTCAAGAGAGCGAGTGGGAGACGAGAACACATGCAGGCAACGAATGGCTTCAACACAGAAACTGCATTAGAGTCAGATGTGATGGCGACAGTACGGAGGGTCGCGAGAACAAGGAACAAGCAACAAGCAACTCACACGTCCACGGGAACCTCCCGGCCTTCGGCGATCCCATGATCATGTTTGCTTTTCAGTATCCACCGTCCTTGCATTCAAAGACCTCATTTCGTAGACTTTTGTTCCGCCGCACCTTCTGCACCAACTCTTTGGACCACGCCACCGGCCGCGGCGCCATACTCCCATTCGCAAGACTATATATCAAGCACTCGCTCCCATGATCCTGCATAGAGTATCCCGGGAGAGCAAGTGTCTCTTCTGCCGTAACGATCTCGCCCATCTTGAAGGATATTTTGCAAGCAACCCACGACCACGACCGGATCTTGGTAGCGCACGTATAGCTTCGCGGCGTCGATGTGTAGAGTCAGCGGACCGACGTAGGAGAATATGAGCGGGATGATGTAGTCTCCGCGAGTATGAGAGGTACCCAGGTCAAATTCTATGCGTGTAGCGAGTTCTTTGAGCGCGCGTAGAATTTAGAAAGGTATCTGTAGTGGGTCTGTGCTGTAGCTGTGGAGCCAAGACTCGATTGTTGCAGGCTCGAGGGAAGAATGAGTTCGTACAAATTCAAACTTTGCGTGAAGGCAAACCGTGTTGGCAAGATCACATGCTACATCATCGAGACGCGGGAGCACAATGCTGATGCCGCAGCGTTTGCGGTAGAAATCAATCTTTGATATGAAGTCTGAGTTCTGGGCTTTGCATAACACGCGCAGGCCGCAGTTGTAGCTACGAGTTAATCAGCATTAGGTGAAATGAAGACATGTATTTGCGAACTTAAACTTACAGTTCTAGTGCCTTCCTAAAGCTCCTTTTAATGAAAATCATATCACCCTCCTTCGACTGCACTGTAGCATTGGGGGTTTTCAAGATCACCGGCCCATTTCCACAGTTGAGAAACAAGCTTATTGTTCTGCTTCAGTAACACGAGATCTGTAGGTTTATCGACACGGAAGTAGTGTTCTCCATATAGTTATAGAGTCCAACATACCTGCTTGACCGCGATAAAAGACCCCTCGAGCGGGATTGGATCTACAGGATATTCATCAAAGTCGCCGACAGCGAGCTCTGCTACATCGCCATCTTCATCTTCTACAATGGCAACAGCCGAAGAGTAGATGTACGGTGGCGTTATGGTGCGGAAAAATAATATTGATTTTGAATCTCGATCATTGATCTGCAGCTGTTAAAAATGGAGATGCTTTTATATGAGCCAAATGCGAAACGAATGACAAGTGTAGGGCATATATACCTTTCTGAGGGAAGGATCTAAGCAGTTCCTCTCGTCATGTCCTCGACCCCCGCTTTGTTTTCTAGCTTTTCTCAACTGATTCATTTCTGAACACATCCTGTAGTCGCTATGGATCGACTTCGTATGTATTATCTAAGCCCCTTGTGGCATGTGCCCTTGAAATTGTTCTTGTCTGTCGATACAGGATCGTGACAGAGGGCGGCACAATGTTCGATGAACGGTGAAGTCTGCAAGGCAGTGTTTATATGCGGCAGGTATATGCCCCCACTAAATACGTGATAACGAGTCCTGCATGTGTGAATGGTGTGATAGTTAAGAGGTTAGAGGAACCGCTCATTTTGTAGTGATTTAACATAATTTTGTCCAGGTGGCCTCGAAGTAGGTAAGTTGCCGTGCAACATAATTCCCACATGAAGCTATGAACACGAGCGATATGATTTGGCAGAGTCGATGTTGTTCCCGTGGACAGCGCTTGTAAGCTTGGATTTTGCTTTATATTGTGGCATAATTGTCGAGGGTTTGTGTAAATGGTCAAGCGCCACAGGCCCGGGATGTAAGCAGTACTTTGTTCTATCTTACTTTTAACCTAGCGTGGACTGAATAATAACATTCTAGAACAACATTACACGAATGGAAGGTAGTTTGTCTTACCTTTAGCGTTACCGGGAAAGGAGGGAATCGAAAAGATCACGTAACGTCAAGTAGATGCACATATATGTATGTATATGTAGTAATTAGCAAATATAAAAAACGAAGGATAGGCATTAAGCTAGTCAACATGATCCTGATTCAAAGGGGTTCGCATAGAGTGAGGAAGTTATAAGGGGGATTTTGATTGGTGAACAGAAAGAACTAGATAGCGGGCGACCTACAACAAGTGTGATCTTTCAGTGATTTTATAGAGTAATTATAGTAGTTAACGCTTCTTAGATTACCAACGTCAGCTCTGTTCCCTCAAGAATATTCTAAAAGACGGCGCAGGCTCAGTACGATTCGTAGTACCGCATGGAACTAAGGGAAGGCGACTGCAAAGGAGCGTATATATGTAAGTGTCAAGGTCTGTTTCCATCGAAACTAGCCCGCTGCATGCTGCGCACCTCAGATGCGTGGACGGCGTCACGTTGTGTTTTGTCTGAAAACTCGATTTGTAGCGGCGACAGTGGAGTATCGGGCCGTGAAGAGGACGCCTGCGGGAAGTGGGTCTGAGCGCGAAGCGCACAGGCTTCCGTTGCGAGCCAAATCAGACGTCACTTCATCCCTTCCGTTTCTGTGCCGCCACAACGCTCGAGACACGTCGTATAATCCAAATCTCAGATCCGGTATGGAATTTCTAGTTCGTGGAGTCACAGGCACGCAAGAACAAATGTAATGCTGCCTAGCTTTAATTACATACCTCCGAAAACAAGCAGTTGTCTCACGTAGCCGACGGCCCTACATCCCCTGATATCCACCAACCAGTCCACGATGCCGGTATATTAGTTGCCAGCCCGGCCTAGCTGTAAAAAGCGACCTCCTGATGCGCAACCCGGTTTATGGCCGATATGCGAGATGAATTAGATTTAGCGAGCCACCTTTGGAAGCAATGCCCCGCGATGGTAATATCGACCACTAGTTACGGAGAAACGATCGCAAGAACTTCGCGAGGGCCAAGAATGAGAACATGTATAAAGTTTTCAAGTCCCGCCTTGTTAGAGATACGAATGTTCCGACTGTAGAATCACAATGTTTTGTCAGGCTTTGATTTTTCTTTTTGCCGCTGCTGGCGTCGCCAGCTCTCCTCTCGAGTGCGTCACCCCTGCTATGCCTCAAACGTAGACTTACACGAAAAAGGCACCGGGCCGACGACGGTCTCAACACCCGGGCAATTGCAGCCGGGAAACAGTACTTTGGCAGTGCCACTGACAATGGGGAACTCTCCGATGTGACTTATAAAGCCATCTTAGATAACACCGCCGAATTTGGGCAAATAACCCCAGGAAACTCGATGAAGGTGAGGTGTACTATCTCAAAAAGACACTCATCTGACAACATAGTGGGATACCATCGAGCCCTCCCAGAACAGTTTTAGCTTTACCAAAGGCGATGTAATCGCAGATCTCGCCGCCACGAACGGCCAAAAGCTCCGCTGTCACACCTTAGTCTGGTACTCCCAGCTACCTAATTGGGTCAAGACCGGTGGCTTCAACAACGAGACGCTCATCAGCGTCATGAAGAACCATATCACGCAAACCGTCACACACTACAAAGGCAAGTGTCTGCACTGGGACGTAGTAAACGAGGCCCTCAACGAAGATGGTACCTATCGCTCTAACGTGTTCTACGACACCATTGGCGAGGCATATATCCCGATCGCGTTCGCTACAGCTGCCGCCGCGGATCCTTCAGCAAAGCTTTACTACAACGACTACAATATTGAAACGGCCGGTTCCAAGTCTACAGGTGCCCAAAGGATCATTAAACTTGTTCAGCAGTACGGTACAAAGATCGATGGCATCGGTATGCAAGCGCACTTGATCGTCGGCTCCTCTCCCTCGACCTCTTCTTGGACCACCAACATGAACGCCTTCAGCGCCCTCAACGTCGATATCGCAATCACTGAACTCGATATCCGCACTACGACACCCGCCACCGCAGCTGCAGTGACTCAACAATCTAAGGACTATGCGAATGCCGTCGCTGGCTGCAAAGCTGTGACCAAATGTGTCGGAGTGACGATCTGGGACTTTACAGACAAGTATTCTTGGATTCCGAGTGTATTCTCAGGACAGGGTGCTGCGTTACCCTGGGACGAAGACTTGGTAAAAAAGGATGAGGTTTACAATGCTATTTTGAATGCTTGGGGAAGTGGTTCAGGCACACCGACAACTACGAGCGCTCCCGTGTCGACTACGACAAAAGCTACTACTACCAGTGCTGCAGCTCCGACTACCACAGGCACAGTTGCGAAATGGGGACAGTGTGGTGGCACTGGTTGGACTGGTGGCACGGTTTGTGTGAGCGGGAGTACGTGTACGTATGTCAATGAGTGGTATTCACAATGCTTATAGGCGTGCGCATATATTCATTGTCTCTTATTCACCTGTCGCTAGATTGTTATGCTTTACATTACAAACACACTACTTTAAGAGATAGTAAGAAAATGTCACCTATATCGGCCTATGTTTTGTAGTCTATCGACATATCTTTGTATGGATAATGACCTTGATATAATCATATGCTATGTATAAGTTCAGGTTAAATAAGACTATACGTTGTACTTTTTAAGTATAGAGACACTGTGATGTAGCGCGAACATATGTCTAGGGATGAATAGGGCATAGAAACAATGCTCGTTCAGTATACAACTACGAATAGTTTGTAAACAGCATTATATAGAGAGTTCGAGCAGTTTTCCTAAAACCATAGGCAGATTGGTGGTCGTTTCTTAAAGAGAGATGGACAGTATGGCTAAACTACACCCTTCTAGAACACTTCCGTTCCTTGCAATAACGTAAGCTTATGTTTTCAGGCTATCTTAGAGAAATCAGGTTTCAAGGTTTTGGAAACCGTAGAGCATGTTGCATTGAAGTATATCTGCTACTAGCGTGAAGATTATTACCATGTCCTACTTATGTCGCACCGGCTCTATCCAGGAGGAAAACAAAACTCTGAACTCTAGCGTCTAGGAGGTTAAAACACCTCTAGTATCCCGTGCTGTTAGTAACACATGAAGATTAAACTGAGATCACGAACGCAGAAATACTGAAGTCCTGGACCTACGTTAATAAAGCTTGTAGAGCTATAGAGTAAGTCATCGTGGACTATGTAGAGATACCAGGTGATAAAATCAGTGTATTGCTATCTACATATAAGCTCACTAGATATATACTACTACGGCGCAACACACTAGTCCTATTTAGGAAATACGTGCGAGAGCCATATGACTAGAAGCATGTCGGCAGTCTCTCCAAAGAAGCATGGGAACCTACTTAGGGGATGATGATGGGTTCATTTCCCGGGCTTACATTGGGTGGTGGCTGAGGAATGACGCCTACTCGCTGGTAATGGCGAACATCTTTTAAGAACGAGAGGATGGATTCGTATCCCTCCTGTATATCTCGCTTCTTCGTCTCATGTGCCTTTGCTTCCATATTTGCCCATGCTTCTTCATATTCTGAGTACTCCCTCTCCGTCGCCTGTCTCCAGGTACCTTCGTTTATATGCCGGTCCGCGGCGAAGGCATCTCTACTCCTTGTAGCATTGGCGCGGGCTTCTTCAACGTCTCGTGCATCGCGCTCAATCTGCTTCATGCTTGTCCCAAAGCGCATGAGCAAGACATCTCGACCATATGTATTTCTTGAACCCCCAGTCCCATTTAAAATCTTGTCGAGCTCCTTGTTGATGTCGAAAACAGGAAAAGATTTTTCTGGGTCGCACATCTCGATTGAAGCGTTATCAACTTCAAACCCAACATTTCTGGGGTACTTCCAATACAGGTCGCGAAGTGCGTCAACGTATGGTTTCCATAGCCCGGACATTACATGGTTGTGCTCAGGGATGTCCAACTTGAGATGGATAAAAGACCCGGCCATACCAGCGTTACCGGGTCTCAACAGCCGCTCCAAGTTCTTCACATGGGCTGCCCAGATTGCTGGCTCGCTTGTAGGCCCAGTCGGTGCACGCATGACAAGTGTAATGTGCCGCGGCCTCCTACGGTCCGCACGTTGGGCCTTCGATGAACGCTCACGCCAGATCTTCAACTTATCCGCCGCAGATTTACGTCGGAACTTTTCCAGGATCGGCTTAGTCGAAAGGTGCTGGGTTTTGTCGTCAACATCCCGCCGCCTTTTGCCAAGGTTCCCATTCTCTAAGACCTTGCGCTGGCCTCCAACTATTGGAGCGTCGTATTGCAGCTCGTCCTTTTTAGCTACGATGTCATAGCCTTCCATGCCCTCGTTGAGAGGGTCGGATTCGAAGACGAGGTAGCCAACGTACTTCTCACGCAGGACGTCATCGATTTCCATTCCTGTATCCAGAATTGGATCGTAGCCAGTGGGTCGAGGCTCTGGGATGCCGATCGTGACCGGTGCCTTGAATTTGGGGAAGCATTCGTCGTCCCTTGCGTCATCGGCATCTGCTCGCTGAAGCATCTCGTCCTGCTGAGCATGGGTCATGGCAGCTGGACCACTTGTAGCTGCATCCTCATTGGCTCCGGCATCCTGTGTCTGGTCATCTGTTGGGTTTTCAAGACCCAAGCCTTCGCCAGCGACATGTGCTGCTTCATCACGATCCTTTTCTGCCTTCTTTTGTGCAAGAGTCTTCCTGGCCTTCTTCCTAGGCCTGTCAAGACCCTCAGGAGTGGCAATATGGCCCTTGTCGACCTCTGCGGCTTTGCGCTTTGTTCCCTTGCCTTTCTTGGACGTCTTTGTAGGAACAGATCCACCGATAGACCGTTGGGGTGGGCCTCTATCGGGTGTCTGCGCTGCCGATGGAGTGGGGAATTCTGGGGCGGAGAGGTTTACGTGAACGTCCTCATATGCAATCCCTAAAACCTCATCCTTGCCTCTGAGCTGAGCAACGATATCATCGATATCATCGTTGGTGATCACTGCCTGTTGGAGGTCTTCCTGCTGCAGTCCTTTATCTTCTTTATGTGAAGAGCCATCATCGCTATCCATTGCCTCTTCTTGTTCAGCCCCGTCTCTAGCCAATCGCGCAAATATCGTCTCGTGGTCGAAGAGGACATTGGGATGGAACTGCCGGGGGGCAGTTGTTGAAATGGGCGGAGGCAGAGGTTGTTTGACCTTTACCGCATTGGCACTTGACGAAGGACTGGAATCTTCATCCGCCTTCTCGAATGTGCTCTTGCTGGCTTGCGTGGTCGTAGGTTGACTTGTACTATGAGCCATGTTGGGCGTTGATCTCATGATGTATGTCAAGTTGAACGAAAGTATATGTGGTACTCGTATCCAAACTCTAGGCAGCACTGTCACTGATGGCTGCGTGCGGATGGAGTGGGATATATGGAGGCACTTTCTAGACTGGAGACAAATGCTTCAAACGCGGAGGTTCCTGGTTGACAAAGTGGGGATTGTAGCTGATGGCTGCGTGCGGATGGAATGGGGTCTATGCAGGTACGTTATATATATTGGAGAGAGGAACGTTTGAAACGCAGGGCGCGGAGGTTCCTTGTTTACGAATTGGGGGTTGCCGTTGAGGGGCTGCATACGTTTGCAAGTGAATGGATCGAAAGCCCGAGAAAAATGTTTTCTTGGCGCAGCGACCCTGAGCGCGCCGCAGTGAACGAAACCTTATCACGTGCAACCGTGATAGATTTTGTGTTGAACATCTACTACGTATGAAGATAAGAAAAAGTTGAAATGATATGAAACAACTCCAAGGAACGAATGGCGAATTTCGTAATGTGATGTTAGTCAGTACTTGTATGTCAAATGATGGTTCTTATAATCCGGGACAAAACCATCCTGCGGAGACTTGGGGAAATAAGAGTTTTGAGTTGGTAGGCGACATTGAACTATTTTTCAACCGTGGGAGGATAGAAGGCTCTAAAGTCTGCCGTCAAGAGTGCCTCGTCTTCGGATGAGTTGTCGGTGTCGATTAATTTTGACATGTACACGTGTTATGTGTATTGTCCGCTCACCAGCACCCCATTTATGGGGACGATTGTCACAACGACCACACAGCCGTCCGTCGTGAGTCTCTTAATAAAACTTGTGGGAATGCTAAGTGAAGAAATCGGTGTGTATTGCTATCTACCCATAGGCGCACTCTACATATACTACTACGGTAAAACACGCAGGTCCTATTTATGAAGCACGGGTTGGAGCCGGATGACTAGGAGCAATTGTTTACCCTGTCTCCCTGCTGACAGTTCGCGTCCGCCGAGGTAGCAGAGGCGCTCGTTGTGGCAAACCTCGCTGTCGATGAGCTTTGCGAAAGTAAGATGCTACCGCCATTTGGTAGGATTTATGGCGGTAGGGCTTCAGAGTATATTTCGGCTGCGACGTTGTAGCCTAGTTTTTAAGGGCTTTTATCTACCCCAAAGGCTATGCGGGATTTACAGATGGCGGAGAGGTTAGTCTTGGTGATCTAAGAAAAAGTCATTAATACAGTAAGCGGTGCGCCCAAAACAAGGCAATAAGCGAAGCACATGGTGCTCTCTTCTTCAATCTCAGGACATCGTCACATGAGTCAATGAAAAGAATGTGAAATGTGGCCAGCTGTCGTGGAAGGACTGCAGCTATGGATAAGCAAGTGCAGGCTCGACCCGGTATAAGGCGTTACTCTGACCCATACCCTATAGTGCCATACATTACGTATGTCACCTCAGGCGAGTCTAAAGAACAAAGGTGTAGAAGAGGTGGGGTATCTTGTTTATATACTAATGGAATATTGGGCCGTGCGTTTGGTGCCATGACTAAGCTCGTGCCTTTTCTTGAAAAATCCGTAGATTAGCTGGACTGGCAGGCAGAAGCCGAAGTGAAGGACGCTGGGAAGATAGGCTAGCCTTATCTGGGAAGGGCTCTCAGGCAGAAAAGCGGCTCAGTGTTATAGGTGAAGGCATATTACGCAGCCGAAACCTCCCGCAAAGCTATCCAAGCCCCACCATTCCTCACTACCAGGGCGCCTTCCTCCCAGAACACGACGTTCCAATCTTCCAATCACCACCGGCATCCACCCCAAGATGCCTATCGAAATCCCTCTCTTCTTGGTCCCAGCCTGTGCTGGCGGTGGCACTATCACACCCGAGTGGTTAGAGTGCAAGCGCGCAGAGCAGCGCTGGAGTAAGTTTGGGGCGCGTCTCCATGACCTGGGAAAGGACGCGGCCGTGAAGCTTAAAGGGGACATCGAGGCCCGCAAAGAATTCCTGGCCGACTTGAACCGTACGCAACGTGCTGTTAATAACGCCACCGAGGCACTCGAGAAGTACAAGGATAAGCGCAACTTGCCGACGTGGCGGAAGTCCATTGAGGGGATGAATGGGAAGCTGCAGGAGTTTCGGCAGTGGTACTTTTTCCATTTCCCCGAGGAGAAGTCGAAGGAGTGAAGGCGTAAGTTTGTATAGTATTGTGTGTAGACATAGGTGCTGATAAGCCTGCAGTGGTCTTTTGACGACGACGATTTGGGCAATTGCTCTCTCCTAGCAAAGGCCGACACAGTCCCAATCTCGTGAGATGTATGTACTGTTGATTCAGTTAATGCCTTGGGGAATATGGAGCTTATTCTAGTCTAGTAGCCGCCGATACCCTTATTCCGTTCCCTCCCGACAAAACCCGCCTCATCCAGATGGCTTGGGGATACCTCTGGAGTATGGATAAGTTTCATATACAGATGCGTTCCTACGGTGCTTGATACAAGGGCATTAGTATGGAACGATAGGCTTGACTTTCTGTGGTTTTGGCGCGATTGCGCGTAGTTGTCGGGCACTGTGAATTTGTCATGGCCGTAGTTTTTAAAAACAAGAAAAGACTTCTCATCTCCATCATTTACTTGCCCGTGTCAATGGGCTTCCGTGATGTTTTCGTGATACCTTTTCGTGGGTTAGTGACTTGGGGTGCTGCGTTTGCTCGCCTGCCCTCGAACTTTCACCCACCATGATATTTCTTTCCCCGCACCCGCACCCACACTCAAAAACCCACAAAACATTCCCGATATTTAAATCCTTCTAAGGATTTCGATATCCCCACACACGCCGTCATGAGCTCTACCCATGTCACTGACCTCCTTAGTGCCATGAATGCCATGCGCACTGACTTGAATGACTACAGGCAGCTCATGGAGGAGCGCTTTGATGCGATCGAGCAACGGGTCAACATCATTCAAGAGAACGTTAGCAGGCTTATCATTGCAAGCTCTTTCGACGATCCCCACCGCCCACCTATGCCTCCGCCGCCGGTGTACGATTATCCCCCTTCTGCTGGCCATGATGCAGCCACTTCGTTTGGCCATCTCGACTCACAGTCGGCAAACCCGAGTATGACAGAACTCTCCGCTTCTTTCCGATCAATGGAAATTCATCGGATGCCGCAGCAGGTGCATACGCGAACGACTCGCCCAGATTACCCGCAGCCGCCTCTGTCCGCTGGTCTTCCGCCGCAGCCACATGCGGATCTTCGAAGCTCCCCGTCTACCGGTCTTGTTTCACCACACCCATATATAGGACAGCAAGGTCCGCAGTCTGCTGCTCCTCCTTCGATCGCCTCATTCGGTGCCCCGGCGAATGCTGCGCGTTCTGCGAATCTTGCAGCCCCGTCGTCCATTCGTCACCCTTTCCACGATGCGTCTCGGGTCCCGCGGGGTAGCAGGCATTCCGAGAAACATAAGGAACAGTCTGCAATCAAGAACAGCCCGAATCAACAGGATCTTCCGTTTACGCTCGAGCAGATGGCCTTCCACATGCAGAAGGGGACTTTCGCCGGGGTTTCATGGTAAGTCTCGTATGCTCAGCTTTATCTGAATCCCTTTCTATCCTTTTTTCTTTTTTATCTACACCACCAGTACCACTAATATCAACACAGTGAGTTATGCCGCAAACAGCCCCACGGCCACGTGTCCTGCTTCCGCGCCCGGCATTGGGACTGGTGCAAAGTCCACAAGTGTCCGATGGATAAGGGACGCGAGAGTTGCGGTCAATACAGGAATGGATGCCGGAGGGTCTTTTGGGAGGAGACAGAAAATTGGGAGGAGTTGGTGAGGTTCTCAAAGGAGGCAGGACTAGGCAAGTTCGGGGTTCAGGACCTGGATACAGTCTTGTTCCCTGTGCAACAATGACTTGGTGGCCGATGGAATGATAAGGTATGGCACCAGTGTGTAGTCCAAACCTGTGGCTGCTCTTGAGACTTGGTCATTCCATGGCTATTCAATGCCCCTGATGTTTGGACTAGTGCCTACTACTGTCGCTCTTTTGGTAAAAGACAGCGTGGAAATTGCGAGCTCGACGAGGACAAAAGCTTTCTTTTGAGTCCATACCGTAGTAGATACGCAGCATCATCTTATCACTCTTCTTCTAAACCCTATGATCGCATGTTTTTAACCTTAAAAGACAGGTAGCGTGAATCTAGGGTTACCCATTTAGGAGGATGTCTAGCGGCATGTAAGTAGCATTGTGAAAGCTTATACATATATTTAAACGGCAGTGATTTAGGATTGGATTAAAGGCACAAAGATGCTAAATAAGACGTGTAATACGTTTAGAAGGTTCTGGAATAGTTTGGTAAGTATTAAAATTACTGCCCTGCATGCATAAATTTCTTTAGCGTTGAAATAAAAGAACCCGCCGTCTCTAAAGCTCTATGTCTATCTCATGAATGGTTTATCGGCTCTACATTCGAGTTCGAGTTCAAAAAAAATGCAAAAGCTAAACCAGCGCAGTTACAGCGCTGGGACGCAAACCCGCGAGGGTTTCCGTAATTTGGGGGAGGGGGACTTGACTTACCTGTCTGCTGGCTGCTGGCTGCTGGCTGTGCTACTGCTCGCTGAAAGGAACAAGGAGTACTTACCGAGAATCGAACCCGGTCCAGGTGATACCTTAATATCCCAATTGGCGGAGATTAACGAGAGCCAATTCTCTCGGCCACTTTGGCTCTGATTTATGAATGTATGCTCAATTATCTAACATATATACTGCTGATAGTCGACCCAGAATGCTAATACGATACTCGTTGTATAAGGCGCGTGTGTGCGCCCTCAGAGAAGGTGGGGGGTCCCATGAGTGAGAGCGCGCTCACTGAAGCAACAAACGCGCTACGCCACGGTGCGGGTCAGTCTACACGTCACAACACACCTTTTGGCGCGCCAGCATCCTCCGCAGTTGATAGGCGTTCCTCTACGATCTGTCTATACTGAATAGAAACGCAGTTTCGTCTGCTCGCCCGTGACGTTCAAGACCTTGCATCTATTACGCCCCTACAGCATTGGTTGCAATCTAGCCAATAAAAACTCCAAAATGCGGTCTACGAAGCACCACAATCTGTGTACAAAACACCTCACATATATAATATATGTCCGCGGCTGCTAGCATAAACTTCCTTCCCTGAGAATGAAACCGTATAATTCGCGTTTCAGGATTGATATTGTCATTTGTTCCTGCTCATCTGCACAGACGCTTCCGTAGATGTAACGGATAACCGTTAAAAACCGTGGGCGATTGACTTGGAATGGGATGCACATATCCACACAGCTCACAGCCCATCTCCTTCAGCTTGAACTTTCTGCCGAGCTTAGTGTCGTTGTTATTAGCAAGAGCACGCTTATATGTTGAACCCACAGTCAAAGTCGTAACGCCTTTGATGAGGGGTTTGATATGTTACAGACCACAGCCTCAGCGCGAAAGTGCAGCTCACAGATATTATACCCTATGATGAGGTTTTACTACCATCAGAACAGTTGGAAGCTTTGTTTTCGCCGTCAACCCATTGCTTAAGGCAAAGAGCGGATCATTGGGCGAATAGCAGAAACAGGCTCATGTAAGATATTCGAATGCAGTAATATTTAAAGAGTGGATGGATGATGCATTCGACTGTAGTCATCGGCACCCGCCTTAGCACCGGACTAGAATTTGGGCTCAAGATAAGAGACCTTTTTGCTGAAAAAAATTATGAATTAAAGCATAGCTGATACAGTTGCAGGACTTGGAATTGAAAACTGCATAGACAAAGTCGAAAGAACCTTTATTCTTCAGTTTGGCCATATTATAAACCAGATGGATACGTTAATGAATTTAGATAAGCCAACGAATGCATAGCCAACATTGTTGCATGTCTCTAGATGTATCCCTAGATAGGCGATCCGAAGCTCTCTAAATCTTAAGAACTGGGAGAAAAAGTCGGACGTGGCATGCAATCGAGTCTGCTATGAGTTGGGATGAACGATAAATCAGAACGAAAGTGGATGATTCATATAGACTGGAAGCTGACCTGTGTATTAGGGATTGAGCGCTTCTATTTAATTTGCGCATTGGGTGCGTCGACACTGTCCTGTTTGAGCCATTTAATGCTGCTCTTGGGATCTGACGCTCTCATTGTGTGCTCCTATGAGATGGAAGCTTTGACTGATGTTTTCCTTTGCATTTTGCGACCCCGTTCTGCTTTCCTTGGCGTCGTCCTTTATGCTTTGTTGCTCTGTTACCCAAATCATCGAGTCGCGTCGCGTTTGCTTCTTCTGAAAGAGGTAGAACTTGCTCCATGGGAGAGATTGCGAATGCGTTATTATTTGTGCTTTTGACTGCGATTAATTCGCCATGGCATTGTATTTTACGCTTAGTGTATCCTGCTGAGCCCCATATCAACAGTATGGGCTATCCTATGTAGCCTCTGAGTCCGGTTCACTGTCTCAAACATATCCTTTCGCCATCTAAACGGGCTGTAACAATAGAGTGCGTAGAAACAAAATTGTCTTCTTCTTTGAGTTACTTTATAGCAAAGAATAGTGAGATCTAAGTCCTGCAGAATACCACATGTATGAGCCTACACTTGATTGTATTGGTTTGGTAAGCCGTGGGTTTGATCGAGGGGACATTTCACTTGCAGGCCTGAAGTCATGGTCGGTCTCTGTCTCAGTCTTTTTCCAGCTTCATCCTCTCAGCCCTCTGCCATGCTCATCTTTTGCCCTTATTGGTAGACTGCCGATAATCTACGAGCGCATCCGCGTGATTCCTAGTCAGAGTTGTAGTCGCGTTCGTGACTTTGGCTCTACTCGAGCACCCGCTCCTGTAGTAAATGATTTCGCGGTGACATGACCGTTGAGCTGGGCAAGATCCTGGTAAGGTCAAGCCGACATTCGGGTACCGACGGGCATCTCAGAGCAATGATAGCTCTTCTAACTGAACACCTTCATGGGTGGGAGATAGCGGCGACTATAAGAAGTTGGAATATAGTGTTCTCGATCCCAATTAGACTTATTGGATCGGATCGCCCCATTCTGTTTCATTTAGAGCTACCCTTAGAAGATGTGCAATCTCAAAACGAAAAAGAAATTACTCTTTCTATTAAGGCGTCTAAGTACGCCAGTAGATCAACGTCCACTGTACAACAAGCTTGTCCCATAGCGTTTGTCAGGTGATCATCTAGGTTTATGGCTCACAAGAAGGCTTTCCAGTTAGTCCAAAATGTGTCAAACTAGAATCCTTCTATCATCTCCTATGGTATGCTGACATCATCTCCCTTGTAACGGTTTGTAGATAGCGTCAAATTATCCCCTATATATGAACCCCTGAAAAGGGTCGGAGAACGCCCGTATTATAGCGGTGTCGAAAAACCACCAATATATAGGGGTTCTCGTCCATAATGTAAAGACTTTGGTCCTGTCTCTGAGATATGCGATGTCAGAACATGTTTGTAGTGAAAAGTCTACAAAATGCTTCGCGTGCCGTGTTGTTTAGCCCCACAGCGATGTTGACTACGTAAGTAAAAGTCGAGATGCAAGAAGCATTTTCTGATGAGTATGGTTCATGGGGTGATCAATATCATCACACTTGCTTACTTTGAATACTTACCAGCAGTAGAGGCTTTCAAAGGATAGGCAATTCCAGACTATTTGCGACACACTGCAGCGAACTTTGCTGCCTACGCTTGGGCCAAGCCTCATCTCGCGACTGCTAGCTAGCTTATAAAAAGCCCCTCAACCAAAGAGACCAGACTTCTTTTGCATGCGCACCTAAAACACCACAACCTCAACTCCACTTTGGCACTTGCACATCACGATTGAGATCTCAATCCCTCACGAGTCCGCAACAAATATCCTTTGCCGAAGAAGCGTCAGAAAACGCGATCCTAAACCTAGCATCTCGATCATATTATCTAGCCATGGCGAAGGACCAGATGCCTGGTGCCTGGCCCGCACGATTACCTCCTCCAACCCCTATTCGTGCTCTTCGGGCGAGTATCCCCCTCAAACCTCTGGTCCGAAATACCAGAATAACAAAAACATCTGTCAGCAGGTAGGCAGGCAGGGCAAACAGGCTCTCTTAGTCACCTAGCTTAATCACATGCGTTTCCTAAATAGGACTAGTGTAGCTATTAATAGTATAAATAGTGTAGGCCCGTAGATAGAGAATAACACACTGATTTCCTTACACAAGCACTCTAACAAGTTATGAGCCTGGCGCAGCTGCACTGCAAGGACCCTAAAGGTCCGCACGCGACAGCATTAACTAACTGCTTCTACTAGAAATTAGCTGCTTGACTAAACCCTTGCGACGACTGCAGGAGTTTCCTACTTACCCTGCGACGACTGCAAGAATTCCTCTCTACCCTGTACTATAATAACGGAAACCTTCTACAACAGTATATGCTAGCTAATGGAAAATAGGGAGAACATATCTACATGGACTTTTAGCCTTAAGGTATACGCTAGTAGAATATCTATAGACAGGGCAGAGATCCTAATAGGGACTCTCTAGCGACTAGCGCGCCTACGTATTGTACCTTGACTACAATTCCTTAGCGATAATAATAACGAACAGTAAGTTACCTAATTCACTTGAGAATCTTAGAATTGGGAGCAGCTTTATAAAGCCACATACGACGACTGAAAGGAAGTGATAAAAGATTTCTAAGAATAGAACACTGTAGACCTAACTCTACAACAAGCAATCCTTGCAATACTACCTTAGTGAATGACTAAGGCTATATAACAGGAGAATACCTCTGCAGATATGCTTACACTAATCTAACAATAATATAAGCTAGACGGCATCGTTAAACGTAGTATATACTACAAAGCGTTTTAGTTACTATTATCTAATATATTCTTATCTATACAACAGTTTACGGCAGAGTTTTAAGCCTAGCTAGCTCGCATGAAGCACTTTGGTTTCTTATTAGCAACAGACAAAGAAGAAATAAACCTTCGTTTCCTAGCCGCGTTAGAACTAACGATGCCTAAGTACTATCTAAAGCGTTAAGAGGACATCTAACGACAAACACCTATATATCTCTATAACATAATAAACGAAATTAATAATAAGGCACGACTGAATAGCGACACCTTTAAAAGCACCTTTGCATTAAATAAAGGCAAGACTAATACAAAGCCTAAACCTAAATGCATAGAGTGTAGTAAAGTGCACTAAGGAATAGGCTGCTTTAATTGTTAGTACGCGAACCTAGCGCTTGCTCTAACAGGATAGGCAGAGAAACTAAACAACGTAATAAGGATACAGAAGGCTACGGTATAGCGTTAACAGAACAGGTTGCTTACTACATTAGGTGCCTAGACATACGTATTATTGTTACAAGTCTAGGCAGTAATTAACCTCGCGATAATAGTAAACTATGCCTATGAAATTATATACGAAGAGATTAACCTATACGCTAAGTATACAATTGAACCCTACTATTCTATAGTAACTGTAACAAAGAACCTTATAGATAAGACAAAAGGCAAAGGATACAAGAAGCAGTTTATAATTAATAGTAGATTAGATGCCTACGTATGCAATGATAGATCGAAATTCGTTAACATGCACCTAGTTAAATCTAGTAGCTATATTGTTACAGGGGCAGGCAAAGTTCCTATCTAAGGCATCGGCACAGTTTAATTGTTAGTTGCAAAATCTAATAGATCCCTGCAGACTCTACAGATATCTAAGGTCGTGTTTTTAGATATGTTCTTTGTAAGTGTATTTAGTTATAACCTAATGTAAAAGAAAGGGATATACTTTTACAGATAGGAGGAGAAGCTACTACAACACCCTGTACACGAGGAGGTCGCCTACTATCTACACATTAATAGAATACCTTACTTGCTTAAAGTAGATACTATAGATAAAGCAAAAGACGTCCTTACAATGGTAACTACATTACAACAGAACTGTTAGAGGATAACTCTAAAAGAATTCTATAACATAATAGGACACAGCAACACTAATAACTTTATTATACTAGCGTACAGCACAGAAGGAATTAAACTATTAGACACGAAGAAGTTTAACTGCGATGTATGTTATTAGACTAAATCTAAGAAACATATATCTTAGGTTGTCCTGCAGCGCATGTCTAATGCCCTTAACTGTATCTACGTAGACGTAGTTAGGCCTATTAACTTAATTAGAATATCCTAGGAGCAGTATTAGATTCTGTTCACAGACGACGCCTTACGATTCTAATAGATTAACTTAGTTAACAATCAAGCCCGCGCAGGTGCACAACTAGTTATCTTTAACTAATACATCTAAACTTAACACTAACTTACAGTTAAGGAGTACTGCTTAGATAATGCCCTAGAACTGCTTAAGGAAGAACATAAGTAATTTAAAGCACAGGGAACACGTCTTTAACCTTCATGCTTGTACACTGCATTCTAGAACAGGGTAGCAGAGTAGAGCAATGCTCTTACAGAACTGCAATTGCGTGCAATAATTATTAGAGCACCTCTAGAACTTAGACTATTCTAGCCCTACGCAGCTAAATATGCTGTATTACTCCTTAACTATACTATTACGAGCGCTAATGAAGGTAAGAAGACCCTACACTAGAAGTTTATTAAGCTTACTAAGCCTGAATAGAACCTAATACCTAACCTAAGTAGTCTACAACAATAGGGATTAATTAGATAGGTACACATTCTAGAACAAACCTGTCTAAAATCTACAAAAATAGCGCTACGCGCCTGTAAAGTATACTTCCTTAGTCTAAAAAGCAACGGTGTTATCGTTATGTATAACATAGTAAACTAGAAGATTATTAAGACTAATAGCGTTAACTTTAACTAATTTGCAGAATACGCGCTACTAGTAGACTAAATCTAGCACATATTAGACTTAAATACTAACGATCTAGTGCATCTTACTAAGGAGTTATCTATAAACGACGACGATTCTTCATTAAATACATTAGAGAGCAAATTACCTTAGGACTTTAACTAACACACAGACGATAAACTACAAGAGTCTTAGGTTTAATACATTAACCTACACGAAGAACGACTAGATACACCTAATCCTAAGGACTTATCTTTAACAAACAAGGATAATCCTGAAGACGATCACCTAAGTAATAACCTACCTAAGAATCCTTCTAATATTAACAAACCTAAGGACTGCCTACGCCTTATAGTAGAACAACGTGAGAAACGTTTCTACTAGAAGGGTATACCTTGCAGTATAAAATATAAACAGGTGCTAAGTAGAAACAAACAATATAGCACACCTAAATTAGACCTCTACCTAGCTAAAGCTTAAGTAAAGCGAGAGGCTGAACAGCTAAAGAAGCAGCGTAAGAAGGCTGAGAAGGCTGCTGCAAGGAATAAGGGTAGAGATTACGACCTAGACAACACATTATCTTGTCTATATGTTACATCGCTACTATTATACTGTCCTAGACAAGAGCTCTCGTCACTATACAACAGGAACCTAAAATGGTTTTACATTAGGCAGGATAGCGAGGGACAACTACCCTAATTGCCTGTATACCTAAACCTTCCTAGCCTAGTATTAGAGGGCAATGAGGGCATATCCTAAGACTAATCCTTTACAGATGCTCTAGAAATGCTAGAGATAGGGACCTAGATCTCTATGCTGGGACAATTCCTAGACGACAGAGTTATTAAGGAATCTATAGATGCTTACATTAAATACAACTCTAATTAGTTATGCGATAATAAAGCCCTGCAATACATAGAGATATGCACGCATCGCTACAAAATTAAGAAAAAGGACGTACGCATTACAGAAGGACGTAGAGCTTAATATAATGCTGCTATTTGTAACTGTAAAGTTCTAGTATTACTTAGATAAGCTTTTGCACAAGCAATTAGCGAGCTAGCACTTGCCTTTAACCTCTTGCCCCTACTACGAAACCTGACAGAAGCCTAACAATACGTCTTCGCTAAACAATAGGCCCTCGCTAAGGAAGCTAAGATAGCATTCTATGCTAAGAACAGTACATAGATTAAATGCGCGAGAGGAGACTGTAAGACTAGGCCTCTCCTAACGAAGTAGTGCTATTTATATAAAACTAACGCTAATAGCAACGTTGCAAAATTTAAAGCACGACTAGTAGTATGCAGCAACTTCTAACCTAACACGGCTTAGGAAACATATTCAGGTGTTGCTTAATCCTTAACTATGCTTATTATTATAGCATACCTATGTGCAATAGACTACGAATGTTATTAGATAGATGTCGTAACTACTTTTCTAAACAGAATCTTAGACAAAGATAAATACATCTAGATAAAGGTTAGCCCTACATTATACGCAAAGCTACACAGGGCTATATACAGTCTCTAATAAGTAGCCTGGCTATAGTACGAAGATATCGCCTAGTATCTTAAGGAAATAGGATTTAGGCTATTGCACGCAGATCTATGTGCATATATAAATAACAAAGGAAGTATTATCCTTGTATACGTAGACAATCTCCTTATTATTGCCTAAACATCTTAAGCACTAGACGCACTAAAGAAGTAAATCTAATCTAAGTACAAGTGTTAGGACCTTAGCCTACTAAGCTACTACCTAGGGATTAAGGTAATAAGGGACTGTTCTACCCGAACCATTGACTTATTAATAGAGGCATATATTAAAAAGATTGCAAACGATTATTATTAGACGACGTCACACCGCTGACAGAAACCTATGTCTTTAGAGTGCCTATTATTTACGACACGGCTTAAGAACGACCTAGCACTAAAAGCTCTTCTAAAGGAATATTAAACTCTAATTAGCAAGTTACTCTACCTAGTATCCCTAGTCCGCCTTAATATATCCTTCTACACTAACTTCCTAGGACGTTTTGTAAGCAACCCTGTAGAGGAACATTGTAATGTAGCTATTGGAGTTCTTAACTACCTATACTATACACGTAAACGCGTTATGCAGTTCTCCGCACAAGGACTCTATCTAGATCTAATAATAGATCTCGCTATGTTGCTACACGGGTATTCGGACACCGCATTCGCAGACGCTGAGGATTGAAAATTAACATCTAGCTACGCTTTTAAACTACTAGGTAGCACAGTTTTACACAAATTATCTAAACAGCGACTTGTAACTATATCTACTACAGAGGCAGAATATGTCGCGCTGAGCTATGCGGCGAAAGAAGCTACCTAGATCTGCATGCTTCTTACGGAACTAGGCATAGGCTCTTTTAACAATATTAAGACTATCTAGATACTAGGAGACAATGAACCTTTAGTTAAGCTTGCTTATTCTAACGGATACAATAATTAGACGAAGCACATCGATCTACACTACCGCTATATCTAGGATAAAATCCTTAAGGGTTAAATCAAGCTTTCCTACGTTAATTTAGAACACATGGTTGCTGACAGACTTACAAAACCTCTTCTAGTTTAACCGCACAAGAAGTTCACGGAGGACTTAGGCTTATACTAAGGGTACACGTCTTAAAGACTTTATTTTTCTTAAACACGGCCTATTACAGTATAGCTATACAACTAGTTGCCAGTTTAGGGGGGTATGTCAGCAGGTAGGCAGGCAGGGTAAACAGGCTCTCTTAGTCACCTAGCTTAATTACATGCGTTTCCTAAATAGGACTAGTGTAGCTATTAATAGTATAAATAGTGTAGGCCCGTAGATAGAGAATAACACACTGATTTCCTCACACAAGCACTCCAACAACATCCACCCCTGAAGGTGCTACAAATGGGAGTTCAAGCCAGTGGACTTCCACCCATACAGACTCTGCTTCTAGAGCCTTGGTCAGCAACACGAGCAAAGGAACTTCCTCATATTCAACCTGGTGGGCCTCTACATCCAGTGAAGGCACCGAGGATGACATATCAATGCAGGCGATGACGAAGATTTCTAATACTTCTTCAATATCTTCCAGTGTCAAGGCTGCTGTGCGGTACGTCGCGCAACCGCAGAAACTCCGCATCATCATCGCGATGCTTCTCACAACGCTATTGATCGGTGCTATAGTATGGAGCTTTGCATCTATCTTGAATTCTCGCCATCCGGGCGGGAATGTCGAAGGTGTGTATAGGGTTTCGGTCAAAGAGGGATGGATTAACATGGTCGCGTTCATCTTTCTCATGCTCTCCGCCTTCTGGATTGTTTACTTGATCGTTCGTTTCGTGCTCAATATGGCACGCAAGTACAATAGGGCGGCAGAGTATCAGGTCTTGGGGCAGGGTTGAGGGACAAAGGGATGATGAGGATGGCGCTTGATGAGAATGTGTACACGCGATCTTGAAAACGCCGTTGAAAGATAGGCGTCATCATCGGGCACTGTCTGTTAGTTATTCGATATTTCTGTTGGCAGGTAGACAATTAGGTGAACAATTGCTACTAGTCATCTTATTTACACACATGATTTCTAGATAAGACTATTGTATTTTCACGGCAAGATATACGAAGGGGATCCAAAAGTTCATAGTAATTCTACTGAATCCCCTACCTAGCATTTATATAGTTTCGATAAGGGTTGATTTCGAATACAATAGTATGTTCTATCACTGCAGTATGGATTCTGAGCAATAACTACTAGATTTTCTATTGAATCATCCGTGAAATGGGAAAGCATTCTTTACCGATCTATACCCGCTATCCGATATCTATCTATGAAGCTAACAATGCAAAGAATATTCCAGCAGATCACCAGATCGCCGACGTGTATAGTAACTAAAATATCACTGAAAGATCACTGACACATCTGTAGGCGTGATCTACTTTGAACCCCACTGGTTCACCGTCTCCTTGAACGGATCGGGCTTCTTGAGGTCATGCCTGACCCCGAGCCCATTGCTCGCAACCAGTTCTCCCAGCATCTCCTCCAACGTCGCCCCGTTGCCCACAAATGCCGCTATGGCCCCACGATCGCTTCCCTCGATAGCCTGGACCTGGTCAAACTCCTGTCGATCCACACTAAGCATCTCCTTGTAGGCCTCTACGATTGGGAACATCTTAAGCAGATCGTGGTATATGTCATAGTCTTTCTCGGAGACGATGTATGTCTTGCTGTAAATGATGGCTCCGGGCATGATAGGGTCGCGATCCTCTGCGATCTCGGTGCCTGGTGCGAAGATTCGGTCAAGAAAATCAACTCCCGGCTTGTATGCGGACACAGAGACAAGTTTAGAGTGAAGGAGGATGAACGGGCCCATCATGACCTTCAGCTCTTTGAAGCCTTCGTTGATATTGAAAGCGTGGGTAGTTTTGACAGACGGCACGAGTTCTGGCTCCGTAGGAGCGGTTGCAGTCTTGCGGGGCTGTCGGGTCAAAGCCGCAGGGGGTGCACCGGTTGCAGCCTGAGTGACTTGTTGGGATAGAGCTACCGCGGGTGTGAAGGCAATAGGAGGCGGGGCGACGGTCGTGTAGACATACGGGTTATAGGGACGGTACCAAGCTGGCGCACCTGAGCTGTTCACAAACGGATAATGGGAGGGGGCGTTTCGTTGAACAGCGATGTGCTGCTGCTTTGGAGGACCGTATCCGTGATCGGCAGACTTGTGCCTCTGCTGCCGCTGGCCCATGTTGATCTTTGTAATGGCTGACACGGCTGCGGGGCGAGGCCGAGGAGTATCCCCACCGTCTCCGATGGGTGGTGGAACCGACTCGGGCGGTTGCGAGCGCGCATGTCGGAGTTCGTCTCCAAACTCCACAGGCGCTGCCCGTGAGACCCGGCGATAGTGGCCCCACGGCTGTGGACCCGGCTCAGGATCCTCTACTCTAGCTTGTGTAATTGCTACGGTCGGCGGAGTAGAGCTACAAGTACTATCGGTGGAGGAATCCTGCGGAGAACGAGGGAGGAGCGTGAAGATGTTCTTATTGGACGTAGGCATCTTGTTGGTTCTCCTGCAGAACCTTAGTTATATATCTCAAATTGCAGCAGTGAGGTTAACGTACAGGAGATCAAAGTGGCAGAGTATTGATACAAATATGGGTGATGTGGTTGTAGTACAGTGTTGATTACGCGTGGTATGGTGGGGGTTTTATGCTGAGGTTAAAGAGGGGAAGCGCAGCAATAGAGCGTTTGCACGGAACACTTCGTGGGAACTCGCACGTGACAGTTTCACAGCATGAATGAGGATTTTGGAAAGTTCAAGGTAGCAATTTAGTCTGTAATGGGCTCCAGGGTAGGGAGGTTGTAACATTAGTCTGAGGGTGATGCGTATTTCGTAGGATGGGCAACTGCCATTCGCCTTCGCAAAGCTCGACAAGAGGGTACGCGGTAGTCATAGCAACTTGAGTCACAGTGACGGCGCCAGACGGAGGTTGCCAAGCCCCGCTGACTGACAAATCTGCAAGCTCACCTTACCCATGACCTCGACTTGCTACCCATGACCCCACTTCCCCCACTCCCATCATACTTCCTTATCAACACTGCACCTCTAACCCTGGGAGCTTAAAAACTCCCTTGACAATCCTGCAGTCCGGCGCCCAACTTGACCACCCTCATGTCGCCTGGGCGCCGGACTGCCCCATAGATGACTTTGGGAGCGCGAAGTGACAAACTTGCAGTCCGGCGCCCAACTTGACCACCCTCATGTTGCCTGGGCGCCGGACTGCCTCATATACGACTTGAGGGGCGCAAATCGACAAGCTTGCAGTCCGGCGCCCAACTTGACCACCCTCATGTCTCCTGGGCGCCGGACTGCTATTCAGGATGTGCAGGACATTTTGCTTCAAGCAAGTGAGTAGTTGTCTCCCTGTAGTGTATGTACTGGCAGCTAAAACGTGTATAGATGTCCGTGCATGGTTCTTGCGCGCCGGCTTGTCTGATACAGTCCTCCCTCCACCAAAAACCGAAATTCCGCGGACTCTGTGGTCCCCCGGCACTGTTGTTGGAGCTCTTAAGTGTCCGCTGCATTCGATGCTTTCTGCCGCCACGCGAACAGCAACCCCACCAACAGGCAGCGAATTCCTCTCGACCGCGCCTTGGCTCGAGGGTAACTACAACTTGCCTAATGAGCTCAGCAATAGTTGGAGAGGTGTTACAATTTACTCGTATGATTGGCGCTGTTGGGAATCTATTTGGACTGAGGTGAGTTTTGTTACCATCGTCGTTACAACATCCTTTTGGCTAACACCTAACTGTTTAAGGCTCGGGGATCGAGAAGATAACGATGCGGATGATGTAACGTCCAGCTACAAACCACTGCCCAACATGCCCAGAATCTTTGATCCGAGTGCACGCAGTCGCTCGCGCACATCAAAAAGGCCACGGAACCTGATTTGGAAGTAACTCCGGGGAAGCCATGATGATATTTGCTGAAGACTGCAACATAGCCATCGGAGCTTATAATGCGTGGATAGATGCGGCGAAGGTTCCCATGTTTCGCGTCGTGAATGGGATTGTTTTCCGGGGTTTGAAGCAGCTCCGTCAAGCATTTGGTATGGGACTAGGAGGCTTTCTTCCGAGGAACACACGTAGGCGTTGGAAATCAATAGAGGAGGGTTGGGCGGAAAACAACCAGATGAATAGGATATAACCCTTCGCATGATTGAACCCATACTCTTTTGTACATGTGCCGATGTTTGCGTGGCTGCTGATAGTCCCCGCAGAACGAAAGTGACCGGCTTCTGTTGCCTCGCAGGTATCGGCGGTGCTTGTCGAAGAATATCTTTAGAGGCCTGGAGCCGGTTCTGTGCATACTAAGATGGTATTTTCCGAGGTTGAATCCACTGACATGCATGAATACATGTACAATGCCGAGGAAAGTAATCCTCTGCTTCGCATAGCTAGGTATCAATCAAGACCGAAAGGTCACTTCTCTCGTATATCAGTTTGTCGTAGATTGTGTCGTCCTCTCCACATTTAAAGCAGGATGAACGCTCCAGTATTACAGATGTCGGTATCAGTGGCTGTTGTATTTCAAAATGATAGAAATAACATGGTGCAGATGGGTCCCATAGCTACATGAAGAACACGCTCTCAAACGTGGTAATATGCCGTATCCTTCATCTTGAGAGCTAAAAACGCCCTTGATATGTTCGGACTTTGAGTGATTCCCTTTTCCATCGTCGAGTACCACATTGATGAGTCCCACACTAAGTATTTCGTAGGATAAGACAAATACGACATAAATCTTCAAAACTTTGTCTCAGTAACTCTGCAAGCCACGACCAGCGTGGCTTGCAGAGTTACTGAGACCCTTTTTGCTTTTTCGTTTTATCAGAGTGAGGTAATACGCGACGCGATAAATGTTATTGTTGACGTACAAGGGACACGTATTCGATACTCCGTGGTGACTCGTTCCCTCTTTCTTTTTACGTTTTGCGCTGCCAGATAACCAATTACAGTAGGCAGCAAGCCCGCCCACAAACCTCCCAAGATTTATGTTACCGTTCGTATCTCGACTTGTTTGACCTGCGAATGAAATAGAGCCCGCACGTGTTTATCACCCACATCAACAATAGCGCATTACTGTTATGCTGAAGCGGATCGTATGTGAGATTGGCTTCTCATGCAGTGACTTTGGCAGCGTACCCGCTTGGTACCGCCGAGTCGACCTCGACGTTGTCTTTACAGTGGGAATGTGGGACAATATATACTTAGAATTCGTGAGCGTTGATCCCGCTCCATGTACCGGCAGGTCATTTGCCTCTGGTAACATCGAATGCGAGAGCTCAGTAGTCTGTTAATCTGTGGCTTCACCATTCTTCAGCACATATCCAGAGTTATTCTGGATAATTACGAGGCCTTCTTGAGCCATCGTCAATCGCCCTCACAAGCTGTGGGTCGCATGTCTGGCTGCCTGCAGGTAGGTGCATGCCTCTACTAACGCCCAACGTACAAAAGCGCAGTCAAACTTTGAGTGAAGCAGATACACCATGACGAAGTAGAGTCAACTCTTATATCGTTTTCATGACTGTTGAGTTGGCACATAATGACAGGTATGCTCAAATCTCTGCCAGCGTCCTTTTGCACAAAAGTTCAGTAGGCGTATTGCTTTGGTACGAGGACCTTCTGCATGTACGTCTCGTCATCTCGAAAGACAATGTAAGACCGTGATATCATGCTGTTATGGCCTCAAACATTGCAAGGTGCCTCCTGATATCTCGTTTGCATATGACATCATGCCAACGTCGCCCGAGCCAGCTCTTGCCTTCTCAGGGTTTTCGGTAGCCCCACCTGTATCTGGAAGTCGCGCTCGCCTTCACTTTGTCACCTGAGCCGCCTGCTGCTGCCCCGGCTGGATGACTAACAGAAGCGTAGGCCCACTAGCGCCGGCCTTCCACATACTCTAGGCAGCCTTCTCCCCCGCTCTTCCTCCATCCTCCTCTTAATCTTTTTTTTTTTAATGAGGTTTTTTTTTTTTTTTTTTTTTTTAACCTTCTGGACCGTGGCTTGCTGAGTTACTGAGATGATTCATTTATGAACTGGGCGGGGTCACAGCCGTAAGTAATACTTCTCTTCAGTCTTTCTTTTCGGCGCTCTAGCTTCTGTTCACCTGCTAACTTTTTTGTAGCCGCCAGCACAGCACGAGTGCGCAACAACTCGGCCGCCGTTGCTTCGTTGGCCCAAGACATACAGCCACCCAACCGCAAGTTACTTTGTCTGGGAATCGAAGCAACGGCGGCATACAGATATACGATTTCCCAATGATATCGTCATTTCCTGGTGTCAAAAAACCGGTGGAATCATACAGATCCACGAGTTTCCAAACGACACCACCACTTCCCGATGTCTGGACACGGTAACCCTCTTCCGAGTAATCAAGTCTTCTCCGCAAACCACAACCGCACCGCCCCAAGACCATCCCGACTTCTTTATCGGCAAATCACAACCGCCTCAAGACAGTACCAACTTCTTTATCCAGAAATCACAGCCGCTCCAAGATCATCCCGACTTCCCATCCAGATTGCGGATACCTGTGTCAATCTTCGAGCGTTCCGGTTGTCGGAGCCGCGTACATGAGCGGTTTGCCCCATGACTCTTCCTGTCTTCGTCATTGGTTGGCTAGTACATAGTAATACATCATTTTTCGCTTTTAAGGTCTTCCTGTGGTTTGTGGTGCCTAGTGTGCCCATCTTCCTTGTGTACGCTTTGGTGATCTTGTGATATTCCTTTCGATTCTCAATCTGGCGCAGACTGAATTAGGCTTAGTCGGTGACGCATACGACGTAGTTTTCAAATCGGATATTCGTAACTGGAAGGAGGCACCCTGCTACATACACAGGAGGGAGACAAAATGCTCTACTATACTGGCGTAGGAGTTGAAAGCTGAACAACATGATTTAGGGGACGGTATACATGGCATCATATCGGCGCTGTCACGGCCAGAGATCCATGATTATTCTCATGTAACATGCCTCTGGTAATTTTGCTGAAGCCGTAAAGCGTGGAATGAGGCAGGACATGCTGGAGCTTCAACAATGGCTATTCGGCTAGCTTAGGCAATGAGAACAGCACATATGCTCCCCAGAAATGGTGTCTTTGTCTGGCGAAGGTCCCAGTTACATGAATGGAACAGGCGCTTGTGTGTGCAACCTTTATGATATGGCAACCGAGTCCTCTGAAATGAAGTTTCGAGGCGTCATCATATGAGGATGAGGCGAACCTCAGCCATTTAACCTGGGGAGTATCGGGGATTATGGGATGCCGGTTGGTGGAGAATGCTAGCGCATCGTGCCGAATTTGGGATTGTCTCGTTCCCAGTAGTGTGAACATGAGTCCTCGTTTGTGCACAATGGGCACATATGCGGCACTTCACGAGCATTCTCTCAAAAGCACCGGGAGACTTCGCTTTTTGGGCTCTACAGAGAGAGGTCGTGAGATGACTGCACAGTGAAGAATGTTGGTGTTGCGCTCGCTCTTCACCACAGCCAGGGCCGCCTCTTCGATGTACGTCTGAGGTGCTGGTTTTATCCGCCTGATGACGGTTACGTATATGCGGTGGAGCAGTGGCGGAGCATATAATGGGCAACTGGTCCTTATCGCGGGTGAACAGGAAGGGCTAGGATGCAATAGAGCCTCTGATGCCTGGACTCGAAATGGAGCTACTGCGCATGCAATGAGCCTCTTAGGATCTCATATGTAGGCGTCGGTTACTGCCTGCAGACATCATGGTGGATCTTCCAGGCTAGTATCCTCCCCTATCCTCCCCAAGGACCGGTAGGCCGTCTTGCCATTACGAGGCGCATAGTAACCCATTAGCGATATTGTCGCGCGGGATCTCCGACCTCGAGACTCAAGGCTCGAAGCTCGAAGCTCGAGGGTGATGGTGTGGTGTGCGCTCTGACCACTTCATCTCGTCATTTGGCGATGTTGCCTGCGGCGTTGTCTTTCACTGCCAACAACCCCCCTCTACCGATCCACCGCACAACCTCTTCCCCCGATATTGTGGAACCCTCCCAGAGCTTCGTTTTTTTTCATCTCAAAGAGCATCGTGTCCTCCAAGTTCATCTTTGCCACCGGGTGCGCCACCCCAACTTCAATAGGAGATTGCGGGGCTGTGATTCTCGCCACTCCCACCCCCGCTGCGAGCAGAACATGGACAAAAGCAGTGATTGGGGTACGTTATGGACACAAGGAGTTGGCGGCGAGTCTCGGCATCAGATCAAAGACTTTGTAGAGCCCATGAACAGGTGTGGAGCTCCTGTAGCGCTGCGGCGAGACGTCCGATAACGACATCTCGCGCACGAAAGGAGCTTTAATACTACCAGGATATGAGGCTGGGCTCATCAAGCGCATCATCATCACTGTCGCTGACTTCCTCTGTCGTTTAGGTTCAGCTCGACAGAAAGGCCTCGTCGATCTCCTCGCCCCAGATCGTCCTCCCCCACATGCGACATCGTAGTCCCAGAGGTCCCAGAGTAAACAAGACAAGCTCAAAGGGCGATGAAATGCCGACAGGTCTGAAAAGAGCGCGGCATTGTGACCGCGCAAGTCTGGCGCGACAAGGCGTTGGACACAATGACTTCCAATCCCATTCATTGTACACGCGAGAAACAGCTGACACCTGGGAACACGGTGAGTTGATATCTTCTGAACAGCAGAGCGACTGCGTTCTCCATGACATCGTCCTCACTCGAACCGCGCCCGCGCGTCTCCGCCGAACGAAGGACACAATTGGAGGATATGTTGAGATACCACCGCGGGGATACAATGATATGTGGGATGGCAGATGGCACTCAAAGGTAGGATCGGAGGATGTACTACACGGGGGCGAGTATGTGGGTGAACCATCGGCATAACACCCTTCGAACGAGACCGCACCAAGCGGCTCCCCTTCCTCTTCCACTTTGAGGATCAGAGACGCAATCTTAATCCCCCCTGCGGAGACAAGATTCCGTCTATCGCGCACACGAACCGGATAGCACCGACATATGACATTCAATGAAGGCGGGGTGCCTGTATGCACGACCTTTGGTCGGGCAAGTTGAACCCCAGCTGATGCGATGTGCGATCTCAATGCCCACTTCGCTGCTCGAGAAAAACCCTCCTATTGGGCAGTTTGGTTAGGTGTCTTTTTCCGGCATGAAAATGAGTTGCAGCTATCCAGACCAGTTCCGAGTCGTGGCTACAAATAGAACGAGACGAATCGTGGCGGAAGCGCAGATGGCGAAAGGGCTTTCGTCGACACATCACCGGCCGAGCCATCGCCATCAGCACACGGGCTGAATCAAAGCGATTCATCTGCCTCTATGCAAAGTAAATCGCGACAGCGCAGCCGGCATCCGAAGATCTTGCGGTTCTTTCATACCCCTCCCTCCGCTATCCAATCCAGTAGGCTCGAACGCTTCCTCTATGGTTGTGCAAGCAGACCAAACGATACATTGCCAGACAAACAAGGTCATGAGGAAGAGGCTGTCAGCCTATATCCTAAATGAACTCTTGAAGGGTGATCAGCAACCATTTGAGAGAGACCGGCGTCGGTACAGCTGGCTGCGCACAAAGGAGCCAGAGTCATTCAGCAGCCAACAGACCGGATATAAACCCAGAGGATCATCTCTACAGATCACCTTCATCTGCTCCTGTGGACGACAGATGGCAGCTCAAGGCTTTTGGATAGTCTGATTCGGCATTGTGCGCGATCTCTGGAGCCCGGACCAAGTCGTTCCCATTTTCTAGCAGCTGGCATGGTGCTGAACTGCCTATTTGAGGAGCCCATGAGATTGGCTTAATTGCTTTGACAAAGTTGCCATTGGAAATGCCATAATCCCCTAGCCTGCCGACTAGCGTGTTTCCGCACGGACCTCGTGTGAGTGCTAACAACAAACAACTCCTTATCCGTTGTGTGGCAAAGGTCGACTTCGAACAGCATCAACGCATCGAACTTTCGGAGCTCAGGTTGAATGCCGAACGTAACCATTACCACTAACGTCGTAACGCCGAACATCGGTCATCTCCCTCGAATGCAGCCGAATCCGAGTCCAGTATACGCTGTAAGACTTTCGAGTGCCGAAATGCGCGGATTGGAACTTGGACACAAGACCGTCATGTACCATCTCATCGTGTCGTTTGGGAATGTGATTCATTCGGCCATGAAATACATTGCAGCCTGCTTGCGACTTTACGGGTCCGCATCCCTGACGCAACCCACAATAACCGACATTGGGGCTATGATGGCTCGTTCAGATGTTTTCGGCAGATGCTACCCCGAACAGCATTGCCATCGTAACAAGGCTGGCGGCATGGTGAACCTAATGAATGGAGTCTGGGGGTATTCATGATGTGCCGCATATTGAAATGCGCGCCGGCACTTCTTGCGCAACATTTGGACACCAGTTGCCTTAGCCTTTCTCGAATTTGCAATCTGGAACTCTGATATCCTTCTGCTCATGACCGTGACTGAAAAGTCAGGCTAAACACGCGCAGCCCCCTTCGCGACGTCGAAAGACGAAATTGTTCAATCGGCATTGTGCGTCTACCAAACTGGCGCATATTTGGATGCCGACGGTCGATTCGTTCCCAAGACCGACAATCGTTCTATGGCTGCACGCAACACCCACCGGCGGGGACTCCGAATGGCTTGGTCGTCATTAGGGCCAGTATGAGACAATTGAGGAGATATATGGAATACTCATGAGGCCAGAGTCGCAACAACCGGTCACCGCATATGGCTTCGACGTGAGAATTCCACGATGCATCGGAACCCTGAGACCTGTCCCCTGGTCACTCCGCTTCCAGAGGTTACTAGGCAAGGGGCTTCGTGGATCTTCAACACAACGTATAAGCCGTCGATGAAGAGCATCATTTCAGCTTTACCAGTTGGGCTCGTGACACATATTCGGAGGGCCGATTTGGCGGGGCCGACATGATCTACCTGACAGATGCCGTGCGCAAGTGGACTATTACTGTTTTTCCAAGTTGGCGACACCGAACAGATCCTCAGTGCCCAGAACGATATGCGCACGGCAATGCGAGACATGAGCCGTGAGTTCCGGACTCAAGAACAATCAGGATACCTGAACGACAACTTCGGTAATAAGAATGTCATGTGGTCAAGATATCCTGGAATGAATGCGCATTCTTCCGCCGAGGAGCGCACAGCAGTACAAAACCATGGGTGCGCACTGTGACGACAAGGGTTCGAGGCCATCAAGAGGTGGCAACACGGCCACGTTGTCGTTTCGGTCTGATTCCCCCAATTCTGGAATCTTATCTTCAAACCAAGAATATCTCCGTGGTCCGATATGTTTCTGTGTGTATTCACACAGGATACTGTAACCACGTGCGTAAATTTTCCCCGGATAGGCCCATTACATATGGTTGTCTTGAAAATGTGTCGCAGGAATACATCATGCATCAACGGGGATGGACGCTTGAAGATTTCCCGGAGGCATAGGTCTTTTCGATCCCTGGGAAGTGAAATGCCACCTCAACCAGAAATCGCTTCCCTCCAGGATGGTATACACTCCAGAGGGGATCGGCATGTAAACACCGGCAGTAAACTTCAGGATTGGCGGCAGACGAGTTCGAGCGAGCCATCACTTGCCGTATGCGATATTAAATCGCTACGAAATGCAACGACCCTTACGTGATCCGGATATCAAGCTTATCTGGAGTGGTGTACTTTCCGCTCCCCACTCTCAGGATGGTATGGCAAAGACCCTCAGGGGAGCCGCACTCATTCTGCCACAATACAACGATCTTCTTGACATTCCGCGACAGCAGCTGGCTTAAGTTGTGTTCCGAAGGGATCGAGTTTGTAAAGAAAGGGACGTGGCAAGAGTCCCATATCAAAACGTGCGACAGGTGTCTTCCAAACAAACCGGACCCACGTATTCCACGCGCTTGGCGAATATGATACAATACAGGTGGCTCTTCGAGATAGGTTCTATGCAAGGTATCTCATAGCCTGTAAGTGCAACAAGGGACATTGCGATCGTTGTCATCGAGAATGTCGAAATTCCAAGTTACAGGTGTACTTCCTGAACAACACGAGAAAGGGGGTGGTGCATGGATACTTGGTAGAACCCGACGTTAACCCCAGGACGTAGGAATTAACTCGCGAGACTTGGCGGATATCAGGGCGACAATCATGGGAGAGCAACATTGGTCAAAGCCTTGGAGCTGAACGATTCGTGACAAGTCGAAGAGCCATGTCCGTAATGGCCGCGCGTCCTTTCAGGTACACCGAAGTTCCAACAAGAGGAGAGGGTTCTGTGGAGCGAGCCTTGCCACTTCCGCCGATATCCAGAAACAGGGTCGGTGAATGATCGAAGAGGTGGCGCATTCAAAAGCTGTGCGGTCGACCCTACATCCAGAAGATGTGGAACAGCTGAATACTGAGAAGTTGGACTTCATCAGCAAAAGGTCGGATGTGGATGGCCGAATTCGTGTCGAAGGTCAATGCAGCATGTACGAATTGAGCGCAAAACGACGCCATCTTTCCCGTCGCAGTTATACGAACTTTTCGCAAGTCGATAGGCCAGCTCGGTAGAGACCGACAGCGATCGTGTCGTGTGAATCCTAAAACTCTCTCAACTCCAGCGGTTCGCAGAATTCAAAATCCGGCAACGATACTTCCCTACCACCACTTACCTGCGCTGTATTCGGTCATCGGTATCACAAGACTCCTCGATCTGCTTACGAGTCAGCAGCCGTTTCCAGGCCGGATCAAGAATCAGTAGACGACTTACAAATCGCAATTCTCATCCACAAAAACGGCACTACAGGCAAATTCCATGTCCACGGAGGGGATACCACGATGATGAACCGATACAGCGAGACTGGCTTGGAAAGAGATATCTATGGAAAAGTCAGATCCAGCCAACCAGGTGGGGAGGGAGATGAGACCTTGAGGGCGACGGTGGTCAAGAGCCGACGCCCATAGCGAGACTGTGAGACAGGTAGCACCGAGCATCTGCGGCATGGTTAGTATGTCTTCGCCGAAAAGGAATGGAACCAAGCATACCAGAACGGGCACCCTCTGCTGACTGTGGCGGCGACGATGCCAATCGATAAATGCAAGCCCTCAGGCGCTGGAACGAAAGTCGCGTATGCTGATATACTCTGAAGATAATGAGTTTTATCAAGCCGCAAGGCGTTAGTCGAAGACCAAAGGTGAAGATGATCAAGATCGAGTGGAGCTGGATGATGACTCGACACTCTTTGGAGCAACGCTTTTGATACGTATAGAGAAGAAAGGCTCGTTATCGGTTAGTTGGCAGCAGAACCGGCGCCTCATCGAGATTCGACCGAATTTCTGTGCTGAAGAGTCGGAATGAAGACTGAGAACAAGACCGAGAGGAGATGTCGCAGAAAGGATGTTCGACCGAACAAACTCGAGAAATGACGAAGAGACTATTGATGGAATCGAAAGAGATATTGTCGGAAGGTTAACAAACCCGACAACTGCCGTTGTGGACGACACCTGTTCTTGTATCGAAGATCGGGAGATCGAAGAGCGTATTTCGAACCGATCATCGAGGAATCCGAAACAAAGCAAGCGTGTATGTTGTAGCTTCAACGCTGCTGTTTCTCAGAGCCGCTCCTCAGAAATGAGCGAGACAGCCTGGCAAGGGGTGAATCCCACACCCACCACACCACACACACTTTCAGAACGCCTAGAGCACCACCAACGCGAGATTCCAACCTCCATCAGTTTAGTGTTCTTAGGTACGTTTCTTTGTAATCACCACACGATCCTTGACACCCGTTGGGAACTTTGCTAGCCCTCATTGATGGTGTACAACCGAGCCAGGCGAACCTAGACACTCAGCGCCTGTTCTCTTTGGGTTTTGCTCCATTCTTAGTTGAAGTGACTTTGGACCTAAATGTGTGGTTTTCCTCAAGGCGTACTCTACATGGTACCTATCTGGGCTCAAGATTATCAATCAAGGGCTAATGGTGTTAAGCGCGCTGAAAGCGGTGTAATGCGGTGTTTGTGAGATTCGAGGGAAGTGTCGACAGATGTTTGAATGGCTTTGGTTGCTGACTTTGAAGAAGGTCGAAGATGATTGACGAGACGAAAGAGTTGGAAATAGAATGAGATGAGACGATGATTCTTCAAAGAAAGGTCGACGAAAGAGACGGTATACTTCCCCTGGATTCGACGTTACACTTACCCGGATGGACCTGATTCAGGAGGTTTTCGCAAGTGGGCTCTCTACTTGGAGAAGTCCACTTCGCTAGCACGACGAACTCTCTACTTGGAGAAGTCCGATTGGCAGCATCCCGAACTCTCTGCTTGGAGTAGTCCGATCTGCTACATGCCAGGCTCTCTGCTTGGAGAAACATGACATAATGCGCCTCTCTGAATCGAGCATACCCGGGAAAGTAATATCGTAAACCCAACGAACGACTGCCTGCCGCGGACGAGAGCTGTCGAAGCGAGCATAGTCTTTTTCGATCATACAAAAGATCTTGTAGCATGTCGAACTCTCTACTGGGAGAAGGTCGGCATGAAGATATTGTAGAAGATTAGGACTATAACTAGCCCCTCGGACGTGGTAGCTTGCGAAGGGCTCTCTTGTTTGTCTTTGTGGTGTAGGCTGGCAGTGTTCAGTGTCCTTTTTCCTGGATCCGGGATTCCGAAAGTCGGCAAGATATATGACACCTGCGACGATGTCGATCGGAATGTTCGCACCTAAGTGCTGGTGTTCGAGGGTTTTGATGAGCGACCATCCGAGCTTGCTGTCCCGCACAAAGCGAAGACGAGCGATATGGTTTTCCTCCTGGCACATCCACACTCGAGGAACCCAAAAGGAGCCTTCTCTCTCTCGAATGAGTAATCCTCGGATGTGCAGCCGTATGTTCCTCCTTCCCCATTACGACAGGGCTGTTGCTATCCTTGTAGACAACCCGGGTTGTCGAGGAATGACGATGGAAGACGGCGTGGGAGGTGCTGCCCGTCCCGGACTACGAACGATGCGGTCGCTGGCGCTAATGAGCGGCTTTGGGCGTTGCCATCGTGGCGGGACGGTTCGCTTGAAGTACGGGATGCGGATGGTGGAGAAGATCAATGTCGGCCGTCGCTGCTTCATGACCATGTCAGCTAGGAGCTCCTACTTCGCTAAGGCGACCGCTCTGGGAATGGAGAAGACTTACAACATCGATGGCGCGCCATTAAAAGTGTCATTGGCTGTCGCTGGCGATGATGGATGATTCAGGCGTAGCATACCGACATCTTCTTCTCGAGCCTTCTCAGGCTATCACCAAACTGGCCAAGTCAGCAAACATTGTCTTGCATATCTCGCATGCCGCAGAAAATGAGGAGGCTTACCATGATGCTATCGGCAACTCCAGCGCCGCTGCAAGAGCCGTGGTTCTGCTGTCGGCGCTGGAGATGCGGAGAAGGGATCGCCTCATCGCTGTCACCCGGTTAGTTTCCGTCGTCGCTGTCGTCGGCAGCGTTCTAGGTTGCGGGAAGAGCTTACCTTGGGTCTGTGTATGCGCATCACAGACTTCGCATGGGCGACGAGGGTATGGTGTTCTCGCTGTCGTTAGGGACGCTGGCAAGAGACGCGGAGGTCCGACGATGGCGACGAGTCTCCCAAGGCCGGCAGCATGATGAAAAGAATGCGCCAGGGACAATGAGTAGCCTTACAAGCTCATACAGCCCTAAGGTGTCGCTCCAAGGTCGTTGTTCTCGTGCGGCGAGGCGCGGAGTGTGATAGACAAGGCAGCATCTCTGCTCCAGCAGGCGCCAGCACCCGAGAACCGCCAGTATCATGAGGAGAAAATGACGATGGAGATGAGAATGAAGAGACAAAGAAGATGCGTCCGCTCACAGAGCCTGAAGGCTTGTTGTGGCTGTCGTGGGGGTGGTGGATGGGGATATCGTGAAGCTATCAGGGCAATTGAGTCTTTGGTGTTGAGGCCCGTGCCGCGCTGCTGCTCTACCCTCTCAGTTTCGCGACTCAACACCCACGCCAGATACGGCCATCGGAGTAGCCGGAATGGATTCAGCGTGCCGGAATTACCCTTGCCATATTGGGGTACGTGGCATATAGGGATGGTGGTGGGTATGCCGGGGCTCCGATGTAGTCTGCACACAGATCAGCACGAGGGGCAGCTCTCCAGATGAAGGCGGGCAACGCCAGGCCCCGCCGTCACCGCGAGACTACAAGGTGCAGAGCATCATTCTCTACCTGTCCCCCACGTCTGCATCGAGCAGCGCACGGCAGTGAGGGCATCGAGAAGCCTACAAGAAGACCCCACGAGCAGCTAGTGCGGCGCAAGACAGGCCGCATCTCCCACCTTCATACCTACCGAGAAGGCCGCGAGCGCCCCTAGAAGACCCTACGACGGATGAGATCGGCCAGCGGGATGTCTGCGGCGGCGGCGAGTTCACGCTCGCCGGCTACCTCCTCTCCCGGTGCCATTCTGAAAGACCTGCGGCAGGCAGCGATGCGAAAGGGCCGGGACGCCTGGCACCAGCATACAGAAGAATCAGCGGTCGATGCATGACCGACAGCTACTCCATTACAGCCGCTTTTCGCTACACTGCACTCAATGAGCTGGAGAGCACGATACAAGCGGAGCGCCTGAGATCATGTCTGCACCGAATCTGGGGATTTTGGAGAGACCACGCCGAGAGCTTTACCGGAAAGTTGGGTATTGGGAATAGTGATGGCAGGTATGAAGGACAGCTTGAAATGGAACGGCGACAGAGATATGAGAGAAAGGCTCGAGCACGGAGACAACAAGAAAATGGTCGACGATACAAGCGCAGGGAGATCAGAGAAGGTACAAGGACGCGTGAAGAGCAACATGTGATGTAGCTTGAAGTTCGATAGGAATCAGACATGTGAAAACGACAACGACAGTATGACGACGTTGGACCTTCTCGCATGAGGGCTTGGGGAGATGAACAGATGCGAAAACCATAGGAGATCGACTGAATATAAGAGATATTACATAAAAGAGAACCTTGGAGACGGCAACGGGTACATGCATTTTACACGGAGAACATATACGATTTGATTTATTACCTACCTATCCTACTCTTCGGTATGTACGCCAAAAGTCACATAGTGAGATGGATCTGAGATAAAATTGATACCTACATAGCTCGATATACACCCACTTTTGATGGAACTGCGATCGGATGGAGAAGGGGGAATAAGGAGGTGGGAGGCATGACGTTCCCTACCGGCTTTTTATAGGGGCTGTGGCGGTGCGACACCAGCCACCAACCCCACCAAACTCCAACGTAGCGCGATGAGATGAACGAGCAGCGAAAATGGCCATACAGCCCCAATGATTGATCTTGCATTCTTCTATCCTGGTTTTATTTTTTCCGGCGCACGAACGCTATATTCTCCACGTGCATGCGCATTTCCAGGGGAACAAAATGAACAATTTATCGAGTGCATACATGGCAGAGAAGTTGCCATGGTACTATAAAGTGCATCTTCTTACAGGATATCGCTGTTCGGCATTCTTAACAGCTACAACAAAGTACGGTATATCTTAGTTGCCGATATGTTTATCGTATCTGGCTGGGGTTTGAGATATCCACGAATTCCGAGCTCCGCATGACAAGGATTGATTCTAGGCTCCCACATGAAGTTTGTAGTTGACGGTGAGGCAGCTGTATGTCACACAGAAAATAACAGCCTTTCAGATAAGCAAAAGGGCGGAAAGCATGTTTAGGGTCGTATTAGGAAGTAGAAGAGCGAAAAATGACATGGCCTTCCGTCGACTAGCACCGAAGACGGCATGGTCTCGTTAGATAATGGCGTCAACCCCACTTCATCCTTGCATTTAATGTAGAAGTATAAAAGCGTCACTGTTGGGAGGACTATCCCTATGAATAGAGATAGGATTTAGAGCTCTCCTATGCCAGGACCAGCAGGGAGTAGAGCCAGGTGTACGGTCCTATGCCAGGACCAGCAGGGAGTAGAGCCAGGTGTACGGTCCTATGGCAGGACCAGCAGGGAGTACCGTACGAAAGGAAATAACAAGGGCGAGATGAATTGGTTCATGTTCATCTTATTCTTCTATCTACGTACGAGAGGTCTCTATATACTAGCTAGTCATGTGACTTACACGTGACCTGCACGTGACCTGCACGTGACTAGTCACGTGACCTGCCACATGGCATGGAATCATTGGTGGAGAATAGAGAACCGAGAGCAGGGGAATTGAGGGCAGGCAATTGAGAGAAGGCAGCGCCGTACGTAGTACGGACAGTCACCATACTACATAGCATATAAAGGTATGATGAAACCTTTCGATATTCCATCGCCTACACCAAAGAAAAGAGAACCAGAACACAAAACACAAGCCGCAGACATGTCTCTGGAGCTTCACCCCCTCCAGGAATCCGACCTCCGGCGCTTCGCTCAGATCCAGATAGCTGCCTTCCAAGGTGGCATGGCGACCTTCCTGTTCCCAGACCCGGTCACTGAAGAGTATGTGCAAAAGATGGTGGATAAAAGCAAGAAGAGTTTCAACACAGAGCCTGATTGCCACTGGGTGAAAATCATCGATACCGAGCTTGGTGGACTCATGATTGCGTGCGCGAAATGGCGTATCAACGAGGAAGAGAGGACGGAAGAGGAAATACAGGGAATGCTTCCTGTGCCAAGCGAGGAGGAAAAAAAGAAGCCAGCAATGGTGGATTTCCAGAATCATTTGCATTGGGCGCGGAAAGAGTTTATGGGGACGAAGCCTTTTTATCGTCAGTCAACTTGTTCATTGCATCGTTAATGGGGTAGGCTAATCAAGAGGCAGTTCTTCACGTACTAGTTACAGACCCAAAGCATCATCGACGAGGAGCAGGCGCACGATTGGTAAAATGGGGGACAGATAAAGCAGATAAAGCGGGGTTGCCATCGTATCTCGAAGCTTCAGAAAAAGGAAGGTTATTGTATGCACGCTTGGGATTTGAAGAAGTTCACGAAAGAGTCTTCGATTTAGGGAAGTATGGATTGGAAGGAAAGGAGTCAAACACCATCATGATTAGGCCGATGTCAAAACCTTTACTGTAATCAAACTACTGGTGGAAAAAGCCTGCACGATGGGGATATATCGGCTCCGGCTCCCGCAAGAACTCCTCAAATGTGACCTCACACTCATAGGAGCAATCTTCTTTGAGCATCGCAAAACCCCTCCACTTCCGAAATAGCCTGAACACCTCCCCCGTTCTCTCCACCCTGAAGGGGTCTTTCCTGCTCTCCTCTCGCGTTGGCAGCGGGGTGCGAATCTTGAAGATCAAACTCTTGAGCACGCGCATGTACCTGATCGTACGGAAAAACTCGTCGTACGGCGCCAGGCTGCCGGCTTCGGCGCGCAACGGAATCGAGACCACAAGGTGGGTAATGTGGTTTTGGGCGTACCAGCTCGCCCAGCCGAGAAAGAAGACGAGGGACTCCGACCTCATGATCACGAATCGTTTGGTCCGGAAGAGGCGGACGACGGCCTCGGTGCGGATCTGCCGCGAGAGACGGAAGATGTTGGATCGTAGCACTGTGCGTACGACCTCCTGGCCGGTGGTGGCCCAGACGTAGACATAGTCATGTTCGGGGAACATGCAGTGATCGTAGATCTCATTGCGGAGTTCTGCGGGGAGATCGGTGAAGGTAGCCATTGTTCTTGTTTGTGTAGGAGATGTGTTGTGATGGCAGAGTGTGTAGAGCTTTGCCTGGAGGAAGAGAATTGTGATGTTGAAGGTGCGAGGACATAGTGAGTGAAGGGACGCTAAGCCTATTTATGTTCTAGCGCAATTCTGGGCTGGACCAATAGCTATCGCATCATGTCCTTTTTGATATTCACCTTAAATTCTCTGCTATAGAAACCGTGGTAGTAGCTTTTCCTACGACACCGGCACCATGAGTCTGTCAATATCAGGCCCCCATCCCCCATTCACCCCGGAAATCTTCACCGTGTTGACTCCGGCCTTCAAATCAACATTCAGGCTACTGCTATTGGGGTCTCCACTAGCAGGCACGAATGCAATCGTTTGCGCCGTCCCACCATTTACACTTACAGATGCAAATCGCTGCGAGCTGTCACCATTGAGATATTTGATACGGATGGTGGTGCGCGCAGCAACGTTGGACTGCACGCTCGAGAAAGTCAGGACTCCAGCATCGGTACCACCAATGTAACCAGCTGCATTCGAACCAGAGCATGTGCTACAGGAAATAGATTTCGCGCCACCAGATAGGGTTGCAGATTCGCCTTCATAGATGTTCTCGCCGGGACCAGAAGTCTATACACAATCAGTGAGCAGTTCAGAGAGGGAAAACTGTCTTTGCCGTATACATACCATAGACCCAGAACTAACATCTGGTACCCAATTCACTGCATTCTTCATGCTTGCGGTCGTCCCGCTCAACGTCAACGGCAACCAAACATACGTACTTCTCATCAAGTTACTACTAACCCAGCGATCCCCCATATACACCGCACCGTCGCCAAAGGGCAGGATGAAATTTGTCTGACTGGTATACGTCTTCGAGCCTGAATCGGCAAATGACTTCCAAGCACTCCACGGTCCCGAAATCTTTGTTGCGGTGCTGTATACGTTATCATTCGGATCCCAGCCAGTGAGCTTGGATCCGAACATGAAGTACACTCCATTCTTTTTAATCATGGCGGGCGCCTCGATGCTGTCTGCCCAGAGATAGGTAGAAGAATTGACGGTCAGGTAGTCGTCTGAGAGGAGATCTATACGCAGGCCGTTCTTGCGGTCTTCTGTTAATAGATATCCCTTGTTATCGTCGTCGACAAAAACGCCCTGGTCTCTGCTCTCGAAGCCCAGAGGTTGTACACTGCTTTTGTACTCGAACTTGCCACACGGAGTATCCCCCGTGGCGACGCCTGCCTTGGCTTCGCCATAGTTGGAACTGTCGATGTGCATCCAGAGGACGTACTTCTTGGTCGCTTTGTTGTAGACAACTTTCGGCCGCTCGATAACACGATCTGGGCCTAGGTCTCCTGAGGATGTACGCGACAGCAACGCGCCCTCGTATTTCCATTCAACAAGGTTGCTCGATGAATAGCAGTTTATGTTCTGGAAGGCGGAGCCGTTCGTCTTATCTTCGCCAACCCTGATAGGCGTGTCAGTGATGGCATTGTCGGAGTTGGGAATATGGAGTGTACCAGTAGTACGTGCTATCGACCTTAAGCACACCGCCACCGTGGGCTTGAACATGCCTTCCAGTGTTAGTCTATGATATGTTAGCTGGAACTTGAAACCATTTTCTCATATTTACAGCAGTCCACGTTCCTCCCGGTACGACCTGAAGTGTCGCATGCACCAGACTCCCCAGCAACCCCAAAATTGCGAACTTGCTTAAGGCGACCATTATTGAAAAGACTTCTTCTGTTGATGCCAAACGCTGTGGCAACAGATGCGGGGCAAGCTGCATACAATACACTCCTCCTTTAAACACAAACCATTCTTGGTTCGCGGAAAATTTGCTCACATTCGGCGCGATGTGAACGGATAGAATGCCAATGCAGGTTAGATGATATTGGTTTAGATGTGATGATGCAGTCATTTTGGTGGGGATATAACAGAATAGATTAATAATTACAGGGAATAAGCAGCGCTCTAAATGGCGATCAGGGGTTGTTTCAGAAGCGAGTTATATAAATACTGTGCTACATATAGCATATGTGATCAGTTGACAAGTTTCTGTTCGGCACCGCGTAGAAAAACGGAGTCGGACTCGTGTTCGACCGTATTGGCTACGAGGACTAAAAGATCAAGTCCGCGATCTCTCATTTGTGTACGTCGACGTATAAACATTAAACCCTTAGCCTTATCCCTGCGCAGCATAGGGAGTCTCCGGATTTATAAATACATCCTGTCCACGTATTAAAAGCGGGGGAAACATGCAGTCACATACACCTGTCCGCGTGTTGTACCCGCAACTCCCTCCAAATGCAACACTACCCCGGCTTCCGAAACAGGCTTCATTACCGCAATAATAACTCTTGTTACTACCTACGTGCGATGGAGGGTTATGAAAACAGCGAAGTCTGTAATTGGATGTTCTGAGATATGAGATGGGGGTGAATGCGAAATCCGGTGGGGGAGAGGCGAAGACTCGAGAGCTGCAGGGCAATATAGAAGTATACAAAAACAGCCAGGAAATGTTACCAAGCTCGTCAGCACCGGTTCAGTAGTTATGGTCCACTTGTGTTATACTCGACATGCACCTAAATACTCCTGTTCGGCCTTGCACTTCTCTCACCGTCTCTCTACCTCCATGGAGTCCCAAGTTTGCGACGGCCCCGCAATTAATGAAGTAACTATTTCATTGATCAAAGAGTTCGAAGGCTTCGTCAAGGCTCCCGCACCTGACCCAGTCGGTCTCCCTACCGCCGGCTACGGCCATCTCTGCAAGACCAAAGGATGCGCCGAGGTTCCATATGCTTTTCCACTCACTAAGGAAATGGCAGCGAAGCTCTTCATGGATGATGTCATGGTGTGCCCATCATCGTTTCTAACCCTGCAATAAGTATCCTGCCGATAACCCGTTTCTTAGACCTTCCAGCAGGGCATCACCACACCGACTGCCTCTCGCGTCACTCAACGAAACGTAGTATGGAGCCCTTGTATCCTTCACACCTAATGACGGTATCATGAACTTCAAGTCGTCGAGCCTGCTCCGGTGGCTCAATGCGGGTGAGAATGAATTGAAGGTGGTCGAAGAGCTTCCAAAGTGGAACAAAGCGGGAATAAAACCTTTTACCTGTAGTAACAAGAACAAGGCGAAGGAACGCGGAGGTTAGGCTTGCAGAGAAGTCGACCACGAAGGGTGCATTGCCGATTAGATGCTAAGCGCGGATATCACAAAAGTGTATTAGGGCGAAGACCGAACCCATCCGAAAATAGCCATTGGCATACCACTTAGATACAGGTAGTTTAATTTGTCATGAATCAGAGATGTTGCCGAAAGCTGCACAGAAAACTACGTGCGAAGCGTACAACTGACTCGAGGTCGATAATAGATAGACACACAACACGTGAGAATGCCCCTCATCGCGTCCGCACGTGATCGTCCTTGGCGGTGGCATCCAATTTCACACTATCCATTATCACACCTTCATACTCCTCATTTGCCGATACGCCGATTAAAATTTTTACCTTGTCTACAAGCGCCCATTCGTCTCTTACAGTCTAATACAGTGCTCGGGAAAGATGCCTCCAGATCTCAATACGGCACGCGCATCCAGAAAATCTCCGGAATATCCAATACATTCACGAAGAAGCGTAATCGAAAGACCTGCCTCAATCAGGCATGGCACAAAGGGTAGCGATGTAAGTTTTTCTTTTGCCGACTGCCGATAAACTCGCGAGTCGTTCGTCCCAACTCATTATAGCTGCTGTAGCTCAAGGTTGTAGAAGCCCGCAATTTCCCCGCATTCTATATGGCCTTAGGAATGCTACTAACATTGATTGCCTGCCATTATCCATCATAGTGATAGCAGATGCCAGCTGGCATACAAAATGCACATGTTGGCTCATTGTTGCAGTTGATTGAGCTCTACTAGGTGGTACGCTCGTCTTCGGAAAAGTGCCAAACTGTTCCCTCGCAACTGAGGCTGGTTTAATTACAGTAAAGATGGCGGATATCGAGAAACAGACCAAAGCGCACAGGGAAGATGTTCCGCATACGATGGAGGAACTCAAGCAAACGACGACTGTCGATACGGTTCACCAGGATCAAGCGATGTCAATTCTTCAACGTTATGCCGGAGATACCACTTGGACGCTAGAAGAAGAAAAGAAGCTTACACGTAGGCTTGACCGTAAACTTATCAGCCTGCTCGCCATTACGTATGGGCTGCAGTACTACGACAAAGCAATGCTCTCCCAAGCCGTGAGTCTGATCTGAAATAGGTCTAAACAGTCATTTAATGATAACAGGCGTTGTTTGGGTTGCGAGAGGACCTTCACCTCAATGTTGGCGACCGATATTCCTTTTCCGCCAGTATCTTTTATCTCGGCTTCATCGTTGGCTCGTATCCAGCGGTCCTCATGGCCCAACGATTTCCCATCGAACGAGTCGCAGCAGGTATCGTTAGTGTCTGGGGAATATGCCTCATGTGTTCGGCAGCATGTCATAACTGGCAAGGCTTCTTTGTTCAGCGCTTCTTCCTCGGTTTCCTGGAATCCGGGATCTCGCCGATGTTCATGCTGGTGGTGGGAGGATGGTACAAGAAGCCCGAACAGGCTCTGCGCATGGGCGTATGGTATTGCGCCACAGGCTACGTCTCGGCTGTGTCACCTCTGATCAACTATGGACTTGGACATATTTCGGGTGAAGGCCGGAACAGCTGGAAGTACATGTATTTGGTGGCCGGTGCTATCACCATTCTCTGGGCTATCGTCATTCTCTTCTTCCTACCTCCAGATCCGATTCGTGCCAAAGGCTTGAACGACCGCGAGCGATACATTGCTGTTGCGCGTATGCGCGAAAACAATTCCGGCGTCCGAAATACACACTTCAAGGCTGAACAGGTCTGGGAGTCTCTGATGGACGTCAAATTTTGGCTTGTCTTTGCTACGGCATTTCTAATCATGATCGCCAACGGCCCAGTGTCGTCGTTCATTCCTATCATAATCTCAGGATTTGGCTTCAACAGGCTCAATTCGCTACTCTTGACTTTGCCAGCCGGCATTATCATCGGAACCATTGAGCTCACAGCTCCGTATTTGGCATACCGTATCCCTCGTATCCGTACGTGGGTCATTGCCGTCTGTCAGCTCGGTACCGTCTTGGCATCAATTCTGCTCTGGAAACTTCCGCGTTCTTCCAAGGGTGGTTTGCTATTCGGATGCTATATTCTCGCATCCTTCGGTGGTGGTTACGCCGTGTTGATGGGCTTGCAAATTGCCAACACAGCGGGATACACAAAACGCTCCGTCACATCTTCTGGGATCTTTGTAGGATATTGCTTAGGTAAGCATATCACTTTGACTTATCCACAGCTCGTTGACTTTGATGTCTAGGCAACTTCGTCGGCCCTCTACTTTTCAAACCCAAAGATGCCCCAGCTTATGTGCCAGGATTCATTGCCGTGCTGATCACTTCCATTATCGCAGCAGTGCTTTCCATCGTCTACCGTTACGTTTGCATCTGGGACAACCAGAACCGAGATAAGACAGGCATTGTGGAGGCCTTTGAAAATGCGTACGATGACGATCTAACGGACAAAAAGAATCCGCAGTTCAGATACACCATATAAGTCTAGATGTGTGCCCCAGATACAATAAAGATATTTCTATCTCCCACAAACCGCCCTATCGAAGCTCCATGCGCCTGATTTGGCATATGGAACGCCTAGATATATTGCGATATTCACCACCTGCGAGTCCGCGTCGTCTCACAGGAGGATTCTATTCTTTTACCAGTTACATGAATGGCATGTGAGAATGACACCTACACTAAAGAATCGTACTAATGACTTAAATGGTATATCTTGTGGTCGAGTGGCAGCTGTAGTAATTCATCTCAATTACTGCTACTGCGCTAGGTCATTGTCGACCACTGAATTGCATGGCTTGCGATTGGTGGTACGGTCATTTCACAATTTATAATTGGGCGATGGTCCGGTATCACATTGTCGAAACCACCCAACGTTCGCTAACGTCCCCACATAGAGCATCTCAACGCGTCACGCACAATCCTCCACCCACCAATGCGAACACTCTAGATCAACTCACGATGTACAATTTTCGGGTCACATTCGTTTTTTCAGGCAACGGAAAAATAGCCCTTAGCGACAAGTGCGTATATGATTCACTCCCGGTGAGACTCGTGCTTCGTTGCTGCTGCAACTATTTTCACTCGAACAAACGTGCGTTTGATACTCTCTCTTCATTTTATGGGCCTGAGTGTCCCTGTTTTTACTTCCACTTGATATTTTGCGCTTATGTGATACCCTATTGGACGTTCTCAATAAGTTCAAAATATCTCTAGCTAGTTGCGGTCGTGGGTGATATCCCCAAATCGTTCATTCGACACGGCCTAACTCTTTCTCGATAACTCTTCAGTGTCTTCTTAGATATACCGCACGCGTGCCACTATGCCTTCGTCCCTATCTTCTATCTTCGGTGGACGGCGGCGACGACAGCAACAAAACCCTCCAGCAACCACCCACGGCGGAAACCATTTCCCAGTACAGTTAAGCGGCATTCCCACACACACGAAGGATGTCAAACCCCAAGAAACGGAGCCATCTCGACTTCCGAGGCACGAAGCCAGCGTCGACCAGACACGAATCTTTATCTACGACCTCCTCTGTTTTAAAGGACATGGCGTCGTTCAAAAATGGCCGCAATGGATCTTAGAAACAGTGTCCGCTTGGAACGGCACCGGTGCAGAGCTGCGTAATTACAATGGCGATTTCGAATATATCTGTCCATTGACCGGTGGCCATGCTCGCCTCGACGGCAATTGCAAGTACGCTCATCAGTCCGAGGGAGACTGTCGGCGCTTGATCGGGCGCATCGTCGAAAATACGATTAAGAAAATGAAGGCAAAGGAAGATATGGGAAAGCAACAACGAGACGAATGGCAAAGAACACTCCTTGGGAACCCTCCGTCCTCGCGGGGTCCAATTCAATATGGCTCGACAGTCTCTATCCCAGATTGGAATTCTCATGCGACTGCCAGGTCATCTGCACCATCCATCTTCACCCCAAGCATCATATCGCAGCCGCCATCGATGTTGTATGGATCAAGTCCCTATAATTATGGCATAGACCATTTCCAGCCAATGATGGGAAGCCAACATTCTCGGTCGATTGTTGAAACAGCACCCTCTCGCGGAACAACGCCAAGTCAAATGGATTACTCGTCGAGCCATGCTATACCAGGAAGCCATAGCAGGGCAAGTGTATCCTGTAAATCTCCATCAACGACCCAGACAAGTCCTCCCGGATCTGTCGAGAGCGGGGCAGAGAAGCCTCGCGTACCTCTTACTCGCGAAAACTTGTCGAGGGCAATCCCACTGCAACTAGATCCATATCGCTCCAGCTCTCGTAGCGTCACCTCTGCTACAGTTCCAATGCTACCCCATCCTCCACGCTACCGCAGTCGCAGCCTTGTTTCTATAGCATCCCGACGAAGCTCAACCCCAGCATTGCAGGAAAAGAGGTATTCCAACGCACGCACCGATGTTGGAATGAGTCCGAGCCCTTCGCAGCAGAGCATGTACACGTCCCAACAGATGTATCGACCGACCCGCAACCAAGGCCCGCCGCCTTCAGTATACAACGATCTATATGTCCCAACCAACGGGTTGAAACATCACAGAAGCCAGGGAATTGTCGAATCACGGCCACTCAGTCACCCTCAGTCCGCCCCCGCACTCTCCCATCGCTCATCGTCCTCATCTATTCACAGTCAAACTCAGTATCAAAATGATTACGCGCCTAATTTCCGTGACCCATCGCGCTACAGAACCGTCGGTGGTGACGCCTTCCAAACGCCCTACGCATTATCGGATCACGCAGCATCATCACGCACGCATACATCTTCACCGCCTGCCCCTGTTCATCGATCTATTATCCATACCACCCCGATTCTTAGATCCGATTCTCTCTCGATACAATCCCCCCAAAAGGGGTCTTCTTCCTCCCTCCTCAAGTCCTTCACATCGACCTTCCGGTCCAAGAAAACTGCTAGCACCGACGACTTCGCGTTAGCACAGGGGGCTTACACGGTGTTCAAGGCCGGGAATTCTGCGGAAAGACATGAGATGAGGTTGAGAGAGATTGAAAGGATGAAGAGTATGGTGCCGAGCGTGATGAGAGGAGATGGTGGGGACAACGAGAGAATGGGCCCGAGTATGCGGCAGATGAATCCGATTACGGGATTGCCAGTGAAGACGCTTGTGGAGAGTATTGAGATTGCTGAGATACTGAGGGGCCAGAGACGGCCTGCATTTTGAAGCATATGGGCCTTTTCGGTTCGTCAATTGACAGTGATTCTGGCATTGAACGATATGGCTGGCTTTCATAACACTTGACGCTCAACTTATTTATTTTCTAACCGCCACGATTGATGTTATTGATTCTTGTTTATACCCTGCAATATTGTATTCTACAGTTTTGCTCACCATCTTTCAGTTTTTTTTGGTATATTTATATACACGTCATACTCAGTAGCGCCACCAATCAAATCTTTAGGTCGACCTTTCAGCCAATTAATTCCATGAAAGGTTCTCATTCTCTTTGTTCTTGTGCCTTGGGGAAGTTTTCTATCATTGTCAGCAGGTAGGCAGGGCAAGCAGTTGCTCCTAGTCATCTAGCTGAATCACATGTATCTCCTGAATAGGACTAGCGTAGCTATCTGTAGTATATATGAGGTAGGCTAGTAGATAGAGAATAACAACACTGATTTCATTACCAAAACACTCTAACACAGAGGCCGAATCAACTATAAGTACCACGACCTTTGACCACTAAACCACTACCTCGGAATCAGGATAGCGCGGGATCGGCCTGCTTGAACTCTTGACCTGTCCATGGAGGCATACATTGAGAAGATAGCTAACGACCACTATCGTACTACATCACACCGTCGATAAAAAACTATGTTTTTAGAATGCTTATCGTTCACAACACGATCGAAAAGCGATCCGGCTCTAAAGGGTCTTCTAAAAGAATACCGGACCCTGATTGGCAAGCTCCTTTACCCAGTCAGCATACAATGAAACAATCAACTATTAACCTTCATTGCCTCACCCAAGTATTCCCACACCTACCAACAAGTAGGTACCGTGGATGAGTTACAGTGATCGATGACGATGTGGATATTGTTCAGCCAGATTGGGCATATTGGGCTTTCTGGTATTAGGTTTCATGACGAAGGTGGTGGCGGTGTCGTATTGTTAGAGGGTGGTTCATGAGTATTGAGCGGGTCTGGGCTGAAATACCTGAGTTGATTATTATATACGTACAAGCACGCACCAAAAAGGAAATTTTAGACGGAATGAAACAAAATTAAGCAAAAGAAATACAAAACTTGTAAACCGTAAAGGATCTTATGCGTCAATGCTTAACTGAGTCCAGACAATGTAACCGACAAATTAAGCAGCCCCAACACTGCTCATAACGAACTTGGCAGCTTCATTGGCATTCTGGCTATACGTCAAATGAGGCTGGAGGATAAGAGCCTGACCAGCGCAAATCTGGTCGCCTTTGTGGCATACGACTTTGCTGCTCGCGGCCGGGACTTGGCCGATAGGCTTTCCGTTGTTTGGGTCGCCAAAGATGACGGCGCATTGGACAAAGGCGGTCTGATCGGCCGAAAGCATATCGGCGGCATTGTGGACGAGTTGACCGCCTTGACTATACGAATCTTAGTATCTTTATCCAATATTCCGAGCGTGGAATCTTAAAGGTTGGAGTAGTGAGACTGGGAAAGGGGAACATACGAGTACCCAGCCATGACCAACTTCGTATCCGGACAAGCGGTCATAACCATTCCCACCATCTTCGCCATCAACGCACTCCCGGCCTTATCACCACCAGCCAAGAATCCAGGTATGTCCGCCGGATAATCAATACCCTGGACTGCCACATTATCTGCGCCCATAGCAGCACCAACGGCTTTCACGAACGGCGGTCCGGTCAAAGTGCCCATATTTCCTCCCTCTGTGGTTCCGCGAGCGAATAGGATGGTGACTGGCTTGCAGACACCATTCTTCACGTCGTTTTGCGTCATGGCACCGAGGGCGCGAGAGTGCAACGCGGAATTAGAGTCGAAGGATGCACTGGCAGCTTCCAGGCGCGAAAAAGACGTTATCTCTGAGCGGGTTACATCTGCAAGGGGAAGGCGGTCTGCCGGCGGCAGGGCGGCGATGATTCTTAAGATTATCAACAGATGACCAGCAGACAAAGAGGCATAGAACTCACGGGATGAGCGTTGCTAGTGCTGTTGCTGTGAACTTCATCTTGGAGGCGATAGTATTAAGAAGATCGGAAGTGTATGTACGTATGTGTAAATATATAGAAGAAGTGAATATTAATGTCGATGTTAATGAACGGTGTTTATACTTTCCAAACTACGGGCTCCTCCCGTACTTATATAAACTGTTCTCTCCACAGCGATCATGGAGTCAAACGATCCGCAGCACGTCCACCCCGTCCGGCACTTCCATCCCTTCTTGATCTGCCGAGGCATAGACGATATGACTGCCCAGAGTACAATTACTGCCCAAGAAGTCTCACCCCTAGTCCTGAAGTGCCATATTTGCGAGCCTTCCATGTCGAAACAACCTCCGAATTGATCATGTTCTGTCCTTCGAGGCAGGCAGGGAGGGAGCCCCTTGCTGGCCTGCAACACGAATCCAGAGACTTGGACACCTGTGGCTGTCTGTACGGACGGAGCAAATGCCGATGCTGGTGTCATGATTCGAGATCTGGCATTCGTGGATAAGAAACCGGTAAACGCTTTGAGAGTAATCGCTATGCCGAGGTAGGTATTCTGTATGGGATAGCGTTCTGGTTCCCAAATATGAGACCATGTATGCCACGGCCGTGGGATAGACAAATTGTGTTCCAATTTCGTATCAATTAATTCAAATATATGACAAGAATCGATGCTAGAGAATTTTAGATCCTCGTTCTATTAGACTCCAAAGGACTCGTTTACGTTAGCGATATATTTCATCGTTCATGTCAGCCTCAGATAATTATGATAGCGTTCTGTCTCTGCCCCATTCCCACAACAACCATCAGCCACCGCTCCTTATTTGGGTATCCGGTGTTGCTTGTCTAACAAATTTGGTGCAGGTTTCGAGACGATGTGATGTTTCACACACCCTATCGCCGATCGCACAGCGTTTTATGACTGAGGCCACGATATTCTTAGATCGCAAAACGTCTCCCTCTGGAGAGTAACAGCGCCTGCACGAATGCGGTAAATTTAGCGGTACGGCTGTAGGAGATCGAAAGCTTGGTGCAGTTCGCAGGGGCACTAGGAGCCTTCGGGGACGGGGTGGGAGACCGAGACCGAGACCGAGACCGAGACTGAAGGTGGCTCGTACTGGTATGTAATAAGGCAGTTACGAGGGAGGATTTCTACCGGATATATGTCTCTCAATAATGCTAGGGAATTTAGGCGATCCTAAGCTTTTTCGTTTATGTTGAAAAAGGAAAAAGCTCAGAGGCTGTCAGTCGACCCAACAACGCCGCCCAAACAATACCCCCCAAGCTGCAAAAAGAACAGTTCTGACCCTCTTCATTCTGGTCAATGATATGATCAATTTCCTTCGACAAACGCACACTGGTGGAAAAGAACGCCGCCATAATACCGCTTCTTTCTGAGTGGGAAGGAGAATGCGATAATGGAAGTGGTACTGAGGCCTTTCTCATCTTTACTTTGAACGCTAAAATTCATGCTCGTAATATCTTGACCTTTGATAGACTTTCTTTCTCCAGACTTACAATGCCACCGCCTTAAATTCACTTTATCCTACTACTGGACCATATCTTGAACCGCACTGGCCATTGCTGCCTCGGATCAGTTTCTTGTCCTTCAAGATCCCTTACACACCACCTAGCTGGCTACGATCCGGCCATTCAACTACTCTTCTACCAGAGCTCGCTACTGCAGTTACCGTTGCTTCTCTCTTTGGACCACACTCTTTGCCCCCGTCCTTTAGTTCCCCTTGGTTTAAGCACCGTAAACCGTGGGATCCAGAGGCAGCTGTCGAGCTGAGCGGTTGATGGCGCCCGTGCAGCTAGATGAAGTCCGATTAAACAGTAAACTTTGGGCATCTATGGATACGGATCATGGTGAGTTACAACAGTGCTATTGTTCACCTTTTTCAATGGCGAAAAATAGCGAAAGACCACTTCACCTCATTTTGTACGAACAAACAGCACGCATCCATCGAAGACAGAGGTACTCGCGATTCCCGACATAAATTTATAAGAATTAAAATGGTAAGGCGCTGTTCGCGATCTACAACGACAATCATATCGACATCTTCCATTCTGGAGTCATGTATACATTAAACCCATACAAGCAGATAATTCACAAAGTATGGATCTCGTTATTTTTGTTGTAAGAGTACTGCTAATCTCAAACCGCGCAACGTCCATGCAACGTACCGCACCTCTGAACCACCTTGGCGCACACGATTCACCCTTCCTCCGCCCCCGAACACAAGCTTCTCTTCATCGGTGATCCATACCTCGATACCACCGCCCAGCTCAATGCTGGCGTGCGTCTTCTCTCCGCACAAGTACATGTATCTTTAGATGAAGTGACGGGAGTGAGATAGCTGCATCTCTGACATAGTATTTGCGCTATCTTCGATTGCGGAAGACTTATAGACCGGCCAAGCAATATTCAAGAGTGGATGGATACGCATGTGGACCATGAAGACGTGGCCAAGTCTGGGGATATGATTGAGAGGGGCGGACGCTTGGGAACGTTCTTCAATCGCCTGAAAGTAGATGAGGCAATGGCACGACCACGGCGCCATTTGCCCCCCGGTTATATACAGCGATTAAGTGTAGCAATTAATGTACAGCGCATGGATTGGAGGGTGGCGGTCGTAACGTCCGGGGTAACTGCAATGTACAATATGGTGAGCGACCAGAGGGAACAAAAAGGGCTGTATGTATTGGGAAGGAACGGATGCATTAGGAAAGAACGAAGACAAAGTGATCGAATTGGGGTGGGATTGGTGGGGTCATTAGGATCGTATTGAGATGACGTTGCGGACCTCCGACGCCAAGAACAAATGTTTGCACTGTTTGCACGGTCAGAACATTTCGCCCACCACTCATAATCGTCACCACCGCACTGCCATGGCGCTCTCAAGGGCCTACATTCCCCCTCGCGCCCTGATCCACACCCTTTCCGGTCCCCTTTCGCCACGATGCTTCCTCGCACGGCCTCTCCCCTCGCATTTCTTGCGCGGCAAACACTCCAAGCACCCTAAGCACCCCCCAAAGTACCCCAAACACCCCACAGACAAAAGCCCCAAACCCCCTCAAGGCTTGCCGTCGGTCAGATTCGAGGGAGACACTATCGTAACGAACATCCCGGGAATGCCGGAGATGCGCCAGACTTTCACGGATGAAGATTTCGAGAAGACGTTGGGGCCTATGAGCGAGGAGGCTATCAATGATCCTAGGCAGCCTGTCATCAATTGGTACGAGCAGGACCTCGATCAAGGGACGCCTCCGCGGCTGCGAGAGAGAATTGCGACGCCGGAAGATCGGAGGCGGCATAGTGAGCTGTGGAGTATGATGATGGAAGATATGTCGAATCCAGATTACGACCGTGCGCACCTCGAGCGGCGGCTGTGCGACGATATGATGAATGATCCGAACTTTTCCGACCTGACCGAGGAGCTCAAGTGGATAAAGTCGACCATCTACACCAGGGAAGAGCAGAAGGCAATGGATGAGCGGGGGGACAATGATGGAGAGCAGAAAATGGAGGCGGAGATGAAAATGGTTGCACAGGACGGGCTTGAGGCGCTGCTCAATGAACCCGAAATGATTGATGTGCAAGCGGATGTGCGTGAGCTACAGGATCGGATGCTCACATCCGACGACTATGATAGCGACGAGTTTTTGGAGGCTATGGAGAATCTCGAGGCGAAGCTGTCGGCCAAACCTGGCTTCATGGAGAAGGTGGCAGCGATGGAGGAAAAGGAAAGGCAGGAGCAATTGAAGAGCGGGAAGAACCCAGATGAATTAGACCGCATGACGAAGGATATAGAGTTAATCGATCGCTTGAGCGGCGCGGAAGACATGGAGGACGTGGAACGCTTGCTGAGCCCGAAAGAATTACAACGCATGATGAGTGGGGACGAACTTGCCAGCATTGGCACCTCGCCCGACGGCCTAAACGAGCTGTTGGTGAAGATGAATGAAGTCATGAAGGCCATGGGCGGCGACAAGGAGATCCAAGACGAACTCGAGGCTCTAATCAACAACGACCCGATCAAAGATGCACCTAAAGGTGAACCTGCGCTCATCGAATCCGAGGACGACGACCCAGACAACCTTTTCAACTATGGCAGAATCTCCGACGAGATCGTCAAATACGCAAAGAGCAAGGAAGCAATATTCACTCCCGTGGACGAAAATCTAGCTCCCGAGCTGAAGGCCAAGGTCGATAAGATCATGCAGGACCCTGACCTCTTGCAGAAACTTGAGTACATACAGAAGTTCGTGCAGCAGGCTAAGCATAAGTCTACCATAACCGTGCACGACGCCCCCGACCCGGAAACTCTTCCCGCCTCCGAAACAACAGACATTCAAAAACAACTCGCCATCGCGCGCAGCACTCCGGAGCACATTGCCGCGCTCGCTGCTCTGCGCGTGCGTCTCCCTTCGCCATTTAGCATCTCGCCGGCACTGAAGTCTTTCAACCAAGCCATCGAGCTCGCGTACTGTGGTGCCACCGATAGCGTAAGGAGAATATTGTGGAGGTCATACATGAAAGTTCGAACGCTACCGACATTCCTGGCCAACCTGTCGGATGACGCGTGGGACCTTTTGTATTACAGCCAGGCGGTCACGTGGAGCAGTAATCGAAATAGGGAAGATCATATAAAGGTGCTCCTTCAAGACCTGAGACGTGTGGGGAAGGATGGGCCGCCGACCCATCCGAGCACGCTGGCGTCAAATCAGTAGGCATCATGTAGAAGGTGGTGTGGTTGAGTAAGTTGTACGAATAATGTATATAAGACAGTGTACAATATCATGTGATACCCCAACAGCTGGAGGATTTGTTGTCTATACCGTATCCCGAACCAGGTGTCGTTTTGCATTCCTAACCACGCATTCCAACCCGCGCCCGCCAACACCAACCTCTCGACCTACGCGACATCATTTCGATGTGTCTACCATGATCGTTTATAATCCTCGGTGTTGCCGGGAGTTTTTGCGTCCAAATCCTCCGCATCCCCCGTTCTTTTTGTGATCCCAGATGCTGCCTCTTCGAGGGATTCAACAACATGCGGTTCCTCTTCGCTTCGCCCTCTGAGCCCGCAGCTCTTGCGCTTGCCCGAGTACTCGCTGCAGAAGGGCACGTTATCTATGCTGCGGAAGAAGAACGCATGTGGGGATCGGCACCGGCTCGATACTCGCGCGCTTACGAACACTTCCACCGACTTACGCCGGCATACACACTCGTCGAGCTTTGGAAAACTATTCGAGGGGATATCGATGTTATTATTCCTTTTTGCAAACTCCCAGATCACGTCCGGGAACAGCTGGAAGAGAAAGGCGCAGATATATTGGGCAAGAAGTTATTCGACGACGACGCGGGATTTCAAGACTTTGTGCGCGATAATATGGTCAAGAGAAGGAATGGCAAAATTGGGAGGGCGAGCGTAGTCAGGCTTCCTGCGGCGTTCGAGGTCCATTCCCGAACGTGTATCGTCGAGATACTGGGCCAGTATCCTTCGACTACGTTTAGCTTGGGACCTGCGCCGTATCTCGACATGGACGATGGGGATACTTTGGTGGATGCTGAGTCGTCTATGTCTACTTCATTCACCTCATCGAGTACTCTTACTGAAGATGAGGATTTGGTGTTATCATGCATGACATTAGACGATGCGATGGTGGAAGCTGTCAAAGCGCTTCCTGTTTCCAAGGAACGACCGTATCGACTCATCGAGAGAGTTGTAGGAGGTGTATCATATGAAGCGCATGCATTCATCAATCGCGGTTGTATACGCACGTTCGTCGTTACTACATCCAGTGGGGCAGGAGCGAAGTTCCTGTTCGTTGTGGCGTCCCATGTACTTTTTGATGTGCTGTACCAATTCACGTCGCGCTTGGTCGGAACTTTGAACAACCAGCATACAGACACATACGGCGAGTCAAGTCATTTCATGACAACTCATCTCTCAATCACCTTCCGCGTCAAAGAAGAAGTAACATCGAATGGTGACTTCATGCGCAAAGTCATAGCAACTAGGTGCTCCCAAGATCCGCACGTGAGCCTCCTACTTTATTCCTCTATTCCATCGCTCCATCGACAATTTGCGCTCGCATACACGGAGCCTCCTACTTATTTTTCTACCACGGAAGACATCACCATGATTCCGATCGCACTTCCTGCTACGAATACGCCATGGGGTATATATTCCCTCCCCTCAGCCGCTTACGAGGTTGTGGATGTACTGAAATCTTCGCCCCTGAGGCGCACGTGGTGGCTCAAGCTCGCTCGTACAATCATGATGTGCTGGGTATGGGGTGTTTGTTTCCAAGAGCAACACTGGGATTGGAGAGATCCGGGGCCGGCGCTGTATCTGTGGACAACGGCACTGGCTCGTAAAACGTCGCAGGTGTCATCCATATGCATCATCATAGAGATGTTGAAAACGCTGATTCAGTACTGGATACCGGACCAGACGAAGCGGATTCTCGTGATGGCAGCGCACGGGTCTTGGAACTTCTGCACACGAATGTGCATGCTCTTATTGGAAAAATAAAGAGCAGGGTCCAGAGGATAGTGGGAGTGGGGTTGTGTTGAGCTATGCCCCGACAATGTGGTTGTTGAGTTAGGGATGAGGCGAAATCTTACAAATGTCCCTCTCGTACAATGAAGGCTTTAGCAGGCGTTAAATCAGCGACTCTTTTGTCTTTTATACATGATTTATTAATTAGCATATGCATTCCATTTGGACTGTTAAGACTGATTTCATTTATTGAACATGCCATCCTCAGAAGCCCGCCGTAGCCAGACTGTCTCATCGCAAAGCTCGTGGAAAGAGAACGATGATGAATACCAAGATCCAGCATCCCCTTCATCGCCTGCTGTACGTTCTTGTCCACCTTTTCCTCACTCGCTACCTTGTTAGCTAACAAAAAGAATAGGGTAGCGACGTGGGCCGGCCCCAGCGCCGACGCTCACAGTTACACTCCGCCTTGCGTTCTCGAGTTCCTTCCATGCGCTCCCAGACGTCAGACACCAACGGTAGGACAGATTCTACAGATATCGACGAGGGACCCTGTTCCAACTCCAACACTTCATCCGTACCCGACCAAGAACAATTCATCGACGGCCAAGTCAGACCGACAGTGAATGTACAAAGTCCGGCATATGTAAGGACATTTAGAAGGAGTAAATCTACAGGTAATCAGTACGAAGCGGAGATGACGCCAAATATGGCGTACATGGACCATCAAGGAGAGGATCTCCACCTGCAGGGCTCATCGCGTGGCCAGGCAACAGATAGTAACAAAGAAGAACCAAATGATCCCGCCAATGACCGAGATGCAATAAATCTCGAAGTACTAGGGAAGCGGCGTAGGATGAGCCAGGCGTACACAAGCATCCAGGCTGGCGACCGTCGCCGTGCCGAGAAGCAGAGGCGAAGAGTAACAGACGCCACTATTGGACAACGGATCGCATCTTATGAAGCATTTCGGCTGCCATCTGCCGAGCCCAGCGGACGTAACGATAACAGAGGACAATCACGGCCGTTACTTCTTCAGGGCCCGCGATCTGGGACGCCGGACTTTGTCAACGACGAGAATGTGAGTAAATTGTCGGGTACAACCCCCAAAGATGCAGCAAAAGCACTTTCGATGAGCTCTACTGACTTTGCATACCTGAACCAGGTCAAGCGACACAAGAGCCAGAAAGCCGAGTATGAGGATCTCTGGGGAGGTACGGACACGAGGCAGGAGGGTGATGATTACTTTGGCGACTCGGTAAATCAGTTGGATTCCATGCCACCTTTGGTTCCACCTCGCAGTGCCCAACGCCCGCAGTCGCCTGCGCCGCCAGAAAAAGGGAATAGACAGGGTCTCACACCGCATGTACGTTGCTCCTATGGCTGTGTCTAGAATGACCTGTAGTGAAGCACCTTGATCCACCTCACTAACCTCCCTTCAGGCATACCGGGGCCTTGTTGAGAAACGCGGGCCTTTGCGGGTGCTGAACGCATCTCCCATACCTTCTGATCAAGGGGGTGAAAGCGCGGTGGTTTGTGAAGACAGAGTTGAAGCTGGAGATGTAAAGGGAGATAAAGAAGGGGATTACTTTGGCAACACCATCAGCGAAGACGAGGAAGGAGTGGGGAGAGGAGGTCCAGGAAACATATTCACGAATAGCACTGGTGAAGAAGAGGATGAGGATTTGGAAAGGACAAACCAGTATCACGATCATTCAACAAGCCATCCGACAACTACCACTTCTGATCTTATCACGACCACCTCAGAGTCGCGCAATGATGGCCACCCTGCTTTTCGAAGACAGCTCATCATACCTTCCACAACGACGTATCCACAACCCAGTCACCCTACCATCCCCAGCGAAGCCGACGTCAACATCAACAACACTGTAAGCCGCTTCGCCTCCTTCAAGACCTCCTCCACACCCCAAAACGCGACCACCGACCTCCCGCAACCCACTACCCATGCATCCCGTCATCCAAATCGATGGTACATCGCCCTCTATCACTGGATAACCCAGCAGCCGTCCTCCTCCCCCGCCCCCGAATCCGGAAGCACCTTTGCTACAAACCTGCGCCACGACATCGCTCCCGCACACTGGCTATTGTACTTCATACAGGGCTTGCTGTGGCTGGGTCTCGCACTCTACTTCTTTGTCAGCCTGAGTACCGTGAGCGACAAACTCGCTTTCGAGTGCTACGAACTCAAAACGCAACTCCGTGTCTCCCACGACTACTCATCCAGATCTGCTTCTTCTGATTGGGAGCCTTCCAAGACCGACATTCCCAAGGAGTACCGCAGCAAGGACGACACATGTATCCTGACGCCGCTCTCTCGCTCCGCTGTGATCAGCGCATCCTTCCCTACTCTCTTTCTAACATGTCTGACGTGCTGCGGTGTCGCAATGCTTTCACAAGCCGTATTTTATCGCGCCTGTGCGGGCTTCATGCGGAGGAGTGGGAGTTATGGGACGGGCACACTGGTTGTGCGAGTGGGTGGGCAGGTCGGGAGTTCCGTTTTGGGCGTGGGCATTGTGGTGGGGATTGCTTGGGCGGTTGCTAGTAGAGACAGGTGATAGCCACGGACTAGAGGGGAGGCACTGGAGTTGAAGAGCGGTGATGTCCAGAAGTTCGCAGGAGCGTGATAGAGAGCTCAATTTAGGACGGTGTCCTTCACAGTCACGATGAGTATGAGTGATGAGAAGCTGCACCTGTAAGGCATATAATTTAAACAAAACAGTACATTATCCAATATAACCCACGTCATGAATGAACAGAATATACAAATGAGCAAATGATTCCAGGCTAAGTATCGACCACCCATGTATTCAACCCATCCATGTATCCAACCCACGTACGACAGTGAGATCAGTGTTGTGTTGGAGAGAATATTCCTGATGATGTCAGCTGGGAACAATCGCATGAAGGCAAGGTGGGAATACGAGACTTACCAATCGTTGTTGTGTAAGGCATGAGAACGAATCTAGTAATGATGTTAGCGAAGTCGAGAAAAGGCGAGGAGCGCGCTTACCACGGTTATGTGATTCGTATGGGCAGGGCAATGAAATTGTAGAAGGCGGAGGAATCGGAAACGGCACTCCAAGTTTTTTCATGGACGGGAGAAGTTCAACGTTGTTTTGTAAGGCACGAGAACGAATCTAGTGATGATGTTGGCGAAGTCGAGAAAGGCCAGGAGCACGCTTACCATGGTGCGCACATCCGTGCCATCTTGGATACGCTCCAGAAGACCACGGTTGTGTGACTTGTAGATGTCGTTGTGTATGTGGCAACCTGCAGACTGGTCAGCAAATCTCAAAGCAAAGAGAAGGGGGATACGGACCGAATGTTACCGTTTCTTCCATAGCCCGGCGGGGCGGTCCTGGCCTCGCACCTACCACTTGTCAGTGAAGTTCAAGGAAGAGAGGAAGGGGACATGTACCAATGGTTACCGTTCGGGTGGCGGAGGCCAGGATATCGAATGAAACGGAACTCTGTATTGTCTGCTGCCTTGAGAGTGTTGACGAGCCGGTTGGTGACAGGAAGAGAGGGGAGAGGAGCTGACTGGAGGAAAGGCTCTTTTGGTCGACAGACTTCAAAGTATGAAGTCCATGAAGGAAAACTGGAGGTGGGAGATAAGAGGCCTTTATATACACGTTTGCAGAAGCGCCAAGGGACGTCCCGCTAAACCGTTCTGGAAGCTAGCGTTGCTATGCCGGCAGCTGGAGACGTCTCTGGGGCTCAGGGAGCGCGTGCAAAAGCAAAGAAATGTCTAGAAGGTCAGGTGAACGGCGATTGATGCGGGTGACTGTGGAAAGAGTGGGGCATATGCAGTGGGCGGATCTAATTACGGCGGGATGCGGAGAGATGTGGAGGAAGTGAGGAAGGAGCGGGCCCAGCGTGACGGTAGAATGCGCTCGTGACTTCTGAATGAGGACCCGATATCTCAAGCTCCTGACGCCGAATTCGGAGACTCGGGCCTTGTGACCCTCTGGCCTTGACGGGAAATTTGCGAGGAAGTGAGCGAGGAAGGCGCTAGGTCACGATGACGTGCATTTGTGACCTCCGAAGGTCACATTAGAATTACAACGACAGGGGATGATGATGGCATATGATTTTTCATGTGTGGAGGCTCTGACAGGGACTAGACAAAGAAGAAAGCGCTGGATCACGATGAAGTCAGCCCATCATGACCTTCAATTGGTTTCCCAGTTTTTATTCTTAGACTATGGACGATAGAATGGAAGGAAGGAGACCGTCTATGTGAGCACGTTCTGTGATGGATACGTAATACGAGGGTGTCAGGATGTCTGCCTGGTCCATAGGCCGGAACTGTCCCCATGACGGCATCCGAATGAAAGTGGGACATGCACGAGACGAGGAGCGAGGAAAGAGCGCCGGCGGGCTGCAGATAATTTCCCGGATTGACCCATGATAGCACTGCTGAATCCAGCCTTTATCCCTGTAACTATCTCGTCACATTTGTCCAGACCCAGAAGTAGAAGGAAGGATAGAGCTGGCTCGCCAATGAGGTGTACCTGTGACTTTCCCATGACTCTTCACGGTATCTATGTTTCGATCACAGGACCAGACTCCGCTCGTGTGCACCTCACCATTCCATTGAATGAGCAAATCTGACGTATAGCCTACGGCAGATGAGAAAACAATGCCCGTCTGGAGGCACGGCATAGAGGTGCTGACTTACTGGTGACATGCCTTTGTGACCTGCCGCGTATCTAGCCACATGGAAGCCCCGGAAGCCTAGGATGATCAATCTGTGAAATCCACCTCCTAGAGAAGTCCTGCAGCACTCATAACCTCCCCAGTAACATGCCAGGTCTGTTGTGGTCTACCGCTATTTCGCCCCAGTCTCGCCAAATCGAACCTCGCAAGCTCAGTCCGGCCGAGTCCCGATCTGCTTTGAATTGCCGCATAGGCTAACTCTCAGCCGTACTGGCATCCCCCCAATGCTTACTCATGATCATATAATCGGCCATGATGACCCTGCCCCTTACCTTCCTGTCCTCGGGTGATGCCTCGTCCCTGCTATACCCCAGCTTCTTGTACGCCTTGATCGCCACCTCGTTGCTCTTGAAGACGGTCAACTCAGTCTTGCTGATATGATTTGTGTCCGCCATGGCCTCGATGCACCACACCATGTACTTGCCTAGTCCCCTCCCTCTCAACCCTTCCCCAACGTGAACCTCGTATATATAGACCAACGGCCGGTCCTCGTGCGGTGGATCGTCGTTCTCGATCTTGAAGGACGCGAATGCGAGAATGTCGGTATCGAGATTAGGGGCAAAGGTGGAGGGAATGGAGGAGGTGGTGGTGGTGGTGGATGGTTCGGCGCGGATTAGGAGGTAGGACTTGGTGGGATCGCACATCTCTTTGCGCTTGGACGTAGGGTGCCAGCCGACGCTGGAGTCCTTGTAGGCCGGGTAAGATGTGTGCTTGACGATAGAAAAGCAGGCATCGACGTCGCCGGTCTGGAGGTCGCTGGCGCGGCGCAATTGTAGCTTGAGAGCGGCAGGTACATTCTTGAGGTCGCCTTTCTCTTGTGCTCGGGTCCATACCGCTGCTATGGAATCGTCGTCCCATCCTTCTACGACGCGGGGAGGGGTGGTCGGCATGATAAAGAAGGCCCGGGGTCTTCAGACCGCAAGTTTGTGTGTTTATCTGAGTGCGCTGTGATTGACTTCACGGTGGGGAAGTGGCAGTCGACGCGACTAGAACGCGTACAGGGTTTCGCGCCTCAGTCTAATTGACGCTGGCACAATACTGCAGAATACCGAGAGCCCTTCACGGGTTTGATATGAAATCACATGGCGGTTTTAGCAATTGGACTGTCGACTGCCATGACGATGGACGTTTGACGCGTTTCGCTTACATCATCAGCAATCATCCCGCAGAGCCGCATCCTCGTCCATTTCCGTCATCGAACCGCCTTTTTGCTACGCATTCCGCCCTTTCGGAACGTAGACTACCATGAAGGCCATCGCCCGCACATACGCAACAGTAGCCCCGCCCTCCCGACTCCGCCTACGCGGCAAGAACCCGATCGGCTTGGACCATTTCGTGCAAAGACAGCGCGCCTTAGCACTCTGGAAAGACATTTTGCGAAGCACGGCAGCCATCTCCGACGCCGCGATAAAGGCGGAGATGCGCGAGTTTGCGAGAGCAGAGTTTACGCGGCACCGTCACGAGACAGACCTGGGCCAGATCCGATATCTCATCTCCGTACGTCTTGCCATCACACATCAAGAGCCGGAGGGAAGCTGATGTATGTGTAGCATGGAAAGACACAGATCGATAACATGAAGAGCTCGCTGATTAATTCGGGAATGATGTCTTAGACACTGTCGTCCACCATAGCACAGCAGCGTTCGGGGAGCTTCCAGGCCCAGGCCCTCAATCAGCGCATTTCATCCTCCTCGCTTTGGGACTGCATGTTTGACACTCCAAATCGTCTCTGCACTGAGACTCTCACTCACGATGACATGCGCGTCACGTTCGCGACAGCAGCACCTTCGGACTTCGGACGGTTGATTGGCTAGACTAGCGAGTTGGTCGCTAGAACATTTCGATCCCCCGCGTGCCATCCTTACCCTTCAACCACTTGCCTTGATCGTCGCTCTTTACGACCGCGATAGAGATCGGTCCATGGCATCTGAACATACACGCCAATATCGCCCATGATCAGCACATCCCAAGCCTAGCGTCGTGGAACCTGAGTAGCGACCGTTACCTCCCCACTCCATCCACCTTATAATAGAGAGGTTTCCGAAGCCGTCTCCTTGCACATCTAGGCCTTTAAACATATTCGAGCACAGCCCAAAGGATGCAGAAGTCTGTCGCCATAGTTGGCGGGGGCCCGGCTGGTCTCGTTGCAGCCAAAACACTGCTACACCATGGCGGAGGGGCAAAGTTCAAAATCACTGTGTTCGAGGCTGCCGAACGAGTCGGTGGGATGTGGAGGAGTCTTCCAGGGGAAACAGGTGTCAAGTGCAGTCCCAGTATGCGAACGAACTTGAGCCGCTTCACGGTTGCTTTCTCCGACCTTTCGTGGGCATCGGTAGATTTATCAGAAGACTCCAGAACTTCCACTACACTTCCCATGTTCCCAAAAGCGTGCCAGGTCGGTCGATATCTGGATGCCTATGCCCAAAGGTTTTTGCCAGGTGTCATTCAATTGAATACAAGAGTAGCGGCTGCGGAACTAATCGGAGAATCTGGAACTTGGAACGTGACCTACATTGACACATTGACGCAGCAGGAATCAAAAGACACATTTGACTATCTTATCGTTGCCAGCGGTTTCTTTGAGCGCCCTACGCAAAGCATCCGCCGATCCCAAGATCCAGAAGCAAGCACCAAGATCCAACACTCCTCCCACTTCCGAAACATCTCCTCCCTCACCGAAACTCCCGGAAAGATCGTCGTGATTGGCGGTGGTATCAGCGGCTCAGAAGCAGCAGCAACAGCAGCCTTCCAAATTTCTAGCGCACGTCACTCCACCAGCACGCAGAAGCCTGCCTGGGCCGACAGCACCGTCTACCACATCATCAATCGCCCGTTCTACGCTCTCCCACGCTACATACCACAAGATCCGTACAACCCAGCGATCCAAGGCTACAACCCCGCACCCCACTTCCTGCCACTCGACCTCAATCTCTATAACTTGGGAAGGCGGGGCGGGGGGTCTATAACTGCATCTAATGGGTTGATGCCGGCCGAAAAAGCTAAGAAGGCCCATGAGTTCATTCGGAATGTTATTGGTGGCGATCAGAGGGACCTTGGGAAAGACGAGCTAGTGTATAAACCGGCTGACACACAATATCCGGCATTCACAGGCATCTCGGATACGTATGCTGAGTTCGTGAGGTCGGGACTTATCGTGCCGGTGCGGGGACATGTGGCAAATATCGCGTATCACGATAATGATGATGAGGCTGCTGATCGCTTCAACGTGGAAATACTGGACAATGGCTCTTTCAATGAAGATAAAGGAGTAAGAAAGTCTTGTCTATGCCCGTCTCGCCAGGAATAACACAATTAGACCCGTACCGTTATGGCCGATGCCGTCGGTATCATAGAAGCTACAGGTTTTCAGACCCACCTCGAATACCTCGCCGATGATGTCAAGAAAGCGTTAGATTACGACTCTTCCTGCTCGCGCGTCCCCTTCCTCCTCTCCCCAGGCTCAATCTTCAGTCCCAATGTGCCGAGTCTCGCATTTGTCGGGTTCTACGAAGGGCCCTACTGGGAGGTCATGGAGATGCAGGCTCGTCTCGTCGCACAAAGATGGGGAGAATGTGCGGAAGTTGCCAGTTTGGATATTTCACAGACCCAAGAAGTGCGCGAGGCAATCAAACGTCGCCAACCAAATGTCCCGCAGTTCTGGATGGCCGATTACGTCGGCTTGGTCGATGAGTTTTCGCGCCTCTCGGGTGTCAAGCGCAACGACACTCTTTTTGAGGACAGTCAGAAAGGGCCTGTTTTCCCTGCGCGCTACGCCAGCACCAGTCCCGAGACGAGCGGGGAGAAGGACGAAGCGGTCAGCATAATCAGCGAAATCGCCTCCTTACTGGAGGCTTCGGAACACAAAGCGCGCTTCGTCGCCGCAGCTACGTTCAGAGCCTTGCAAGGACACTGGACGCTACAGCGAAAAATTGACTCCAAACTTTCGGCTTCCATGTCTGGGGGTACATTTTCCGGGACTGCTGACTTTCACCCTCGCATCCCCACCACCTCTACCTACGACGCCGAGTACCTATACATTGAGGAGGGCACGTTCACTATGGACAATGGATTCACATTTCCTGCAACGCGGCGATATGTTTATCGGTATGACGAGGCTGCTGACGTTATTACCACATGGTTCGCAGAAGACGATGGCTTCACGACCGGAGCCCTGTTCAACACGTGGGACTTCTATGCGCCGCAAGAGTTGGAGGAGCCGAATGCTATGGAGAAGGGGTGGCTAGCAAAGGGACATCACTGGTGCAGTCCGGATACGTATAAGAGTGCCTGTGAATTCCGGTTCAGGGGCGCGGGACTGGACAGGTTTGGGATTACGTATGAGGTACAGGGCCCAAAGAAGGATTATAGTCATGAGAGTTGGTATAGTAGGTAAGGAGTGCGAAGGTTGCGCATGTGAAGGTTAGAATACGAGGCTGTAAGTAGAAAGAATCGCGCAATGTGAGAGTTACGTGTTTCCCAATCTGCTAATTGCTAATGGTGGTTCAGGGGACGATAGGGTTCCATACCGCACAAGGCCTCTTCTGTTCGTCCTTTGTATTTTCCATGTCTTGAACTCACTTGGACGTTGTCATTCCCGCATCAAACTCTGCCTTATCGCGCCCTTGACGCCAAAACGTGGCAGAGACATGTTGATCTGGGGTCAAAAATACATCCGGATTCGAGTCTGAGGCGCGTTGCATCTGTTGCAATACCTCGTTATAGCATCTCGCTATCGCCTTTTAGCCAAGAACTAAGATAAAGTTTCCGCACAGCCCTTACATGACCATGACCGACGGTTCTTGTAAGATGTACCTGGCGCGCGGATTGAGGTCTAGAGCGCGCTAGAAATATGGCACGCATGGTTGTGTATGTGGAATGTGAGTTCGACCTCCTCTCCCACTTACACTGGCAAACCAATGCTGGAAATGCGAGAAAGAAGTATGATTGCGACGTTTCGGAGGCTTAGGGGTATTGCCGGGCCTCATTTTGGGTTCTCCCGCCAATGGCAAATGTCTCGAAAACTCCCGTCAGCTTCACCGGCTGTCACGACTTTGTATTTTGACTTGAGTCAGCTCGTACAACATGACACGCCATCATTAACGTCCATCTCCTCTACACCGTTCACCTCTTCCAGCCGGGTCTCTGTATCTCAGACAGTTACCTCGCATGTGTACACAAGCGGCACGAGAAGCCAGGAATGTCATGCCCTCAGCCCATATCAACCACTCATTTCATTTCCACCTTTTCCGATGGAATGTGACTTGGGCGCGAGGTTTTACTTTGCGCGGTCCACTTAACACGCTTCCCAGGCGATCGTACTAGAGTACAGCATAGGCACCTCACTAATCTTGCCTGCCCTACACCACCACGTTCGCCATCCGGAATTTACCGAAGTAACAGCTGGTGAAAACGTCTCAGTGTCCTCAGCTCTTGCCACAAGCCAGAGTTCCAAGATTGAGTAGCAACACTTCTTACGCAGTACTCCCAACCACACGAGTCTTTCAATCTTCAGCGATCGCGTGAAAAAAGGTGTGACGGCTGGTGGTTGGTGGTTGATGGGACTGGCGGTTGGGATCTGCATTTAAGGACGCCTATTTAAGAGACGCCTTGACCTCCTTTTCTTTCACTTCACTCCAGCAAGCCAGATCTCGATCGATTGATAATAACAGTCTTACTTACAGTCACATGGCCTCATATCCTACGTTCACCTTGAACTAAAAATATACTCGCTTTTCCTCCAACGTTTGCTCCTATACCGCTTGTTTGTCTTAGACTTGTAACGGCAGCCAAAGCGACTGTCATCACAACACCCTTCTTGCCAGACACTCATCCCGCCAAGACACGATGAAGATTGTTTGCTTCATGACGTTCAGTTATGTCGTGGGTGTGACGGCTGGCCCATTGCAGGCAAAGAGGGATTGTGAGGAGACTTGCTTTAACTCTACGAATGCTTGTGGCATTGCTTTTGGTGGGTATGTGACTCTCTTTCCCATCACCCAGTCAACCCTTTTACCACTTTATCATAATACACCTTGACACTTACATCATCATATAGATGTTGGAAGAAATGCGAACAGCAACGTCCAACCTTCACTGCGCCTCTTTGCCCTGTCACTATCACCGAAGCAACTGCTGCGTCCACTGCCACGGAAATCGAGACTTCGGTAACGGAAACCACACTCATCACTCTTGCCCCTGAGATCACAGCCGCACCCACAGAGAGTAGCCTCGCCGCCTCAACACCAACCTCTGGATGTAATCCTGGCGTCACGATTTGCATCGACTATGTCACTACATGTGGTGATCGGACGTTTATGTACGGAGGGTAAGTCATTTCTCGTTCCTTTCTCTTCACCGCCTTCTTTCTTTTCCATTCCCGTTTCTTCATACATGATTACAAGCGCCTGCGATTAACCTAGAAACAGGTGTGACGACATTTGCAGCTCGATCTCCTACACCGCCCCCGCTTGCACAGTCCCAGCGGTCACAGCTACGCTGTTGCCTGGAAATGGAACCGAAGCGAGCCCGACAAAGACGAAGGCTAAGGGACCGCCTACTACGAGAACCCCGTGTAAAAGTGATAAGAGTTGGATGTGTGCGCCAGCGGGGTGGTGAGTTGTTGTTTTGGCATCTTGGGCTTGGCCCTTGGAAAACTTTGATCGTGATCATTGCGATAGTATCCCAAGTACCTAGGGGAAGCCAGGGTGATGGATAATTTCCATATCTCGTTGTTATGTTGGAATGGTGTTGTTCTTCTTCTGTTGATTATTTAGTGGTTGCTGTCAACCTCACGGACGCTGCCTTGATATCTCTTTTAAATTTTCTTTAGTTTTGCCCAGGTATTCTGGTTCTTGACTCTAAGCGACCTTCATTGGAAATGAGCCTGATACATTATTATACGGCCTTGTGTAGATGGGCGTTGATATTCAATCTTGTTTTTCTCGATTCCATAGCTTCACCGCATGACAACGATATCGAGCGATTCAGTTCGAGTTCGTGTTTGTATTATTATGGCGACATAGAACATGGATGCAAACTCGTAAGGGGTCTGTCCACGTTGTAGTAACAGATTTGTTTTGCTGTGAACTGATTCTGGTGTTCAAAAACATGGACTCTCATTCAATGGAGCCCCACCTTCAGTGCACTCATTCAGGTTTAAAGTCCTGGACCCCTAGTATGAATGACACAATATTGGATTTGTATTACTTTCTACTTATTCTTCGTCCCCCAAGATAGCTCGACACCAAAAAATCTCGGCAGGAAAGGTCCCGTGTTCACCACCCTCCCTCAACCAGTCCTTGACTTCCTCAGCCAGCCCCAATGCCACCCCGCAGACAAATAGCCTGTTGTCCTCCCGTAAAGTAAGACGACCCGCCTGGTTCACCTCGAAGCGCTCCCGGCCCGCAAGAAGGATGACCCACCGTCTCCCTAACTTTACGGACTTGTAGTCGTCGCTGAACATGTATTCGGTAGGCGTCATCAACGCGTCGATGATTTGTCTTAGTTGGGGATCAAAGGGATCGACTACCGGCGGTTCGTTGGCGTCGACACCGAAGAGGCCGGCCTCGAGAAGACGGTATGGGTCACTGCCCATGACCGTATTGGGGATATCGAGAGGATCGGTTTTCTCCTCCGGGGTCACAACGGCACTTTTTAGGATTCGAGGATCCTAGAAGATGTTAGGTGAAGTCTAAAAAAGCGGAGGGAGCATTTAACCTTGCCATACCTCTGCTGTGGTAGATTTGGCGATTGAACCAGAAGAATTGGGTCGAAAGCTTGACATGGCGAGGTTTTTGGGTTAAGCTATCTTGGTGGTGGGGCGGAGATATAAAAGTGTCTGGTATAAGTAAAATGAAGGATATATACATGGTAAATTAGATAGGGACCAAGTGAATGAGTCTTTCCGTTTGCGTATCTAATCTTCCCTTGGGCCAATTTCAGAGTTGATAAGGGATTGTCGGTGTGAAATTCGGGGTGCGTGTTCATTTGTAAGGCGCTCTGTACGGCGGTCACGGCCCTGTTCACGAGTAGAGAGCAAATAAAGGTGACAAATATCGTCAATAACCACGTCATAAGAATAGAAGGTGAAATAAAACGGTTAAGTCCGGAAGCATTGTCCATTTTCGAAATTTAAGACCTGACTGTGATGCTGTGATATTGGGATTGAGATCTGAGTATTCTCTGCCGGCTTTCTCTATCACTTCTGCAATCGCAATTGTTGGAGTGCTTGTGTGAGGAAATCAGTGTGTTATTCTCTATCTACGAGCCTACACTATTTATACTATTGATAGCTACACTAGCCCTATTTAGGAAACGCATGCGATTAAGCTAGGTGACTAGGAGAGCCTGTTTGCCCTGCCTGCCTACCTGCTGACACATTGCTTTCACTGCCAGTGCCGTGAGCCTCTGAGGCCTAGATGAGACATTAGTATGTATACATCAACAGTGGAGAGGATCTCGCTTACCGAAGGACTTGAGGCAGCGGCGGTAGTTGAGTTGCCGGCGCATAAGAAAGAGCTCGACATAGTTTTGTTCCTGGCTAGGTGAAGATATTTGAGTGAGGGGCTGTGTGTGTAGGTTTGGTTGAAGTGGGGTTATTATATAGTGAGGAGTGGAAGCTTTCAAGTTCTCTTTGGCAAACGGGATACGATGACGCTTTGTTTGAAGGTGGTTTTCGTGTCATTACGCCTAACCTTGCGTTCGATCCGCATTACTTGATACCATGCTTGAACATTGTTAAAGTTTGTCTACACTATCCCCAGTAGAGAGAAACAGTACTTGTACTATTTAGTGTCTCAATACTTATACGGAAGACTGTTCGCTGTCACTAACTGATTGCCCGCTCCCTGAACCACATGTGGCCTTGGTATAGAGGTCAAATGGGAGGTTGTTTGTCCTCACTTCACCACTGAGTTTCTTTCCGGCACTCCGGTGACCTTGTCCTGTGGCACCTGAATTGATATGCCTCAAAAGCTTCCCTTTATCGATGCCATCTTTAGTTACTACTACATTTGCCATGTTGTCGTCACTACAAGCAATGGCTTTAGAGAAACCCCTAATGAATCTACCACGGCATGTTTCTGTTAAGTGTGAAGCTTAACATTAGCACAAGACTATAAAGAACTGTTCTACGTCTTTCGAATTACTATCTGCAATTCTTTTTCAACATCTTCTATAACAATGGTAAAAGCCCTGGCTGCCTTATCTGCTGCTGTGTATGAACACTGACACCCAGGGAGACTTATCAAGTCGATCTGTGAAAACGTGTCACTTCAAAAGCCACATTATGATCCCAAGCCCTTCTCGCAAGCTTTTTGCGCCCCTAATCACTCTTCCAATGTTCCCACCCGTGTCTCCAGCAGCGATGCAGGCACCACGCGTCCGAGCGACCATGCCATTACCTCGGGTGTTGCCCTCGGATCGGGATCTCTACTCCATAGGAGACTGAAGGTACAGGAGTGTGTGGGTGTGTGTGGGTATGTGGGTGAGGGGTTGTAAGTGTCTTGCGGCCTCAATTCGGGAGTGCGCGCGATATAGGAGGGATGAAGCTCAAGGGCGGTACTATGTAGATGGCTCAGCTTGGGTTATAACTGATGTCTCGTGAGCAGAATACGTACGAGTACTTAGAGATCTGTCGATGTGCGGATGCTGTCCAAGTCGTGTACAAACGGGTGAAAGTATCGAGTAAGGTTTCCAGACGTCCTGCATTTCATAGCGTTCCATTGTAGTGTCGTGTCGCTGTATTCGCATATCTAATGGATTGGCACGATGACTTCGTCCCTGTATTCGTGATGCCGTTGATACGTACAGGACAGAGGCTAGCTGGGTGTATAGTGAGTTATTGTCGCGGGGCATGCAGGCTTGGAGAGCGTCCAGCCGGGGAGAGGGTGACTAGGCTGCGTGTTTCGACATCGGAGGAGTCAGTCGGGAGGACAAGAGGAGTGACAGGCAGAGATTTCACGGCGAAAGGTGAAGGGAAGCTCGCACGGCACAGTCATGCCACAAGAAAATATCAATAAACATTAGCATATGAAGTTCTTCTTCGAGGCTCCAGCATCGCCAGGCTCTCAACGAAAAAGATCAATGGCCACAAGGGCCGCCAACAAAATTATGCCAGAGGCACTGTTCGGTGTCAACAGTCCTTACAAAGACCAATCTGCAGAGTGCAATACAATGATCAATGCCGACTCGAGGATATCTTGAGATCCTCTCGTCCTGGCTACCGTCACGCTTGGGTCTCGCGACGGCGGAAACGATGTAGAAAGAAAAGGGGAAGGAAGGAGCAGGCGGGGTACCTTCTACAAGGGGACAACAGTGGCACGTGCGCCCTCACGGGTTTGCTAAGCGCCATTTCGTCTTAGCGGGTGGCCTTGGCAAGGAAGAGGTGGCCGCGAAGGCCTCAATTTGGACCCGACAGGAGAATGGCATAGTCTGAGTGATATGATAGGTTTACGAAGTGGTCTGAACTGCTACATAACCACTTTCATTGCACTGTTGTTCACGAGGACCGAAGGCGGAGGTGGAAGGGCGTGTGACGGAGGGGAGGTCAGTGACGAAATGCTTTCGAGACAAGCGGCCTTTCGCTGCCAATCACAAACGAAACCCTTACGATAAGCAATATTTGCCGGCTTAAAACTCTGCTTCACCTACAGCTTCGTACCGCTTCCAACAACACGCTACTTCATGGTTGTCCCTCTCCCCAACCGGTCATCACTCCACCGAGAACTCTGCCCACACCTACTTTTATACGTGCAGTAGAGAGCGGCCTTGCTCATCACCCTCCATTTACGTCCGTCTCTGCGCGCTGGAGCCGTGGTCAGTAGCCTCCGGCGCCACCGCCCACCCACACATTGATCGGTACGTTATCCCACTACAGAGCTCCTCGACACGCGCTACAAGAGAAAGCAATGGCGAGCAAAAGCTGACCCGGCGCAAGACGCATCCTAAGCCTGTTAGACCTGTTCTCACAACAACTTCGATTATGGAGTGAGTGATCATACCGAAAAGCAGACGTAGGCAAACAGTCACTGACGAGTGTTACAGGCAACTCGCCATTATGGCCAATCGTGCAGGCGGACGACATAGCCAGTTCATTTCTCAAAGATTAAAGACGCTCATGCCATCGCCTTCGCGTAAGGCATACTGGTCTTCGCCCCCATGCGTAGACGATGCATTTCGACCCACTCACCAACTTCACGACGAAGAAGACGACGACAGAAGTACCCTCATACTGCTACCATTCAGAATGGAACATTTCTACATGCCGATCCATGTACCTCTGTGCACATTCGTGCACAGACTCCAAGGGCGCCAACGCGACCGAAGTTTATCTTTGGTCTGGCCAAGGCGTAGCGGAGCCCACCATGGAAGACGTGCAGATATTTGCCCGTAACCTTGCAAAGCAGAACCCGGAACGAGGGTATCGAGACAGCTTACGAAAAGCTCTCCTCCAGAGGAAGGAAGCCTGTTCCTCACCCTTGCATCCGCACATGGTCAGGACCCACGAGACTGGCCCAACAGGCTTCACGACACGTGTCGCCACGAGAGAAACTCCGTGTCCAACAACAGCGAGGAAGCACTCCTCCATCGGCAAGGAACGTGTACTCTACACAATCGGAAAAGTCAACCTTTACTATCCGAAATACACGGAACTGTTCGGCATGGGTACGCCCTGCCGAACAGCAACTAGCTACCGAGTCACAGACGTCGCTGTGGCACAACATCAAGCCTCGCAATCGCAGGCAGATCTGCGACACGCCTCGTCGCGGGCCACTGACCTCCGTCGCCAGGCCGCACTCAACAGCTCAGGTGTGGTTGAAACACTCGTGAACACCATGTGCGGCCTGGCCTCGTCGTGTCAGAGCTGTATACAAACAGGCCGAATGAGTCTGCAAGAAGAATGCGACAAATGCCAGCGGGGGAGCAAGGGTCTCCCTGGCCTATATTCCAAGATCTTGGGATTGATAGGCAAATTCCGGCGGCGGTGGATACGGGGGAGACCGCGGAGGAGGTCGCTACGGCGATGACCGACCCTTATCATAAACCTCGGCTTCAAGGTTAAGTTGCTTGAATTCGGACAACACAGTCCAAGAGGCCGCCCTGGTAGCAGCCACAATGGCTCCCAGGGGGCCCGACTTGGGGGATTCAGCGAAACCGAAGGCGCGGAGAACATTTTTGTACTCTGTCGCTGGCGAGGCCTGCTCTTGCCGAATCCTATCGACCGATGCGGGTGCGCACACCCAGACTGGCCACTTTCGGCAGGACATTTCGAAGACGACCAGCCGCCGTCAACCTCACTGAATTTGTTGCGTGACCACCTGGGCCAACTTTCAATTTACAGTAGCGAGAACACATCCGATGGCCATGGAGGCGGGCCATATGGGGGCTTTGTAAGCATTGCGCTGGACTCGGTGGTGCATGTCTTGGTCGAGACGGCGATTGGAGCAACTTGTCCTTTATCAGCGGTGTATATTAGTTGGCCCAGTTATCTGTAGACAAAGAGTTCGTAGTATGGTGCCTTGAGCTCGGACAGGACAATGAAACGATTTTTTTTTAGAATCCATTTGTGTTCAGTATTGTGATTACGTGCATGGGTATCATGTATTCTCCCCTACCTATCCCCCCGTCTGTGTTATATCATCAGAGCACATTATGCACTCCTTGATACCACAAGATTCGACTATGTTTTCCCGTGCCCATCGCCACATGACATCTCAACCCCAACCCCAAATCACCAGCATACCCACTTGCTGGCCTTGAACCCGCTCGCAGGCTTCTTCGCCATATCCTCTTCCTCCTCCTCACCAACGACCTTCAAGAACACCTCATCCAATGTTGTCGGCGAAACGGAGTAATACTCTAGTCCAATATCATCGCGACTCGCTTCCAGAAGCTGGATCAGGCCAGGGATACCTCCCACATCAACCTCTACACCAAGATGCTTCACAGGCTCAATGTCCTCGATATCGTTGTTGAGGATGTTCTTCTCAGCTGGCAGGGTAGAGAGCGTTGAAGGCGTAGCGGAAGAAGCGTCAGCGGCAGCCTTGAGTACTTTGAAGCGCAGTTGCCCATGGCCTCCATCCCTGGAACCCCACCTATCCATCTGCACGCCCGGAATCTTCCTCTTGACCCACTCCTTGACTTTGTCCATCTCCTCCGTAGTCGTCGAGGGTGCACTCTTCAACACGATCTGCACCACCCACGCATCTCCATATTGTTCTCCCAACTGCTTCACACTGCCCAGCGCCAGCATTTTCCTCTTCATAATGCCTACCCGCGTTGCCAGTTTATCCGCTTCCTCCATCGAGTGTGTGGTGATCAACAGCGCACGGCCAGGCGCGGCGACACCGAGAAGTGTTCGCCACATTACACGCTTGGCTGCTGCGTCCATGCCGGATGATGGTTCGTCGAGGAGGAGGACCGAGGGGTTACCCATCAGCGCGATGCCGAGGGAAAGTTTGCGCTTGTTACCACCGGAGAGTTTGGACGCAAGCCGAGTTTGAAAGCGAGAAAGCCCGGTGGCGTTGAGGATAGAGCCTACCGAAGAAGCAGGGTCTGTGACGCCGCGGGCGTGTGCGTAGAAGTAGAGGTGCTCTGTTACAGTCATAGTGTCCATTGCGTCGAATTGAGGGCAGACGCCAAGGTGACCACGAGCAGCAGCGCGTTTGGAAATGATAGAGATGTCTTCGATAAGGACGTCTCCGCCACCGTTGATACTCGTAGTTGGATGCTCGTCGCCGCGAATTAAGGAAATCGTCGTCGATTTTCCTGCTCCATTTGGACCGAGAAGGGAGAAGACTTCACCTTGTGGGATGCCGAATGTAATGTCATTAACGGCATGGTTGTGACCGAACTCCTTGTGCAGGTGAAGAGCCCGGAGACTATCATTGCTGTTCTCTGTGCGTGTGATTTCGGCAGCGACGGCGTGATCGAGGGTATCGAGGTGTTCCTCATTGTGTGTCTGGCGGGACTTTGAACGATTGAAGATCGGCGGTCGGTATCCGGAGTCCCACCATACAAGTGCGATGAAAAGTATGATGGCCTGAACGATTAAGTACAAGATAGGACCACCGTACACCTTGATTGAGCCAGGGTAACTTGCAACCTGTGTTCCATCGCAGAGTAGCGAAAAAGAGTTCAGAGCGAGGAGCATTGTTCGAAGGAGGTTACCGGAGGGTGTCACGGTCGCGAAGGCGAAGTGAAAAATCTCGATGTCGCTGTCGATGCGGTAGGCGGGCGAATAAGTCAATATTGACATATATCCGATGAAGTAGATCAGGAACAGAGCGGCTTGGCTACCAGCAGCGAAGGCAAATGTGGCAAGTTGTGAAACTACCACGATCGAGATGATGTAGCAGAACAAGATTGAGGTCATGCCATAGAGCGTGAAGATGACGAAGAGGTAGCCAGGATTATACCAAGCAGATGAAGCCTATGACATATTAGCACATATTCTTTTAGACCGATGCACAGGAGATGGGGGGCTTACCCCGACAAAGATTCCGGTGACCGCCGCTGAGATAACCAGCACAAAACAGAGATCAAAGATCAAGTACGCGGCCCAGAGGGGTGCTGCCCGTATGCCGTTACTATAATGCAAAGCCCTGACCTTCCGCAGCCTTTCCACGGTGGGATACAACGCAAAGAACGCCGGGTATATGCTCATTGCGAGTCCGAAGTACAATATAAGCTGCAAAGTCTTTCCCATGCCGGGCGCGAAAGGTACAGCAAACTGCTGGTATTGCGTTGATATCGGTATGCCCGAGATGGAATCGGAGAGAGCACTGAGAGTGACGAGACCTCCAACAATGCCGTTATTGGCCATGTACGCCATTACCGGAGGAGCATTCTCCCGTAGGAAGAAACCACCCGGTGTGATGTTGTGGAAGCGTGTTTGAACAAAAGAGTTGAAGTCGTCGAGGGTATCTACGAGGTGGAAACTGGATTCGTTGATTCCGGATCGTAGAGCGATCATTTGTGTATTTACAAGGTTTGAAGGTCCGACAGGAATGAGGGGAGTGACGTCAACCGTGGACAAGGAGAAGATTGTCGGGTCATTCGCAGCATCGCCAGGGTTGCAGCCTACTGATTTAAATCCACTGAGAAAGAGTGTGACGAGTCCAGCAGCAATGATAGGAATCAAAACAGCACAAACATAGGGCCAGTAATTGCGACGGAGGATAGTGAACCGCTTCCGAATGAGGATAAGGGTCTGCCGGGGCATCGAAGTGCCACGCCCTGTGGACATTTGCAACCTCTTGTCCTGCTCGGAGTTCTGGTCGGAAGACGATGCATGGCTGTCAGCATCTTTGGGCGTCGACATGATGGGCGTAGCGTCTTCGGTGTCCAGATGGTGTTCTTTGACTTCTTCTGCGAGAGCTAGGAAGACATCCTCCAAGGTTGGACCAACGATGTCGTAGTTCTTCACGCCATGCTGACGCAGCTCGTCCACGAAGGTGGTTGCACCGAGTGCGTCAGGGAACCAGAGCGTCGTCATACCCTCGGACGGTGAGGGCTTACGGGTACCAGCTGTTGGCCTAATAGGAGCATTCTTCGGATAGGTGACGTGATAGCCTGCGCCGACTTCGTGCTTCAGCTGCACCGACGTGCCCTTTGTCTTGAGATTGCCACGAGACAAAATGGCAATGTAATCGGCAAGCACATCGGCTTCATCGAGGAAGTGCGTCGTAAGCAAGAAAGTGCGGTCGCCACGTTCGGATAGTAGGATTTCCCAGATCTTCCTTCGAGAAAGTGGATCTAGACCGGAAGATACTTCGTCAACGCAGCAGACCCGGCTACCACCTGTGAACATCATAGCCAGCTGAAGTTTCCTTTTCTGACCACCTGACAGTGTGCTCGACCGCGCCTTCAGTTTGTGTCCCAGGTCGCAGGCCCGGATAAGATTCACGATCGACTCCTTGTTATCCGTTGTGCCGGTGGACTTCAGGCGGTTGAAGATCTGAACGTGCTCGAAAACGGTGAGTTCGTCCCACATGACGTTCTTCTGCGGGCAAAGACCGAGACCACCGGTACCATCGACCTCGATTGAGCCGCTCGTGATTGTGTTCAAGCCAGAGATAGCGTCGAGGGTTGTTGACTTGCCACTGCCGTTCGCTCCAAGCAAGACCATGATCTGGCCTTTGCGCGCCTTGATGCTGAAGTCATTGACCGCGATGACAGTTTCCGGCGGCGAGATACCGATCTTCGACAGGACCTTGGCTCGGAACCAGGTTGGTGTCCAATGCTTCGAGAAGGACGAAAGTACGATGGAGTGGTCCGGAGAAGACGTTGTTGTCTTGCGATCTTTGGAGACGGTGCCATAGAGCCATCGTTCGACGAGCGCACCAAGTATTGGATACACGAGCGTTTGGATAATTAGGAAGACCCAAAAGGCGATACCAGGCAGAGTCCAAACATGACCTTTGTAATCAGGAGCAGCTTTGAGAAGATTGACAGGTTCGAGAAGGCGTTCCCAGCGGGCGACGTAGATGATGAACCATACATAGTTCATGGAGGGAAAGAGGAGACCGAGAACAGCGACAGCTCCGGTGTTGAAGGGACCCGCAACTTGTGCAATGATGGCGAGGAGAATGGGGATGATGACCATAGTGATACCGGAAAGCTGGGCTTTGCGGAAGAAGCTCGCACCGAAGATGGAGAAGCTGGTCAAAGCGGCTCCAACCAGTATGTGGTAGACGATCAAGATGCCCACGTTCGTATTGACAAAAGCCAGCTGCCGTACAATGACACCCATGATGATCCATCCAGGAAGATATATGATGTCGAAAGCTAGGTGATTCGACAACAGGCGCGCAGCTTGGGTATGCCAGGGATTCTTCGCAGGACTCATTGCTTCTACCAATTGCGAGATGCCTCCTTCTCGCTCCGAGGCCATCTGTCCCGTCAATTGGTACGTGACGCCGCAGACACCAATGTAGAGCGCAATGGCCAGGATGTCGACCAGAGCGCCCATGTACAACGTCCTGATCTCCTCCGCCCGCTCCTCCTGAGTCTGGTCGGTAAATGGGTATTCGTCGATGGTGGCGACTCCGCTCGTACCGTTCAACGAAGCAATTGCCTGGTTCACGGCGTGTTGGAAGGGTAGAACGTAAATCTGGACATCATTGTCCTCTTGGTTGACATAGATCCGGTCTCCGAATGTGCCATCAGCCCTCATGGTATAGTTCCATATCTGCCCATCGCCTTCCGTTGGCGACGAGAGAAAGCTGATAGCGCCATAGCACGTACTCGCACCCCTCAATGAGCTCGCACAGGTCGTCAATAGCTCCACATCCCTCTCCACAGTGACCGCCGTCTTTCCTGCGCTCTTGACCGTATCCGACAAGCTTCCGATGACCCTCTCGATGTCCCCTCCCGTATGACCGTTGTTCACGAAGACAACGGTGTTGCGGTTCCCAGTCGCAGCGCCGAGAGCGTTCTCGAAGCTGCGAATGGAATGGATCGAGCCGATACCGAATTCCGAGGGAGGCACAAAGAAGTTCTTGGCGTACGTTATGAAGAACATCTGCAGGAGCGCGTCAGCATGTTCTTGAGGAAGTGGCGACCGCGACGACGTACGAAGATTATAGGCGCCCAGAAGGCGCGGATGCTGGTGAAGAACCAGTGTCTAACGAAGACTACGAGCAGCGTCTTCTTCGTAAGCGTCCATGTCTGCGTGAAGATGGCCATCGTTGCGACTACTATCAGAGTTTCCGAAGACTAGGAAGTTGTGTCTTTTCTCCAGCTCTTGTGGCGACGTGCGGCGACGTTGCGCCTCGAAACCCGATTGCAAACGTTCAACGAACGAAAAAGGCGCACATCTCTGTTCACTGCAAAACAAGCAATTCCAATCTTCCAGGGTCAGAAGAAATGTATACACGCAAAGAAGGGTCCAAACACAAGGAGGCGCAGCAGAAGAAGAGACAGAAAGGAAAGGAGGTGATTTGGTCAGGCCCGTATTTGTGGCGGATGAACCGTCTCCCGGGTGTCTTGTCGTCGTCTTCGATGCTGCTGGTCGATGCCGGATCGGCGCTTGTGATGCTTCGGGCTTGGTACCTGCCTGAAACAGAACCCCAGGACGCCGCTAACGCCTTGGGCCGAGGCGTACTTTTGCTTTGCCCCACGCGCAATGAGACACGCCTGACCACGTGGATGATAGTCGCGAACATGTTGGATGCCTTTGTGGCAATGGAGAGGTAGTCCAACTGCGGGGATCCGATGCGATGGAATGAGATGATAGGTGTAGTCACGAATTGAGAGATCTGTTGCTCAACCTCACAATGGAGAGGCCGATGAACTCTGGAGAGCAACCATTGAACTAAAAGTGGTCTGAATCTATATTGAAGCATGACAATTCTGGAGATTTGATAAATGGTGCATTGATGTTGGGACCGAGATATATATGTGACTGCAGGTGTCTGCATCAAGCTACATCACGTGCAGCTGACGACGACTCTACATAATGCCACATGTGCATGCTTCTTAAGCCCATTAAACAAAGACAACGTCAAAGTGATCGCAGTGAGAAAACTAGGGAGTACTTGTCCTTGATGTAGCAGTGCCAGCTATCTCTTTATGTAATTGAAAAACGCCTCGGAGCTTTATATCGTCTTTCCATCTTTACCTACGCACAGTTATCTAATACGCATGTAAGTAAAGTAACCTATGTTTCCTTGACTGGAGAGGCTCATACCGCACATCCCTTGACAGCACTCCACCCTGTGTTATGATAGTTGAGCTTAGCTTCAGTGTTGTTCGGATTTATGTCAATCACGTGCACATCTCATTCACACTACGCCAGGGGTATATCGTTGCTACAAAGTGTATGGGATCAATTGTCCTAGCAAAAGTAATATCATGCTTTGAACTTATTATCACCATGGTGGCTTCTAAAATCATATCTAGATACCACAATGGCTGGGCGCCGCAGCAGTGAAAGAATGACAGCAAACGCTTAGCATAGCCGAGGAAATGCGAGGGTATCCGCTGGACTCTTCCACTATAATTCCTCGGCCACTAGAAGATATCAATGGCCCAACCAATATAACACTTCCTTGTGCACGCATATATCATCCCCAAAACTCCAACATCATCATGGTCCTCATCATTATATCCCCGATATCCAAGCGCCCAAATATAAGGTTGGTGGTTCCGGTCGCTACATTGTTAAAAAAGTCAAAGGCAATCTTGGAGACTGAGGAAGAGAGGAGGGCGGCGGCGGCAAACAAGTATTGGGTATGGACGTCGGTCTTTTGTTTGCTTATGGACTGGGGACTTCGACAGTCACCAAATGGACGCATTCTTCCTGCTTGATTCATACTCTGGAACTGATATCTCTCGAGGTATCTTGGGAAGCAGCTTAAGTCTCAGTTAAACTCTCATCTATAAATGAATGCTACAGTGCAATTGCAGCTACGAATGTTGATACGACGTGACTGGGGGCTAAAGAAATTGGTTCTTTTCTATCCTACTCTCCGTATAGAATACGGCGCTCCCTGTCAGACCGTCATGTGAAAGAATTAGTCTATGTTTCTATCTACCTACGAACCTTATCCTATATACGTATGCACGCACGCTAGTCCTACCTAAGTAGTACGCGTGAAGGCAAAATGACTAAGGTCTGTTTGCCCCGCTGTCTCTCTGCCTGCCTGCGAACACTCCCCGTTTCAAACCCCCGCAGCACCAGCAGTTCTCGTGCTGTAAGTCTAAGTTTCCACCGCAACCTTTAACCCTCCGCACGATCCGTCCTCCTCGCGCAAGCAGATCATTGCATCGTCAAAAACACCATATTAGACATGGAAGATATTCTTATCAACGCCGACATCGTCAAGTCCATCAAAGCGATCGGCGAGTACCAGGTCGATCCTGCCTTTGCTCCTGGCCGTAGAGCGCCTGTCAAGCTCCCCGGCGTAAGTACTTCGCTTCTTCTCAAATTTGCCATAGTCTAACGACAAGCAGTGCCCCGTCATCTTCTGGGTCCACGACACCCGCAACGTCGGTGGCGGACTCTCTGTCGCCGAGAACCCGTACTGCGAGTCCACCCGTGCCAACCAACTATGCCACGGATTCGTCCAGGAGGCGCGCGCCCTCCCAACGGCCCCGCAGCCGATCTTCGTCCCGTTTTTGCAGCCACGCAAGGACATCCGTGACATCGTCCAGGGAATCCTGGCTTTGGGATACCAGAAGACTCCCGATGGCCAGACGCGCATTGACATGCAATCGATCCTGCAGATTATGCGGCCGTGCCATGAGGAGCACCTGGAGTTCAGCCGCTCCGCTAAACGTGCTGTTCTGAGGGCAACTTCGGAATTGGACCTGCGCGCCACCGAGTTCCACATGCCGAAGCTGCTCATGGAGTGGCTCGGTGGCTACAACTCTGAGCCGATTCTGAGGATTCCGAGCTCGCTCCTCCGGGACAAGTATGTGCAGAACTTCGGCCAGCCACAGTGGTAGATGATGGATTTTCCGTGGGTCTCGGGCTGTGGATTCTGGGTTTTGGATTCTGGGTCTCTGGTATCTGATCTTTGGTCTCTGGTCTTTGGTTCTGACCTTTGGCCTTTATCCTTTGGTACGGCGGTAATAGCAGGCGGGGTTTGGATTTTTAGGATAGACATAGTGGGATAGAGCTGGTTCTGGGGTACATGCATTTTGTCTATCAATCCGCAATAATAACCCTTCATTCTTTTCACGATTCTGCAACGCCTGGATGACTGAATTCATGGTCAACATTCTCTGCATATCACTAGAGATACGTGCCCACATCCATGAATGCAGATGGAACTTACCGTTTATCATAACTCGTACTATATATACTTAGCTGCAGAGGCAAACCATAGCTTCAACTTGATTAGTAGCACCGGCTACAGATTTTGCGTATGTAATTCATACTCTATGGATCTCTCCTCAAACATACCTACGTGAATACAAATGCACTAAGCTGTTCAAATCCTCCGGTATGTAGGCCCCCATCCACTATCGAGATCTTTTATTCTGGCCAAGAGCTACCCATTGCTGTCACATGTATGGCCCAACCTGATATCACGCTTCACGTGCGTTGAAGCTATCTCACGAGGTGACCCCTCTTGATCTTTTTCCTGTTATCTCGTGGCCATAATACCAACGTGTGTTCTCATTCACGCAGACTTCCCCATCGGGTAGAGTGGGAGGTCAAACGCGTCCCCTCTCTTATATATAGTGCCTCCCCCACTTCTTCATTTACACTTCAACACACCACAGCACCTTTGAATATCTTCATTGATGTACTCATATCTTCGGTTGTATTAACTATATAACGTAACGGCGTATATCATACTCCAGGAAAATGTCCGGCAATCCAGCCTATAACCCCTGGTACGGTGTCAACCTCACCGGCTTCGGAGCGAACCCCGCCGAAACCAACAACAGCAGCAACCAGCAGTCTCGCCAAGCTCAACCAGAGCAACAGTCGCACACCGAGAACCCTTTCGCCGTCAACTCTGGGGTCCGATTCGACGGCTTCGAGAGCCCGAGACAAACCGTCGCCCGGAACAACGCGAGCCGCGGTAGACACCAAGATGGAGCCAATCCTGGACGTGGTAAGCTATATTCTAATAACATGCGCGTCGAGGGTATTTACTGACAGCTCCCCAGGCCATGGGCCCCCAGCCTTCAACCTTTCAAATTACCCTCCCGATCATCCAAGCCACCCAGGCAACCGCGGAGGCCAGCGTGGGCGTGGAGGTCCTCCTACCCGGGGAGGACCAGCCCGTGGTCGAGGACATCCAAGCCGTGGAGGCCCAGGGCAACAAAGCCGACGGGGTTCGTCCGGCCGCGGCGGTCCTTCGGATCGGGGAGGTCGTCTTCCTACCAGGTTCGAGCAGGAGATGGGTTGGAGGGAGGGTCGTAGACCCACCAAAGACTATACTCCACGCGAGAACGTCGACCACACCGCCCTCGACAACGTCATCGACTCTCTTCGAGACAACCCAGAGCAATCCTTCCTCCGCCCCGATGGCTCGATGACCTTGTCCAGAGAGTGGGCTCGGAGGATGCTGGGCGCCGACATGTTTGTCCATGAGCCGGCGGGAGGTCCTTGGTTGCTGAGGAGGGACACTGCCTTGTTCGCAGAAGGCGTATCCCAGGGCTTCCCAAAGCCCCTGCTGGACTGGCTGGCGGGTGTGACAGAACCCTCGGGAACGTACGCAATGTCGAAAGACGTTGCTGACTTCTTCTTCAAGCGTAGGATGGTTGCGCCCGCCAATAGTGCCGTGGGCGGAGGAGGCGCCAATTAAGTGTTTGGCAAGACAAGGCGGTTTGTATTTTGGATTCCTCTTAGATGTTTGATGGACATGATCAGACGTATTGCATGTATACTAGATTGAATGATGAACCACTCTCCCACCACCAAATTCACTAATAACCCCTGATTATTATTGTCTTCGTGCTGTAATTGTGGTATTATATCACTTTTTCTACCCATGGTTCCTCTTAAAAGGCAGCATCACCAGAAATCTGCCCATACATCCTACACCGATGCCTCCAGGTTAAGCGTCTATGTTTAGTCCGACTTGTACCAGACCGCTACCTTTCTTTCCCACTCGTTCAACTTCGTCGCCAAATGGAAGCTCTTCTCTAGAGCGCTGAGGTAGTAAAGCCATGTGTACGAGTTCCTCAGGAGATCGTCTGCCTTTGCTAGATTTGGCGACCCTCCGGATGGGCGAGAGAAGGTGCGAGCTTGAGTGTGCACTTTCTACAGGACCCTTCGCACAAGATGGTCGCCTTCCAGTTACCAAGGTGTACAAACTTCAAGGAAGCTGTAGAGCCGAGATTTCCAAAACACTCCTGCACTCCTATCGTTATCATTGAGGCCTCCTTGCGACGTATTGTTTGCTGTAAATACACACGCTTATGGCATATGACTGCGAGCGCATTTCTGAGCGTGGGGGGACCGATGCGCATACACGGGCATTCTGTTCCCACAGAAGCGTGGGATGGAGGACGTTCCGGTGAGATAATGGCTTGTATCTATCGATTCCAAAAGGATATCGCACTTTCAGCAGTCTCGTGGGTGTGGGCCAGATCTGCAGGGCTTCGGGGATTCTCGGAAACTGATGTACGTGTTACTCGGATGCCCACAACAATACGCACTTGACGCTCAACGCATAAATTTTGACGGTGCGTTTGTGTGATCTCCAAAAGATGACATCCTGATGAGCAGTCGTGGGTGCATGGTTATGCACAGTATAACGTCGCGGTTGCACAAAGGCGTCCGAATTGAACGGCAGTCAAGGTTGAAGACGGAGAGGTAGCTTACAGAAAGAACTTTCAGCCTTCCCCATGAGGGCTCGCGTTGTTCAATGAGGTCGATGAACGCGCTTTTGGATATGCTGCGACGGGGTAGGCGTGATAATTTTCGAGGTAAGGGGTCCCAAGAGCCCAGAATCATCACAAAACAAGCGCCATCAAAGCGTACGTAGAGCCTCGTCGACTCCAAGTCTGCTTTCACACCTTCGCAAAGGAATATAGCACCGTATAGGCTTCTTTTCGCTGCCCTCAAGGATGTATCGCAACCCGCGTGGGCGCTCCCGTCACTGCTCCGTTGCCCGCAGACGCGAGCCTCGAGCTCAACACAACACCCACCAAAAGGCGCAAATTTGAATTATGCCCATTCCGGCAAAACAGCCCCCATGTTTTACACGGTCTCGCTTCTCGGCATAGCTAGCCCGCTAAGCGCTTATTCGTCTGCCCGATCTCTGCGACCAATTATCGAGAGCGCGTATGCTGGAATGTGGGAAAATGGTCATACAGAGACTGTAGAGGTCGTAGGTGGTATTGAAGGTTTTTGGAAACCGCGACGTGAAAAGGACGAGGACCAAAAGAGCAGGGCGGTAGATTGTGCGACGTGTTCGATGCAAGGCGGCAGAGCTTTACGCTGTTAGTAGTTATTAGCTCAAACACGTTGCTTTTGCAGACCCGCATGTTGTAGATCTACAGTACGTAGTTGAATTCGTCGCAGGGAGTGAGCATGTATGGAGTGAATCTAACCCAGAGGAAGGAGAGGAAGGAAGAGAACAAGAGGATGGGGCGGAGGCAGCTGAGAGTGCAGCTGATATGATTGTCTACCTTGCGTATAAAAATCGACGGTGCTGACGAGGGCCCTGCTATGGTAGCACTGTGCGCCGTGAAGTGGTTTGGTGTAGATGTATTTAATGGACTGCACCTTAGTGCTTCTGGGGCTTCTCAAGGGTGTTTCGTATGTTGTGGCGCCTGGGGCGCGTTGTGTACCGGAAGGACGCGCTGCTATGCGACGAACAAGGTGAGCCTGGGTAACGCAAAAGGACCGGCCGTCACATAGATGATTCCAGGGGTTCATATGAGGCAGCTATGGGGTGGATGCGGTTGTTGGGGTGTTTTCAGAAGGTTGTGTGGTAGCCGTAGCCTAAAAAAAGGCAAAAAGATAGGGCGAAGGGTGGGGTGAAGGGTGGGGTAAAGGTACGAACCCACGGCCTTAGAAAACTGCAAAAAAAAATTGGCTGGCTGCAAATTGCAGGTGCTGAAGAAAAAAAGTATTTTGGAGGGGGGGAATAATTACCTTGTAACCACTAGTCCATCGCGTCTCATAAGAGGCCTTTACAACTTATAATTATACGTCTCAATTAAACAGTATTTATAGTACAAATCGGGGCCACTGGTGTACTAGGTGAAGGGAATCGAGGCTGCATTTTGCGTGTTGTTTGTGTGGGTGGTTGCCATGTATTGCGTCACTGTCGAGTCAACAACAAACAAACTCCACGAGCTACCTCACAACACTAGTCTGTGAGATATGCCCTTACGGTGCATTGACACTTAATACAATCGCCGTAAAGCCTTTGGAAGCTTTTCTGACGTTCGTACACCTTTTATTCATGAAGTTGATGGGCCTGCTCCACAGCTGCTAGCTGTGTGAACAAATCTATCCTGCTACGATATTCATGTTTCAACCCGAGGGGGCATTACAGCATTATCCCCCTTTCCTCTTTCTTCGGCTTGTTCCTGTTTCCTTACTTGTCGTATTACCCATTACGACATTGCCTTTAGCATGATGTTGTGAACAGAGCATCACACGATTCTCACCATGCTGAAAGCTTTGAATGCTAACATCCCAACATCAGAACGCCTTCGCACGCTGAGATACAGGAATAAATGGAAAAATCTGTGCTCAAGTGCCTCCAGTATAAGTCATATATCCTACGCCGCTGGTTCTCCCCTCCATACACCTAGTCTCTGACTCAAAGAAAAGACATCTTTGTATTAAATCACAATCCCTTTCCGGTGCTCTCATCGACCAAATAACTTATTGCTACTCTACTGTAAAACCTTTGCCGACTCACTGTGCCATCCATTAGTTAAAATATGGTTGTAGGAGGGAGATATTGACAATCATAGCAAATTAACATGATTGCTGTAGCGATCAATCTTTCCTATGAGAAGAACCTCGCGTATCCCATGTATTAGCTCAACCTACGTCTATTTGCTACTCACAACAATTAGTACCACTTTCCTTTTAGATACTTCTTGGTTTGTCGCATCATTATGCCAGTGAACAAGCTTTGTTAAAGGGGAAGCTTTCAAACATGCGACCAATTCATCTGCAAGCAAGCTTTCCCTCATGCACACGATTGTCTGCGCTACACTCTCCCTCTCTGCGTATATATATTGCTCTTTATCTGCCTCAAGGGACAATCCATCATGGTGGATCATCGGTGACCAATCGCTGAGACTTCTTAACCAACATTCATATCAATGCATGCAAGGTTTTAGGGACAGTATATCAGCTTTCGCATTTGGTCCAGCGTCATATCAAACCCCGCGTCTCAGCCACTGGTGCATATAAAGATTCGCTTCTACGCCCTGTCTCCTTATTTAGAAACACTCATGCTTCGATGCTCGATCCTAGCAAGCACAATCAGCTATATACAACAACCATCCAGCCTCTCCGATACGAAAAGCCCACCCATACCACCTTCCACTACTCCTGCCCTGGTAACATCCGTGACTTCATTGAGTCTCTCTACGAGGGCTCTGTCAACAGGTAGGCAGGGCAAACAGTTGCTTCTAGATATCCAGCTTTCACACGTCAACCCTGAACACATGGTCGCCGACGAACTCACAAAGCCTCTACTTGTTCAACCCTACAAAAAATCTACCGAAGACTACAGCAGCCAACCCCCTGACGCTGCGTGGGCAGAACTGATGTACAGCAGCGATTCCGCTCCGCGACTACGTCAATAGAGGCATGCGCCAGGCGGGACCAAGCGGCATCTGAGGCCATAAATTCGCCTTGTTCACTAGAGTTCGTAAAGGGCCTCATCTGCACACTCCTTCCCTTGACATATAGCCTTATGCCCTACTATAAAATTCTGAGTTTCTCTCCGTCTACACCAACATGACTGTCAGCAGGTACACTGATAAAACAGTAGCTACCAAACCTTCGTTTTCTAGTCGCATTGGAACTGACAATGCCGGAATACTGCCTGAAGCGACGCGAAGGCATACGCCGACAGATACCTATATACCTTCACGACATGATTAACGAGATCAAGGATGAGACACCATTGGGTCGCAGATTATAGGCGTAGCGTATATAGGGGGCTGACTACAAATTAGCACTGTGTGGCCGTGGGGAAGGAAGAAGCGCGTTCATGGACTGGAGTAGATTGCTGACACATAGAGAGGAAGGGGAAACTTTGCTGCTAATCATCTGCCCTTTACATGTACTTTCTAGATAGGACCTGTGCGTTTTCGCCGTAGTATGTAGTAGGGTTTGTACGTATATAGCAATACACTGATTTTGTTACAGCTTTCCTACAGAAGTGTTAGAGAGTAGTAATTTGTTGGCGTGTTGGCGCGCAGGCATATACAATGAACGCATCAAGTTGATTGTCTGTTATCTGTAACAGTGAACAGGTGCTCGTGGGTGGTGAACACACTCTAGTCATCTCTGCTCACGTACTTCCTAAACTAGGCTGATAGTATCTATTTGTACGTTACAATGACCTACACGCATACATACTTATCTCGTGTTATCCCTTTACATCTACCTGAATGTTCATCTACTATTATATCCTATCAGTCTCCGTTAGTAGACACTACTGACCTTTTCGATACCCACGGGCAATGTCAACCACTACGTTTAGAGTTAAATGTTGAGGCAATATCATTGAAGTCTTCACAAAGAAAAGGTAGAACAATATTCGAACAATGTTAGAACAATAAAGGTAACATAGGTATCAATCCGAACCCATACATCGATGCCAGAACGCCCGCCGTCATGAATCCCATTCCAAACACCGAAAGACCACCCCATACCATCCTACCATGTCACTCGAACCAGTATTCAAACTCTGGCTTCTTCGCCACCAAATCCGGAACGCACCCCCAGCTGCACACCTGCAACTTGATAGGCATTTGCTTCTCGTTATTGAAGCGCCAAAACTCGATCCACGTGGCCCTTGGAACGACGTACGCCTTCCCACAGCAGTGGCAATTCCGGAAAGGCTTGAAGATTTGAGCCACGTTCTTTTCGGCCGAGGAGAGAATGGCCTCGACGTGCGGCGGAATGCATCCTTCACCGTCGGGACCAACAAGCAGTTCTCGGACTTCTTCGGGCGCCAGCTCCTGAAGGGTTGCCATGAGGCTTGCCGTGAGGCAAGATGGGACTTTGGTGCGGGCTGCGGGCGCGAACCATTGCATGGGCGTCTCGGAGTTATTGAAATGCGTTTCGTCGATGATGACGGAGGTCCTGGGTGCACCCGACGTTGGCGGAGATGGTGATTCTTCAAGCAGATTGCCCAATTGGTCGAAATATGAGGGTGGCGTGCGTGCCACGTTGAAGACTGGGTATCTCGTCGATACACGCATCAACACGCCTTCGTAACGCCTTGATCTTGCTATCCCAATCATTTCTTGATCTAGTTCTATTTCGGGAAGAGGTGGACAATGTTTGTGATGGCCTTCATGGTCAGGAGTACGCGGTACCCAACTATGATAAACTCTAGGCTTGCCGTCGTCGCATATTTCCGTACGAATGTGATTAACCGAAGGTGGATCAAGAGTGTCAGCGTGCTTAGTCGCGATCTCCGTCCAGCGGCCTCCGCGGTCATGGAAAGGCTCGAGCAGTGGGTTGCCAAGTAGGTGCAATGTACGAAGTCTTGTCTTGCCATGTGTAAGATCTAGAATCTCAGCCGGAAGCCACTGAATTCGGTTCTGCCTCAAATCCAATACGACTAGGTTTTTGAGCTGGCCAATCTGGGGCGGCAGTTCTGTGATCTGATTGTCATTCAAAATGAGCGTCGTGAGGTATTCCAAGCGAAACAGTGACGGATTGAGATTCGACAGCGAATTTTTGGAAAGATAGAGGTGTATCTGTGGTTCGAGGGAACGATACTGCGCCTCGCTGGGGACGTAAATGGTTGCGTCTTGGGGCTCTAGGATGATTTGGTTGAGGAGCTCGAGAGGCCTTAGCGCCTCATCTTTCAGGCCTCGGTTAGAGAGGTCGTAAGAGTTATTGCCGTAGTAGTTGTTGCTATATGTTTCGGGGCTCTCGATTCTTTGCACGATATAGCGGTATAGTTCCATTTCCACGTCGGTCAGACCTTCCATCCCCCGCCCCACTCCTTCCTGCACCGTCTCGGGCTCTGGTTCTGGGTCCATTCCTACAATAGTGCAGTCACTAGGATCATCGCTGGCCATCCATACGCCCGAGTCAACATTCCTCGACATCTTCGTCTTTTTGCCCGGGGGACTCTCGGTTTCCCACCACGGTCCAGCGCGCTTCTTCTTGTACCGAGGAGACTCGTAATTTGCAACGTCGGCGGCTTCGGGCGGATCGTCGCTGGAGAAGAGAGGAGGTTCGCTGGAGGTCGGGGAGAGGAGGCGACGGTATCGAGGGTCGAGGAAGGAGGGTGGAGAGCTCGGGATCGCGGGTGTCGCGTATGAATGTGACCGGTCGGCTATCTCGTCCATGGCAAAAGCTGGTGTGGTGGCGCGCCAATTGAGGCCGTGAGCAAATATGTGCAGATTGCGGTGTTGTGGTGCTGTGAGCTTGGTGTTGGAGGAAGTGTGGTAACGAAAAGGTAGAGGGGAGTGAACGCGTACTGCACTGCGAACGCGACCCCGCTAACGTCTTTCGTCATCCGCGAGTCGCGCACGCTCAATGATTCACGTGCGCATAACGTGCGCATAGCGTTGTCGCTGATAATGAATCATTGTGAAACGTGTATTATCCATAATTAAGCAATCGATAAGCAAGCAAATGGTACAAAATAATGGTACAACTAATCGTATTGTGTAGCCATCCTCCTGATAGCCACGTTCGGCACCAACCTCCCCTCCATCCCCAGATCTTGTCCCTCCAGCGGTTCCCCCTTCCTCAGTGCCAATTCGGTGAAAACCTTGCCCATCGGCCTTGTCGGCGTGGCCATGTTCTGGTATATAGCACCAATCGATCCTATCAGCATCCTCTTGTACAGCTGCTGGGTGGGAATGAAGGGGTGGATCTCCGGATGATGTCTCCAATCAACGCCGCCGGGTCGCACGTTGTAGAATTTGAAGTTGGGGTGCACCTTGTGGAAGTCAAGGAGGGATTGCTCGACCTGCCCTTTGACCCGGCCGAAGAGGGGTGTGAACATGCCGGGTGTCTGTGTCGCGCCCTCGCCTGAGACGTAGACGAATGTGAAGGGTGTTTCAGGGTGTAGGGTCGAAAAGGCTTTCGCCGCCTCCATTGTGTAGTCGTGCGTGATGTTGAAGTACTCTCTACATTCTATATGAGCACCATGCTTCCCCTGTTCCTACTCATGCAGTACATACGTTGGGTTCACATCGTTCTGCGACACCCCTAGCGCCCACACACAGCCCTGCGCATCCCTGAGCTCGTTCAGCAGCGTTTCGTCGTAGGTTTTGAAGTCCTTGTGTATCATGACTTTGACCTTGTCTTCGTGCCCTTCTGCCATTTTGACGGGCCGTCGGGAGAGAATGGAGACACGCGAGATGGTCTCATTGGCGAGCATGGAGTGCAGCACTGCGGACCCGACGAGACCAGTTGCGCCGGTGAGGATGAGGTGGACCATGGCGGATTTTGATGGAACTTGAACTGAATCACTTCGTGATGCTTTTGCAGAGGTTAGTCAGGAGATTGCTAGCTCTTTATCAACTACAGCCGGACGAACAAAGGAGCGCCGTCAGCTCGCGCGCTGGCGCTGAATCCTACAGACATGGCCATCGAGCTGAGAAACACCGCTGGAGTTAAGGGCTGACGTACCTACGACCGTTGCTTTACCTACCACCTGCGGCCCGACCGTCGTCCGATGTGCGTCAGGGTTGAGCCCACTAAACGGACGCGCCGGCTGCACGGTGACGCCGTGGCACTGCAACCCACTGTTGGCAGCGTCCAATCTAAATCCAACGTCGCCCGCATCGAAGGAGAAGGACGAAAACGTCGTCAAGGCCCACGAGTTGTTTAGCGGTCACGATGGCTGGCTCTCGGGCTCAATTGCCCCCCTGGCGATCTGGCGCCTGCACAACATCCCTGTTTGCATTGCGTACAGCAGTTTCGCCAGATCAGGTTCTCGACCAAGTGACTGCATTTCCCATCTTCTCTACAATCGCATCTGTTCCTGCTACTACTTTCCTCGTATCCGCACTGTCAGTTTCTACGTCGCGTCTTTCTTCTGTGTCGCTCCTTTCGTGTCGCTTCTTCTGTGCGCTCCTCTAGTTCCAACATGGCTGCCGCAACAGCCCTCTCGAATCGCCACATCGTCGCAACAGTCCTGCACCACTTCTCCTCCATGAAGTACAAAGACCGCCGACAATACGGTCCCGACCTGCCCGTCGAGTTCCTGGAGTGCCGTCCTTCCCTCCTACCTGCTATCTTGGTGAACCGGCTATGGGCGGATGAGGGGACTAATATCCTGTGGCGCCAGTATCCTCACGTTCCAGCATTGCGCGGGGTGGCGCCGGATCGACGGCAGTGGTATGCGAACAAGGTGGAGAGCATGTTTGCTATGAGTCCGTTAGACAGCGATGGAGAGGAGTTGGTGTATCTGGAAGCGCTGGCCTGGCCGAATACAAAGGCCTTGGAATTCGAGGTCGACTTTTCGCGCCATGGGCAGAGGTTCAAAGGGATGCTACACAGTGGTTTGGAGCATTTGGAGATTTCAGGATCGCAGACTGGGGGCTCGAAGCACTTTGCCGAGACTGTACTCCCTATGGTAGCCGTAAGTTCTGGCTTGATGATGCTGCATAAAGCTTGCTGATGCAGACAGGGTTCATGCACCGGTCTACAGAGTATACGGATAGGCACAGACACCATAATGGAACAAGATCCGATCGACGCCAGTGTCCTATTCAATACTCTCGACTCAATCCCCAGCATTACCAGCGTCGAAGTCAAAGACACGAACTTCTCAGATAAAGATGCACTCTTTGTCCGTCTCAGTCAACGGCCTGATTTTGAGAGCCTGGAGATTGATTTGGACCCCGGACTCGGACTGCTGCCTCTCCTCTCTGGCCCGAATGCGCTTCCGTCGCCCTTTTCATCATTAAGGCGACTCTGGATCATGTGCTACCCTGAAGTCGCTCTTGCTTTACCGGTTCATCTCAGGGCTATCGAGGAAATGCAGCTCGAAATTGCACGCATACCAAATGAGCCTGCGCAATCATCCGACCGAGGCATACTGGGCGACCTGATCGAACAACTGTCACACTGTCCGAACTTGCGCTTGCTGCGAATTGGTATCGGTCTACTTGCATCGGACTTCCCCTCGGCTTTATCCTTGCCCGCCCTCTCTGGTAACAGTTTAATCAAGCTCGCAACATGCTGTCCAAATTTAATCAACATCAACATCTTCGCCATTGAACACTCCGCCATCGACGGCTCCAATATTCTTCCAGATCAGTTCGATGATTTCTGCAAGGCTCTACCCGGACTTCGAAGTCTGAATTTGAAGCTACATCCGCCTACCGCTACAGCACTTTCCACTACGGCACTTCAAAGCCTAGGCGCTCATTGTCCGGGTCTCGAGGTTCTTAGGTTGAAGATAGGCTTCCAGCTCCCGAGCCTTCCAGTATCTAGCGCAATTCCCCAAATCCTGCTCAATGGTGAAGACACGCCCGGATCCTCAACCTTTGAAGATAGCGCTGTGTTGGTAGATTCGAGGTCTCTTGATACTGATACCACAGGTACGGACTCGGTTCGCTCGAGCACCGACTTCGTCCATCTCGCTACACCATCCACGTCATCGTCGACCCAGATCCTCCCCATGTTTCCGAACCTTTCACACCTCGCCATGGCGCGCGCCGAGACCGCCCTCTGTCCCGCTATCCATACCCCTTCCACCCCAGAAAAGTCGCTAGACCTGTCGACTCCATCTCTCTTCCCCGGTGATATCGACCCTGACACCGAAGCGTCCCTCGTACGCGCATGGGCCCTTCCCCTGCTCACCCATTTTCCTCGTCTCGAGATCTTGGAAGCATGGGGTGATCACATGGGTCAAGACAACGAGAGTCTGAATTACTTCTTTCCAAAGGAAGAGGTCCTAGCGAGTACTTGGGAGTTCTTGGCTGGCGTGGAACAAGATCTCTGGGAAGGAGGAGAGGATATGGTCTTAGGGGACGACGAAAACGTGGTCTTTGAGCAGGGTTACATTGACGGTGACAACAGTAGTCGGGAAAGAGACAGTTGGCACACACTTGACAGTGGTGCTGGTAGTGGAGAGGATTGGCACAGGGCGAGTTTGATGAATGAATTCGTGCCCGTGACAGCGGAGAAAGAGATGGAGTTTAGCATGGGGGGTTTAGCTGTATGTGAGGGAGAACCTGTGGGTACAATAATGCCAGGGAAGAGAGTGGATATTGTGGATCCGGACGGCCTTTTTACGGAAGTGGACATCCTGAATGTGGTTGGGCATTAGGTGACACACAACCCTCATCAGCATGGGCTTGCGCGGTTATATCTGCGGTTTCAACGCCGCATCCACGTAGATTTCTAGCTGGTCTAGAAACCGAGACTATTTTGAATCTGAAGGCACCTGGATACAAAGATAAAAGATATAATGAAGGCATACACGCATGTCTTTCACGATATAGAATGGCTTGTTAGCGAAGGCAACATGCCTTGTCTGTGGCAAGTTTGTTGAAGATATTTCATTCTCTCTGTACATACATTTTACTGTTAGATTCCTTTGTTTCTCTCTCCCATCTCCATATACGTTCATGATGGCATGCAACTGTCCAAGAAGGCAAAGATGTATATAATTCTGGAATCTTATTTGTCTACCAAAAGCCTTCTAACAAGACTCTAGTTCGTCCCGAAGCTTTCCAAGACCTCTCCACGCTCTAGCAAAGGAAGAGCGGCAAGGACTCGGTCCAAGTACGAGGGTTATGCTTCTTCACCCCCCACCGGCACCTCTCCCCATTCCGGCCCACACGCCTCACCGTCTCCAACTCCAGCTTCGGAAACACCCTTCCCTCCTCCCAAACAAAGGCACCCCACCACTGGCTTGGAATCTCGATGCTCTCCACGTTTCTGCACACGGAAAGCAATTGGACAAGTATTGGCACATAGAGTGCCGGAGCGATGTTCGCGAACGAGTTGCCGTGCTCGTGGTACATGGCAACGATGGAGGCGGCGGGGGAAGAGGCGTTTGAGGTGGATGGACCCAGGGCGTAGGCTTGTACGCTTATGGGTTGGGACTCGATGTACCGCCAATCTGACACTAGATATCGAGGAATTATTAACTTGCTCTATTGAGCGGGAATGAGGAACTCATGTGGGTAGGGAAGAGGTATGAGGTTCACGTACACACGAGTCGCAGCATTGACAGATCTAAGCAGAGCACCGTATGCGCGACGCCCGAATTCTCGAGGTCGTCCTGCGGAAGCCAGAAGGAGAGGTGCTTGACGTCTCTCTCTTTGCCGCTGAGGCCCGTGTTCGAGACTGCCCAGGTCCCGTCTCCTTGCTGATGCTCCACAGCATCGACGTATAAGGTGGATATGAAGGCGCCGAGGGTAGAGAACGGGGTCTCGGGCGCGCTGGAGTCGTAGTCGTGACTGTCCATGGGTGAGCGTGTGGTGGTATAGGAGGCGGTGCTGATCGAGACCGACATGCGGGCGAGCGGATCGATGGTTTGCGTCGCTGATCTTGTGGTAGGCGGCGTTGGCCCTCGTGCGAGCTAGTGCTGCGGGGTCGGTATCGTGGGTTCTCGGTCGGGGGGTGATGTGAGGTGGAGGTAGACGAAGTTGTAGTGCAGGTCCTTGGGCGAATGTTTGTCTTGTAGCCTTGAGAGCGTCGAGGGTGACAAAAGGCAAGGAAAGAGGTTTCTCCCTGTTCTGAATGGGATTCCGCCGTCGGATGGATGCCGTAGGGCTGCCATTGCAGAAGCGCTGGCTCACTGTGAGGAGCGCTCCCACGAGCGGCGCACACTCGCAATTTAGTAGTCTGACCTTAGATATCTCTGTCAAGCTATCATGTGTCTATCATAGCTGCTCCCATGCGTGTTTCAAGGTCTTTTGCGCGTTTTGCGCGCAGCGTCACTACTTCATACCCCAAAGCCTGAGGACCGCCCCACGAGCAACGCACGCTCACAAGGTCAAGCAGTAGTGCTAGGTCTTCCTCCAGGGTCATTATATGTATCTACTATATGTTTACAGCGTCTGCCTACCGTTATTTTGGTGTTTTGTGCGCGACATTCACGATTTCGTATCCCAAAGCCGCACCACGGGCGCTGCGCGCAAAACCGTATCCTCAAGCAGCACCCGCGCATCTCATGATCCGTGAAAGTGTACTCGGGCCTACTCGGTCATTCTCTGAAGCCTTACATACTGCACATGTCAAACTCCCATTCATTGCGGGCCTTCTTATCCCAGAGGTTCCTCACGTCCATCACGCCAGCATCATCAGCTCCAAAAGCCGCACCCCGCTCACAGTGCCCTCCAAATGTCATCTACATTAACAGTACGCATAGGACATGCAAATAAAAGCATCCTACGTATACAACTCCTGCCCTGTCCTAAAATCCCGTCCCTAACGCTCACCACACTGCCCGCGCATACGCCCATCCCAGCTTAATCTGCCACCCACTACCGCCCCAAACGGTCTGAAATCTTCCCACTGATCGCAACATGTGTCACATGCCAGCCAATAGTTGCCTTTCTGCCGTCGTTTGTCGTCCCCAGCCGCTTCTCGAACCCTCCGTAGCCTCTGGACACAGCCTCCTCCCCCCTCGCTCCGACCTGAGGCCGACACTAAGGAAAAGGCCCGTGCTGGCTTGGCAGCGTCTGAGTATATAAACCTGCCTCCCCCCCCCCATTTCCTTTCTTTTCTCCAGCAGCTTTCTAGCTTTCGGGTGTCAAGGAACGAACACGAGCAAGCGTTCCTTGGCTCACCGATGATCACCCATTGCACCATGGGATTGGTCATCGTTTCAGAAGTGTTATGCATTTCTGTCCGAGTAATTTTTTTTTCACTTCTTTTTTTTTTTGGCAGTAGCAGCAGGCCAGCAGCCTGTCGGGTGTCAAGGAACGAACACGAGCAAGCGTTCCTTGGCTCAACGATGATCAACCCATTGCACAACGGGCATTGGTAATCGTTTCAGGAGTTTTCAACACTTCTGTCTGAGTAATTTTTTTTTCAGCCATCATGGCGACCTATCTTTTTCATTGAGTCTCATTGGCAATGCCAATGGCTTGAAGAAGAAGTTTCTGCGTTTGACCTTGTCTTGTGATGTTGTGATATTGTTTTAACGTGGCCATGATGCCCTCTGCTTGTTTTGATTGTACGTGTGGGTGTTATGTTCGTCGTTCACTGCGTTGGCCTTTCATTATCCTGTCTGCCTATGCTATTGTTCGTAACGTATGCCTTGTGTCTTTACGCACCGCATGTCTATTGTGAAACTTGCTCCAGCGGTTCACGCTCGCTCATCTCCTACTCGCGCTCTCACGCTCTCGCCCTCGCCCTCTCGCACCGTTATCAGCTTGGCTGCCTCATTACCTGCGTCCTCCACCTGCGCCAACCGCATGACAACATATCCAGCCTTCGGGCGCCTCTCTGGCTCACGCACCACCATCTCCTTCACAACGTCCACAAGCTCCGCCCACCCCGCACCCACGTCCAATGCGGTCAGCTGAGCAAGCTTCTCTGACACGCATCTTAATACCGTACACTTCTTGTCATCGTAGAACCAATCCTTATCGTCTGCGCTATTGTTCTCGAACATCCTCCTCCTCCGGAAACTCATATTTGAACTGCTCAAACTTTCAGGCAATGGCACATCCATTTGTCCCGACGCGCTCGTCACACCTTCAATATTCGGATTCCCACCCGCATCCAATATATCCAGAATCTCCTTCTCCTTCTTGCTCAGCTCTCGCGGCTCGCCCAACGCGGCATATCCCTCCGCATACCACACTAAGATCTCGAGGAATGTGCAGCCCAGCGACCAGATATCAGGCTCCGTCGCCGTGGGCACATCTTGTACACACTCTGGGGGAAGGTATGTCAGGAAGCCATGCTTCTTGCTGCCAGTCGAAGTAGCCTTGTCTACGATCTGAGCTGTGCCCCAATCGGTATGGGAAAATCGAGGGTTGAAGCCATCATTGACGCCGAAGACAATTATGTTCTCGGGCTTGATATCGTGAAGCCACCCTACCTTGTCCACCGCCGGTTCATGAATACACCGCACAGCATCTGCTAGTCCAAGCAACTGGGAATACAGCCACTTCGTATCAAGTGGTTGGAATGGCGTGGCGCTACCGCGTTCGTTATGCTTCATAAAGCTCTCAAGATTGCCCTCCGCCAGTTCGTTGATAAAGTATTGTGTTCCGTGGTGCTGGAAGCTCGTGAAGCACCGTGTTAGATGGCGATGCCTGATATTGTTCTCTTCCAGCGCTGTAACAAAGGCTTGCTCGATCTTTGCTTCTAGCTTACCGCGCCACCCTTTGGTTGTACAGATCATCTTAATTGCGAACCGGTGCTTTTGCTCAAATAACTGGGGTTGTGCGGTAGGGAAATCGAAGTAGCGTTGGTGGATCTCCATGGGAACTACCGATGCCAGCGTTCCTCCATCAAAGCGCCGATTCTCTAGCATGATAGGGACCGGAGCGTTCTCGGGTACTTCTTGGTCATAGATTCCTTCGGTGAAAAACGTAGGGTTCTCTAGAAACTTATTCTGTACAGCCATGAACCTTTCCAAACTCTCTGGATAGGATATGGATTGGCATTTACTTCTAGATAGTGGAAGATCTTTGTCTTTGACGCCGTTTTCGAGAATAAGCTCTCTGAGTAATGGGATGGGATCCCCACTGTAACTTGCGATAAGGGACATTCTAGTCGAGCCTTGAAGGATCAGGTTCAAGAATTCGTCCTCTTCCCTGTCAGTGGAAAAGTCTGGTTGCATGTATCTGATAATACCCTCCTTCGAGTTCATTCCTTGGATCCAGGCCTCGTGCACGTATTGACGAGGGGCATTCGGGAAATTGGACGTGAGGAAAGCGTGCTCTTGGATGTAGTCACGGCGCAGAGCCGACAATGGTCGCGGGCGCACTTGCTCGTAATTGTCTGGGGAGTCACTGTATGCCTTATCAGTATCAGCTCAAAAAGTTTAGGATGTGTTTCTTAATTTAGATTTGTGCTCATATCTTTCGACTCCGAACTGGCCCGGTGAGAGCGCCAAGTACCTGTGTTGCTTAGAGAATGAGGCAGTCCAGCATTAATATTTCTTGGAGCAAGTTGTTTACAGTCGTTTGCTGTAGGTCACCTGTTAGGTCACCTGCTTGTGATGATTTTGAGTGTGCGGGGACAAAACCCCCGTGCCTCCTGCGATATTCATGTCTTCTCGATAACAAACACTTGTTTGCTCACACCTAAAAGGGACTCTACGCGAGTGCTTAGCAAGGTTCACCAAGCATGGAAATAAGATTTGCTGCTCTCGGCAATTGAACTCGTCCACGTTGCCATCAGGACATGTATAATCGATCAGCTACTGCTACAAACAAGCATTCTTCCCACTAGTATTCCATACTCTCATAACAGTTACATGATTCGTATCCTAAAACCCACCATCGATATCAAAGCTCCAAAAATCCGGAAATGTCCAACCCTGAGGATCAAACTGCATATCATCCAGATCATCGAAAGCACCTCCATCCCCACTCGTTGCTCCCCCAATACCAAACCCCCGACCTTCCGCCATTTGTGCCGCTAATCCCATAGCTCCTGGTATAATCGTCGGCAACATCTCGTTTTTAGGTGTAGCACCTGTCTGGGTTGCAACCGATGGAACCGGTAGCGCCACATTATTGCGGATAGTAGTGGCGAAGACGTTCTCGGGATCTTTCTGCAGGGCAAGGACGCGGCAACAGAGCGACGTGACCCGTTCGAGTGCTTTGCGCGCGCGGGAACGGAGCTCGTCTGGCGTGGTGTTCGTGATAGATGCGATAGAAGTAGCGGGTTGGTGTGTGCTGGGCATGATGCCTATGGCAGCGCAGAGGAGCCAGAATTCTACGTATGCGGTACCTAATCTTAGTAACTTGTACTCGAATAGCTGCCTTGCCTTTTCGAGCAGTTCAATGGCAGTGGTGCACAGTGTGGTAGTGAGGGAATGATTTCGGGGTAGGTGTGCGACCTTGACGGCTGTGGCGTTCGAGAAGGGTTGCTTTCCCATTGCTGCGCTGCCCACGTCCATGGCGTGGATGCTGTTTGCTGGCATGGGTGGCATATCGGAAGGAGAGGTAAGCGTGCAGTTATAGTACACTGTCTGGGCAAGCGTGATGCCCACCCGTAGGATGTCATTGCGGAGATGGTTCAGGGCAAGCATGTCTTTTGAAATGAGGGTTTCGTAGGAGGATAGAATGTTTGAAGCTGCATCTACGCACACGGTGAATGAATAGCTATAGCGCTGGTTTTCGGCCGCCAGTTTCGCAAATGGTCGGTGTAGAATGAGGAGGAATTGGCGGAGTTGGAAGTCGAGGAGCGCGGAGGCCATGGTTGCTCGGGAGTCTTCCCAGGTAGGGATTGAGGAGAGGAGGGAGGTTACTTGGGCATCGTAGTGGAGGACGTCAGAGTATTGGAGATCGGTTGTCGGGTTGTTGAGCAGTTGCAATAGGTGAACGCGCAGAGGTAGTGACTTCAGAGCTACGTTCAGGTAGGAAGCCGAGGTGAAGTGCTCAATGGGACGGCCAGCGGGTATTTGTGGCATTTCAGGTGAGAAGGCTTCATCTGGCAGGTTTGCTGGGGGCTGCACATCAAAGTACAGTCCGCATAAAGAGGATTGAAGACCGCAGTCAATCGATGTCTGGAGCTCCAATTCTGCGATGGTGGCCCACAATCTCCTTCGCATCTCTTTATCATACTCGGATATCCTCCCACCGGCCAGTAATGCTGGATTACGGTGCATCCCTGAGGCGATAGCAAGACGCATCATCTCCCCCGAGTTGACCCAATCCTGTTTGAGCTTGAGACAATTCGCCCTCTTCGCAAGTAGAGACAAGCACTGCAGCTGAAAAAAGGGAAGCGTGAGATGCTTTCGAGACTGTCTAGATAGCCACGCATCGCATGTATTGACCAAGTTCAAAGCATCTTCTCGGTCGGCAGAACTGTCACCGACGAAGAGGTTCCCGTCGTTGGGTTTGGCACATTTGGTGATCGCTATGACGTACACTAGGATGGCGGCGTAGCTGGTTGGTATCTCGTCATTCGACTTTCGGTCCCAGAAGGTCTGGTAATCCTTCCAGAAGGCCGGTTCGTGAAGAATGCGATAGGACGTTTCCCACATCTGGAAGTACATTGCCACGTGCTGGTCCACGACGCTTTTCTGCGGTACTAAAGCGAAAACTTCTTCATCGCGGCCGTGAGTATGGATGCTCTTATCGTTCAAGAGGGCCTTCCTACGAATTCGAAAAGCTTTAAAATCGTGGCGTACACGGTGCATGTTGCCATCAGAATAGATAGCCTCCCTTGTGAACGCCTGCAGTTCACTAAACTACCTAGTGTCAGCCTATCATTCTCCCTACTCTTGAAACAGGTTTATCATACCTGGCTGAGCGAGCTGAGCGGACTAGTCGACCCATAGAACTGCGTTTTGAACCCCTTTCCACGAAACATCATATCCTCCCTGATTCTCGGTTCCTCGGGCGCAAGATTATCGAAACGCGAAGAGGGTGTATCAAAGGTAAAACTCTTCGCACCATCTAACGCAGCTAACTTCTTTTCTAGCATCTCCAGCCGTCGTTCCTGCACTCTCAACTTCCAAGTCAGGGCGTCGCTCGGCAAAGCAGCCCCTGCGGAATGGAAATCTTGCTGTACAAAAGACGGGCCGGAGCCAGCTTCCATGTGGTGCTCGTCAGGACCATTCGCAGACAAGTTGTCAATCAACCTTGGATCATAAGTGCATTGGTCTGCGCGACCAGTCTTCTGACATCTCCCACAGACCGGAAAGATGCGGTCGCATTTCATCTTCCGGTTACGACATGCATAGCACGACAACACCTTTCGCTTCTTGCTGACGCGCTTGTCCGCGCCGTCGGCACCTTCAGGCCCATCTGGCGAGACCTCACGCGACTCGGCGCTCCTCGTCGACATGGTGGTTGTGAGGATAGATCGAGGATGTCGGATAAAGCGGAGATGCGATGGAGATGCTGCTGGAGATGGGGAGAACGGTCGGCGCTCGTGTAGGCTTCGGATTTGGGGGCCGAATTGAGGGGCAGGCCCAAGCGCTGTAAGACGGGGATTGTGGGGACCGAAAACCACAGACCCATGGTTTACCATACACTATTGGATGTATACGTTCTACTATTTAGAAGACATGAGCGTCAAAGTCCCGTCAGTGTACCTACACAGTGTCGATCGTAGGAACATGTGTTTGCGGCTCTACGGAGATGCGTAGCGCACGTGACTTTGGTAGGCAACAACCATAGCAGACCTAGAGCCTAGCAATCCGCATTAAATTCCTTCGAAATCATCTGCAAATTATAGTACTGCTTAATACCACTCCCCTTTGTGGTCTTGAAAGTTTCTCCGTGGCAATCTTCATCCTCATACGCCAAAAACTGCCTCCCCGTACTATATTCACATCCAGCCGCAAATCACCCATGATAATTACTTTTGATAAAAGATGTATAGCGCAATATAGTGAGGCAGGTTTTCATGCCTGGTACGAAGGAACGGCTGTGATTATTTTATAGTGGGACATGAAAGAGTAGAAGGGATAAGGATTAGACTATATTTTCAGTTTTATTTGATGATCAAGAGATTAATTAGAAATAATGAAACAAGAACAGTATGCGCGAAAGATTTGAAAAAGGGTAGCTTTATTACAAAACTATCCATTGACATCCTTGAAAACTGGATGTGTGCCCTCATAACACCGCTTTGCTGCCATTTTGGCGCGCAGTATGTCCAGGACCGCGAAGCTAAGTCCAGGGTTTGTGCGGTGCTCATGAGGTGAGCCGATCATAAACCGGACCCAAGAGCCGTCTGACGTTCGGCCACAAGCACATTTTACTTTCCCAAAGCCCGCATTGGGGTTGCAATGGGTCTGTCCGCAGTCTGGGCAAATTTTGCCAGTCTTGGACGTTTTATACTGCGTGTTCTGACCGATGTCGTTCTTGTTGAACACAGTGATTACATCGGTGCTGCAGCATTGGGCGCACATGACGTGACCGCAATTGGTACACTTCAATGGCTCGAAAGGATGCTTTCCTTCCCACAAAATCAACGGATGGTCGGTTCGGCAGCAGCACCTCCAGAGACCATCCTCCTCATATAGCCCTGCCAGCTTCCCTTCTGAGCTGGTAGGGATTACGCGACGCTTGTCCTTTTGACTGCGAGCAAGTTTCACGGCGGCCATGATTGCGTTCATGGTGTCCATTAAGTAAATGTGGGTACCTCAAGTGAGGTAAACTTTGTAAAGCTTTGGAAAGGTTCGATGGGATGTACTTAACCTCTGATGATAGATGAGTAGAGTTGTGTAGTCAACTGAATGATGTTGATTTGTGATCTGAGAATAGTGGAGAGAGAAGAACATCGAGGCAACATATATACTTGCAGATCTCAAGCTCCATAGACTGCAATATGTCTAACTATGGGCATTGTAGAATGACATCGATCTCCTGAGTTTCAGAGCTATTCTGAAAAGAAACTGCACTCTATAAGTCACCACTTCATGATAGCAATTTATAGTGGTTGTACAATGCGTGGTCGACAGGCTAGAGCGTTGACGAAAGGGGGGGACAGTAACCAGATGAGCCAGTGTTGTCATGGCATCGATTCTAAGTAAAAGGTATATATGTGATGATAAATTGTGATAAGCCAATGAAAACGATATCAAGATTTTAAGATACCGTCGTTCCGTATAGCCTTTGTTGAATATTTCGAGATTGGGTTGAGGAATAGGTGTATGGGAATCGGGTCTGGAGGTTTTCTGTAGTAAATGATATGAAAAGAGGTATATATTCAGTAGGACTTTATCCATAGCCCCAAGCGTGCTTATGGCCTCTTTCGGATGCCCGTCGCCGTTCCTGCAAGCTTTTCTCTGCCACCGCCTGTCGCTGCGTGATCTCTGAGTCGTTCATATCACGGACAAGCCACTCATTCTGGTCACAGAGAGCCCCGCGGAAACATGTCTCACAGCACGTGTGGCGACAGCGTTCGCAGGAATTGGTGAAGTGGGCAGTGAAAATGAGTCGCACAGACGCATCTTCCGGCTTCTTAGCACCCCGTGTGCTTTTGTGCCCAAGGTTCAGACACTTTGCCATGTGAAAAGGGCGAAGGAAGCCACTCCCATCCCTTTTAGTTTGTGGAGGGAGACATGGCATCAACGTGTGAGATTCCCCACAGCAACAGCAAGCCCACACGATGACACTGTGAGGGGCGTTCCTCAACCCTAAAGCTGGGGGGACGGAAAGCTTGTAGAAGCGACTTGGTAGCCGTATAAAGCCCTTTGGGACATCCGTGCGTTCGAAAAAGATCGGTTCTGCTTCGCTGTCTTTGGCCACAGCGTTGCAGTTTAAACATTCCATGCGACCTAACGGGTGAGAGCGCGAAGTGTCAATGAACTCATTTAGAGCTGAGCACTCCGGGCAAACCCACTTGGCCTGCGCCGTATTGATCGGAGAAGGTAGAAACCCTTGGTTTTGGGGGTACATGTTGTAATTTGTAGGAATAGTTTTGATGAGGTAAAAGTAGATCATAGGAAGACAATGGTATATATAGGTGTCGTTTGAGAATACATGTGCTCATATATAAGCCTTGTAGTCAAACATCGCGGTTATTGTAAGAGAACGCAACTTGGTTGAACCCAGATCATGCTGCTAAAAAGATTTGTTCGTGCACAGTGAAGTTTACGCGAAAATAATCCAATGAAGTAAAGTCAGCAGTGATGCTAAATGTAGGCAGATATAAGAGATTTTGTTATATAATAGAGAGAGGCACGGACCAAAATAGCTAGAGAATATGCTCGGGCAAAGGATGTGTCGAACGGGTTGTGTAATTACTGTTTATGCAAAAGGTCTTACAAAAGGATAAGACGAAGAAACTGAATCGCGTTGTTTCATATTAGCCTCTGCAAGACATACCAATTTAGATCTATACCGTAGCCCCTCCTGACCCACATCTACTTCATCTGATGACTATTCTAGCAAGATGGGACTACTAGCTGCGTATGAGTGCGCACTACAGCTGGATCGCGGACAATTGTAGCTTGTCCATGCTTTTCGAGTATGAAACCTTCGAACCTGGGGCTACCATTCTCATTATCATTCACTACTGGTGAAGGCGGTGTGAGAACAAACTTGGGTGTTTTTGCCCGTTTTTTGATGATGGAATGGGATTTTACGCACGTACCTTTCTTTCTAGTTCGTGGCTCGCACGAGAGCAGCTTTAAGAAGCTCTTTACTAATTTCGAAGGCATTGTTGTTCTTGTAGAAGAAGACAACTGTAAGTAGGGAGTATATATGTATAACATTATTTGGTACTCGTAACATTGGACTCGTATATACACAGCGTATAGTACAGTTACAACGCCCCCTACCATATCATTATTCACCTTTATTTGATCGTATAGGTGGATTATTGTCTATTCTTTGCTCAACCTAACAGGCAAGCCTTTACAAACAACCTAAGACCAGTGGTTTGATTAAAACAGCTAGGAGACTGTTTCAGTTTGTAGATTTTCCCGACAAAAAGATGAATACTGCTGTTTCTTTTTTAGCAAACACGCAGATATGGAGAGCACTACGCCGCCAAATTATCGACAAAACGTACATCCAGTTTGGAATCTAGGTTTCAGTAGGAATACGTCTCATAGTATCGTTTCTAAGTCTCCTTGTAGTTTGCGGATAATGCTTTTCTTGAACAAATGGCACCCATATTCCCTTCACCTCACGATAGGTAAAGAACCATAGGCTGACCATTTGTTGCCCAGACTGATTGTTGAAGTACGGCCTAATTTCATCAGCTAGGTATAGAGGATCAGTCATCTAGAGTCTTCTCGGAGCGGGATCACGTTGTTGTGCGTTTGAATGTTGGAGCGATACCTGCCCGAGCCCCGCACCATCAACATCAGACCCTATAAAGCACCTTATTAGCATTTACTTTCCGCATATATATACATAATCATCCAAATTCTGTCCGACTACGGTCAGTCGCCCGACTATCTGTTTTGAAACCATGTCAGCACCGTCCGCGCCATCTTCGAACCAGCAACAACCACTCAGGGTCGACACCAAACACAACCCGCAAACAAGCCCGGCATCAATAACCAGCACGATAAGTCCCTCGACGCCGGAAAGTCCACTGAGCTTCCACGAATTCATGATCGCCTATCCGGACCGCAGATCTGGTTCCATGACGCTCAAACGCAGGAACGCGGTGAGAGTAAAACGCCCAGGTCGACAAGAAAACGGCCTAACGCCGCAACAAATTCCGACCAACAGGAACAGCGATATTCGGTCAGATTCGGCACTCTCATATGTTGCCGGCAAACCAGACATTCTGGAACGACCAGAGAAGTCGGCAACCATAGAGTTTGACGACCCTGTCGTCCGCAAGAGAAACTCGTCAGAGTTCTCATACACCCCTGGAAAGCCTGATGTGCTGGATATTCCAAAACATAGGAGTGTTCCAGTTGCAAGATCGACTTCAGCATTCTGCAAAGCACAGTGAACGTTAGAGGTATCGGATGAGCTATCACGGTAATTACCTCTATATCGATTATCGTTAAAAGTCTAGGTAGACTATGGAAAGGGGTTCTCATCGCAATTGCCACCTTATCACATTATTAAGTCACATTACCAGTATCAACAATCGTCAGATCTACCATGTCTCGTTACAAAGTCGCCATCTCAATAATATATAACGAAACGACAGTGAAGCAAGGCATACAAGAAGTCAAACCCAAGTCTCAGAACATCAGCCTTCAATCTGAGCTTTTCATACACCCAAACACTGAAGAATTACAAGAAATCATGGCCACTCCCATTGTAGATGGAGAGGATATACCCAGCATTATGTCTACGGAATCTGAAGATTACTTCTCGTATCGCCCACGCTCTACAACCCGTGGCGTTTATTATACTGACTCCTGCGCATCTCCATCATCCCTAAAGCACACATCGTCAATGCCTGTAGTTGGCCTGATACGCCACGGAGCAGTACGGATGTCACCAGATGAGCGTCCGCGACCTGCATTGCGACAGGCATCTTCGTCTCTTGAGATCGGCCGCTCCCTTGCCCGCAGCAATGCTGTGCGGGGACGACAAGATCAACGCCGTGTTGATTCGGATCAACCCACTATTCATCGCCCTCTGTGTAGTAGAACGGTGACTGCTCCCCTCATTCGAGTTGGCCCTAGTGTGTCCAACGAATCGAGGTATGGGCAACGTCTTACGCGGGTGACCAACCACGACGGTAGAGTACAGCTTGTGGACTTGAATCTCTACATCTACGAGTCGCCATACGTGAACCCGTATGACCGCTGTAGAGATGCCCGTGTCACTCAGGGTCCAGATCCCACTCACCATTCACGATATGGTTCTAGTAGACCACCACCAATTTCTTTCTTTTCTTCTTCGGCTGGTCGACGTGCTGGTCAAGAGTCTGGAGATTTGAACGATTATTCAAAGATGATCTAAGGACACATTAGCACGCAGGGAGTAGGTCTCAGGAGGTAGGATGACGAGTGATCGGTCGCTTTTTCTGGTAAAAAATATCGAAAGGTACGCCTTCATCGACCACGTTTGTAGTCCATGCGAAATAAATCTACTGTTTTTCATTGTCAATACGACATACAATACCCCTATTTTCCGTTTTAAATTTTAGCCAATAATATATCTCAAAACAAAGGTACTAGGTGCACAATGCGCAGTGACATGATATCATTAACGTCCTGAACGCCGGCTTAACAGTGTCACTGTGCACCCACAGGGCGTTGTCCGGCCTCCGTCCATAATCATATAGAACGTTCCCAGTATGTAATCTCACAACACGACACCAAGCCTGGCAAAAAGGTCACAAGCCCAACATGCCCCTCCATCGTAAAGCCACTATGTTCCGCAAGAAGACCGAGTCCGACAAAACGACAAGTCAGACCACAGTCGAGACCCCAAACCCTCGCCAATCAAGTGCGTCTTCACGAGATAACAGGCCTCAGACCCATCTTCCTACTCAGTCTCATCTTCCCGCCACAACCTCGCCCCAGTCTAAACAGTTCACGTCTTCATCCCATATGCAGCAGGCTGGTCCTGCGCACTATAATGTGTTAACCAACATCGTTGTTCAGTCTCCACAATATGTATATCGCTCCGACCTGCACGGCTGGGTCCTAAAGCCTTTGATCCGCTATCATCTCTCTCACTACCATTACAAAATCCAAGCTCTCGTGAACACGCATCAATACACATGGGTTGATGAGTTGCATGGTTGGGCGCTGAATTTCAAGTTCCGGGAACCAGTTGGGACAGAGCACCTGAATCCCAAGGCACTGAATAACAGTAGAAGTGGGCCAAGTGGTGTGGAGTTGGATGATGAAGAGTATATATTTCACGATAGCGAATGGACGGGGTAGAGGGGTCTGAATCCTCTGTTTCGACTTGCTCATGATATCCCTCTTATATAATACGATAGGGGTATTTTACTATAGAGCGTGTTGGGAGATGTTCCTGGCCATCTAACCTTCACACCTGTATCCTAGATAGAATTAGCGCATGTTCATACCGGTATATAAAAAGGGATTCGCTGATGCCCTTACCTAGTATTTCTACAGAATATATATATATACTTATCTCTATAATGACAAGCATTCAAGCATGAGGAGTCTGCATCCTGCCCCTTCAAGTTGACATCTCTATACTAGTCTCTTTCAAGTAATTCTGACCAGATAGCAAATTTGATTACGCAGTGAAGATTCAACTACTACATGTGCTTATCTCATATGCTATTACAGACAATTATCGCTTACACAGACAAAGCTACTCTCTCGCAAGTACCCGCACTCCTACGCACCTTCCTCATCTCTTCGCACCTGCCTTGGCCCCACATATTTTCCGCCCTCCCGCCCTCCTTTTTTCTCCAACCCCCGATCTACAAACATTCCCAGTGTACCATGAGGGGAGGTTGGAGATGGGAAGGGGACTGTCGATTATATGACAAGTTTGTGTGCAGCCCGTGAACGCCGTTGCTTGATATCATGACTAGAGTGAGGTAGTTCGTCGGCATACAAACAACCACAAGCCCCTTTCTAGATAGACATATTCCAGACTTTGATCCCCGTAAAGAGTATCGAGAGTTGTATCACATCACTATATGTTTATCATACGCAATAGGGGCGAGTATACTGTAATTGAGACGGTCACGGGCGCAAAGTCACAAAGCCCGTCACCCACGCAACGTTGCCCTCTCCTCTTCAGTGTAGCGCCGATATCGTTAATTGCCAAGCCAATCTGTCAACCTCCTGGTATGTGTTTGTGTCCATACGCCAACAACCTCAACATCCTCAACCATGACGAACCCTATCCTACCAACAACAAATCCTAGCTCGTCAAGGTTCGTCCAGCCACCGCCGACGTACCACCTAGCGCAGGGCTGGGAGAGGGAGACGGACGAGTGCGCCGGTATACCGGAGGACGAAGCTGCCAAATGGCATTGCTGTCGATGCAGGAGGGGGCAACGGATTTTCGTCTCCAATGACGCCGAGCATATAATCGGCGCCCTTTCGTGCAGTGCTTGCCCGCACAAGCCCTGCAACGATTGCACCCTCTCCGGCATCGTCAAGCTCTTTGTTCCTTTGGAGGAACCCACCCTCGTTCCGGTCTCCGAGGTCAACAATGAGGTGTGGTTCGGCACCGTGTGTGGCCACTGCGGGCTCTCCTGGCGGGCGAAGGAACTGGGCCGGCAGTCAAAGGGACTGAAGAAGAGTAAGCAATACTAGGCCATGATTTAAATTAGGCATACACTAACCTCGTGTCCCAACATTTAGTGCCTAATCTTGGGCATCTGCACCGGTCACTCCTCAGCAGTGGCACGCTCCGCAAAGTACGCTCACGGCTGTTCCCAGGGAGCAAGAGCGGCCTAACGCCGCCAAATCCAGGCAAGCAGGCGAAGTTCGCAGCTGTACGGCTGACAGGCTACGAATGCACATGCCGACATTGGATCGACGAGGCATCGTTGTGCTTCCAGGTCTTCGGTAAACCGACGCAGCGGAAGCCTGGTGACAATGAGGAGGATACCACAGTAGCGTCGTCGGCTACATCAGATCTACAGGCAATGGGCCATCATGAGGAAACCATTGTCATGAGTCGGGGCATCCGTCATGCCAATCCACTTCGCAGTAACCCTGTGACAGGTCCGGAAGCGTTGGATGCGAATGCTCTTGCTTTATCTATGGGCCTTTCTGAGGATACCATTGTCACCCAGCGAGGCATCCGTCATGCAAGTCCACTTCAGACTCAGAGTAACCCTGACACAGATCCGGAGGCGCTGGATGCGAAGGCTCTTGCCTTGTCTATCGGCCTTCCGGAGTAAGTCATACTACTTCTCGAGCATCCTGAGGAACTGGCTATTAATCACCTTCTTAGGCCTGAACTAAGGCATTGGGTATGATACGGTGATGAGGGAAGGGTGTCGTGCAAGACCGCAGTTGCGGCGCAGGAATTCGAGAAGGTGGCGAGCTGAGTCTGGATCCATCAATGCGTTTCCTACATGTACAGTCATAGCATACTAAAAAGGAGTTTATTGTAGTATTACGGATACGCAATACAGGGGGCGGACGTTTAGTTCAAGCAATACGGTGGTACCTGATGGCGCGGAGACTCATAGCATAACAAATCACACCGTGCTTACCTACTTTCAGAAAATACATGACCCACAATACGAGTGAGCAAGAACGGGCACTAACACCATCCTACAATATATTCCTGCTCCTTCTACTTCCAGGGCGCGTATCACCAGCGCCTCGGGCAAGAACGCCCATCAAGGCCGTCAAAAGCAGCCTTGTCGCACGAGCTTCGAGGCTCAAGCTACATCACGCGCCATCGGAAGAGGCCGTTCGCCATTCAGGCCACCTACAAAATGTGGAGAGTCGGTGTGAATAATGGGCACGAGTGGGTGAGCGGTTTCGTTATGCTCATGCGGCAGTGCAAACTATTCTCCATTTGGAGAATGGGGAAACGCGCGCGCTTGCGATTGCGATGGGAAAACATTCATATAGCATGGTTAGAAGGACGAAGTTTTGGCTTGCTGTACAACTTCACAGCACAGTCACATCGATATCACAGTTCCACAGCATCGACACTCTGACGTTTGCGACACCTCAGCCTCAGCCTTATACCGCATAGTCTCGTACAAGTGGTGTAGACTAGGCCTGATATAGTTAGGCCCTCTATCTCAGGGCCTATAAGATAGCTAGGATTAAGGGTTATAGGGCGCTCGTTGTTAATTTTAAGCCTTTGTAAGTCTTTAAGAGCACGTTAATACATCTAAAATACTAATATTACTACGTAAATTAAGCCTCTAAGATAGTAATAAGTAATAGCTAGGTCGCCTGTAAGCTGTCTCGCGACTCTAGGGACTCTTAGAGGCCTCTGGTGTGTGTGTACTGTATCGGGACATGATGATCCCTGCCGCGTATGAGACCCCCACCACCAACATCAACATCCCACTCACAATCCACACAGCACTTGCAAACTCCACGACAACAAGATTTTTCCTTCTCCATCACGGAGCTCTACTATAGAAAGCGCAACAGAGCGAGTGTATCAGCTTCTCGACCACCTTTCAGGCCCCAACGCAATGGCGTCAACTGCGACGCAAGAAGATGCAACAAAGAAGCCGGCAGTGAGCAGCTGTAAATTTTGCAAAAGGCCTTCAGAATGTCCCTCATGCCGAACGCCACTCGATCCCCCCACGACGAAAGACGGTAGGGTCGACATAGATGCCGAGATCCCGGACACACACAACCAACTCGGCGGGCCTCTCGACCTCTCATCGCTCCCAGCCCAAAATGCTAACTTCTATGACTGCATGCCGCCCGGCGACATAGTCGAAACCCGCTATTCCGTCTTTCTCGCCGGCAGCATAGAAATGGGACGAGCGGTACAATGGCAAAGGCACCTGACCTCTCTCCTCCGACACCTGCCCCTCGGCGTCTACAACCCACGGCGCGGACACTGGAACCCGCTCGCGACGCCCGAAGCAAAGAACCAGGAGTTCCGGCAGCAGGTAGAATGGGAGTTGAACGCGCTGGAGAAGGCGTCCGTCATCTGTTTCTTCTTCGACCACGACACGATGAGTCCGGTGACCATGTGTGAGCTCGGGCTCTGGGCTGCGAGTGGAAAGGTCGTGGTGTGTTGCGATAGGCGGTTTTGGAAGTCGGGGAATGTGCATATTGTTTGTGAAAGGTATGGGATTCCTTGTGTGGAGAGCTTTGCGGAGTGTGTCGGGTTGGTCACGGGTATGTTGAGGAGGAAGGGGATGAAGGTCGATGGGGAGGGGAATCTGACGGAGGATGAGGATAACGAGGCGGAGGGTTGGGCGGCTGGTGACAGTATCCTGGTGACGGCGGGGTTGAAGGATATGCGTGTTAAACATGTGGAGCTGAGGGAGGCGTGAGGTGGGACTGGGGCCATGGTTTTTTCTGCATTTGCGTGGTGTTTTGGGGCGGTTGTTTTCTGTTTCTACTCTTGCATTGTATCATATCGGTGTTTGGTTTGGATAGACTTGGTTTCGTGTCTCTTCTGCATATGTACGATATCACGAAACCCACAACTGCATATTCATCTCGATAGAGTCTTTATCTCAATTGTAAGTACAGCGAAATACGTTTTAAACACGAAAAAGTGTCAGGAGCCACCGATCGGCCAACCCCACGTGCGGGATCAAAACAAGCGCCATCAAGCTTGTCGGGCAAAGATCATATCCCATATCCGAATCAATATACAGTGCGTCAGTCCGCCCTTAGATAAACCTTGCACAGTACGATCCTGACAAAAGGGAAACCTCTCTCAAGCATTGCTCCCCGTGCGTTACCAGCCAAACTCGAGGGTGTGATGAGAGTAAACAACGTCCAGCTTGCCTGAGTACCAACGTACACGTCTCGTTCTATTTCAACATACCAAGCATCAATATCCCTCTTCCAAGTTTTCCCCAGGCCATTCCCGCAAGAAACCAGCGTCCCTACAAAAACCAAGTGGGCCAATGAGACGCAAGCTACTCTTCACGGGGGGCAACCACGACAGTGGCAAACGCTAGGCGAAGATCCCACCGCACTTTCTCAACTCGATCGCCCACTTTCCGAATTTCCTTTCCTTCACACCACACCACACCAATGTATGGATTCATGCTAGCTAACGCTCTCACAGACTTCATGATGAGCGCCGTCCTGCTTGTATACACCACCACCTGTAAGTCTTCTCTCAACTCACTGCGCTCAAACACTTCTAATCGTACGCATAGCCAGGCAACTTTGAGTTCGTCATTCGAGCTCGGTAGCGTCAAGCTGCCATACCACGGGTTTGGTAGCTACAAGCTGCCATACGCCGAGCTCGGTAGCAACAAGCTACTATGCACCGAGCTCGGTAGCGTCAAGCTGCCATACACCAAGTTCGGTAGCCACAAACTGCCATATGCCGAGCTCGGTAGCAACAAGCTACTATGCACCGAGCTCGGTAGCGTCAAGCTGCCATACACCCAGTTCGGTAGCCACAAACTGCCATATGCCGAGCTCGGTAGCGTCAAGCTACCATACGCCGAGCTCGGTAGATACAAGCTACCACACTGCTTTCTCAGTAGCATCCACTTACCGCCATCATGGTTTCATACCGCGCAAAACGCGAGGGCGACATGGCCCGATTCCTTTCTCAGGCGGGTGCCGAGCCAGGGTTCGCCGCGCTCGTGCGCAGATTGACGTTCGACGAAGTCTGGGATGGCCAGCAACGGATTGAACTTGGGGAGCTCGAGAAGGAGATTCACATCCTTTCCGACGACGACGTAAGTTATATCAGTGATCCAGGGATTTCTCACGTCATTGTACAGAGCTGATTCGATGTAACACAGATAGCCACCAATGTCCCCGCGACGTTCAAGATCTCATTCGAGGACCTCAGCTTGTGGAACAAACCGTGCCCTCGGGAGGCCGGCGAGGAGGTGCCTGTAGGGGTGCATGTGCAGCTGGTGGTCATGATGTTCTCCGTGTTTGAGGAGGTGGAGGAGATTGTGGTTCCAGAGACGTGGAGGGAGTTCTGGGACTTCAGTCTCTGGCCGAAGGTGGGAGGTTGAAAGCTGGCAATAACTTCGAGTAAGATAGGGTTGGCCCTGTGGCAGTGAGGGTCCTGGGAGTATTACGGATCGAGAAAAAACTGGATGAGCTATCCGGAGAATGGCTCTGAAGGGTTGGGTTTGGATTTTGTGCGTTCGGAGGGCGCGGCATGGCTACACCAAGCGTTGGGATGAAGAGGAATTCGCGGAGGCTCGTGATAAGGGCATACATGAGGCCTGTGAAGGTTTATGTTTGTCCACTTTTTTCTCCAGACCACTTTCCTCGGTAGACGAAGCCAAAACCAATTGATAGGTGAAGGGGTTTCCTTTTAATTTACTGGATTTTTAACAAGTCCAATCACCTTTTGTTGAAACCCGCAGCTTGAAGCAAAAAGATCAATCTTAAAGCTGCTGCGGCACTTCTAGTATATATACCCCTCTCTGCGACACCTTTATTCACAACAAACCAAGAAAACCCTGTGCTCAACAAACGCAAACACAAAGCGTGCCAACCATGGATCTGGGACACCTAATAATTTCCACCACCTTATAAGACCCTTCCCCCACCTACCTTCATCACTCCTTCCTAAACTCCCCCCACCAACCTCTAAACCACAACCTAAAGCACCACACCAAAAACCCAAGCAACCCTCACCCCCTCCACCAAACACATACAAATCCCACCATGGACATGACCACCCAAACCATCACAGTCCGCCCCGCCCGCCTCCGGCCCTACACAATAACGCGATCCTTCGAGCTCGGATACCACGCCCGCCGCCCAGGCGACATGATAAAGTTCCTCCGGGCCCTCCTCGCCTCTCCGCGGGTCAACGAACTAATCCAATACCTACACTTCCACATAGTTCTCGACTCTGAAGAGGAGAGCCAAATCGACGAGCTAGAAGCGGAAGTCATGGCATGGAGCCGCGAGGAAGCGGCGTCGACGCGCATGCACCGAAAGCTGCGCGCCGTCTTCACCGAGTACCAGGAGTACCGGCGCAGTCAAGGGATCCCGGCGGGCGCGGATATAGCGACGTTGCATCCGATGTTGCATGTTGTTTTGGTGAATCGCTTGTTTTCGGCGTGTTGGAATGTGGAGAGGATTGTGGTGCCCGAGGAGTGGAGGGCGGGGTTTGATTTTGAGACGTTTGCGAGGGTGGGGGAGAGGAATGCGGGGTTTGGGAGGAGGCCGTTGTTGAGGAGGATTAATTGGGGGGCGGGGGAGTAGGGGGTGTGAGAGTTGGGGGGTTGATGGTATGGGCGTGTGGATTTGGCGGAGATGTAGGGCACTGCCCGTCGGTGGATATCTAGAGACATGGGACAAGTCTCGCTTTTTTTATGGGATAAAAGGCTTGGACATAGTTGATGACGAGCCTGGCGATGTCGGCCGGAATAGGACAGATGTATGGCTGGCATGGTTAGCATCTTGTAGCTTTTGAAAGAGCATACTCAAATACATACCTCGTGGTTGAATTTATGCGTACCTTGCGCCTCTTTCTCGCCTTCTTATGTCCTAGGTAACAATATTCTTAAAACAGTCTACACACAAAGCAGCCGCTTGCTACCCTAGTAGACCCAAGGATCCATTGTACGAAAAGCCAAAGTTGGGGTACCAAGTCAGATTCGCGTAGGTATGCATACATGGTATTTCGGCATCTCATGTTATGCGCAATGGCGGATTGCTAAATAGTAGATAGGAAGAGTCGAAAAATGACAGGTTACGAGGGGTATGATACGAGGTGTATGATACGAGGTTACCCTTTGACAGTCAAAAAAGGTAGGACGGACTACGTTTTACTTTTGTATGATTTTTTTCGATACCTTTGCCCTAGTACACATAGCTAGAAATGATGATACGAGACTTGTTACAGAACTACGTGATATTGGATAGAAGACAGTTTGTAAATAAGAATAGTTTGAATTACAGATGGTTGAGATGACATCAATCTATCCGTGAAATCGACGTACATATAGATGATGTTGGTTACATATATTCCACCTGAACTGCAAGCCAACTGCCTGCTCGCTCGTAGAAACAACAAGATGGTGCTCATCCTCGTTGTGCCTTGCCATCCGTGGAGTGAGCTTGGATACCTGTACACTGTTAGCACTAGAACCAGTCTCCACACAGCCAGAAGACGGACAATGGACACGACTTCATTCGTATTTCAGTCTCCATATCGTTCCCGGCCGGGCAGCTTAAGGTATTGACGGATCCTCTTTTGGGTATCGTATCACGGCTCAACAAACTTCCTACTCCTCATCGCTATCCGACATTTGCATCTCCGCAGCACCATCGTCGCTGCTATCGTCCTCCTCTTCCTCTTCTTCTTCCTCCCTCGTCCGCTTCGTCCCCTTGGCCCGATCCGGCTGGTTCACAGGGACGGCCTTCGCAGGCGCGGCACCGAAGCCGTCAGCCGGAGACTTGGAGCCGTTCTCGCCGTCTTCAGTCTGGAGTCCTCTGGCAAGCCCAGGCTCAATGCCCGGGACCGTAAAGGTGCCGGCAAGTTTGGGAATGACGTTCGAGCGGCCCTTGCCGTAGTAGATTGTCTATCAGCCAATTAGCAGCCGGGTTGAAGATTTGGGCAGGAGACATACAATGTCCTTGCCGAAAAAGTTGAAGCCGTCCAGCGCACGCATCGCCTGGGTCGAGGAGTCGGTGTCGCGGAACACAACGTGGGCCTGACCACGCATCCTAGGCGTCTTCAGGGCGACGATGTCGAGGATCACGCCGTAGGTGGCGAAGAGCATGTACAAGTTGCGCCTGAGGTCGTCTTTGGAGAGCTTATCGGGGAGGTTGCGCACGTAGAGGCTGCACCCTGTCAGCACTTCTGCCGTGGTGTGGGTGGGATAGGATACGTACGTCTGGGACGGGACGCCGGGCGTCTTCTGGGCCAGGTCCGGCGGCGGACGAACGACAAGGGCCATGGTGGGTGCGAGGTGGAGGGACAAAAGGTTGAGGTTGCGGCCGGAGGAGCGTCACGTCCCCGCAGAGCTTGTGGAAAACGGAGGTCCATGCGCGGCAGGGATGCGCGGCAGGGATGTGTAGCTTAGATCGCGCATCGTGGACGACACCGCAACACTCTTCGTTCACGCCTGGTAGAGAGGGATATATGGATGCCGAGTAGAGCCGAGTATGGTTGGTTTTTATGATTGATTGATTGCGCGCACAGGATCCCTCGCTCTTTAATACCTCGATAGCCCTCGACATTCCAACGTTCAACCATCGCGCTCAAAGGAACCTTTTTGTGCACCTTGTTACGTACCTTCCCGTGGCTTCATGCGCACCTTCCTGCGTCTTCTTGCGCCTTCCTCCGTCCTCCTACGCACCTTCCTACGGCCTCATACGCACCTTCCTTCACTCACCATGGGCGCCTCTCCTGCCGTGAGTCCGCGGCCCGGCCTGCCCCCCGCCAAACCCAGCGCAAATGCCTCCATCAAGGCCAAGACGCTCGCCATCCTCAACAACAGCCGTGCGATAGGCGCTCCAGATGGACTCAGCAGGGCCACATCCCCGGGCGGAGATGCGCAGGATCTCGCCGAGCAGATGAACGACGACGTGCGCAACCAATTCGTCGCCGGTGAGCCTCACAACACCAACCCCCAAAGACAGCTCTAACATGAAAAGGCACCAAGCTCGGTGAAGGAACCTATGCCGTCGTCTACCGCGGCCACTTCCGCGAAGACCCCACCAAGCTCGTCGCCATCAAGAAGATGAAGCTCAACGTCGAGTACAGGGACGGCATCACCATGGACTCGTACCGCGAAATGAAGTACCTGCAGGAGCTCTCGCACCCCAACATCATCTCTCTCTTCGCCGTATTCACATCCAAGGACCAGAACATTTCCCTTGTGCTCGAGCATCTGCCCAAAGGCGACCTCGAAGGGCTCTGGAAAGACTCGAAGATTTCGTACACGCGAGAGGATATCAAGGCGTGGTCGGCCATGCTGTGTCAGGCCGTGTGGTTCTGCCACGAGAATTACATTCTGCACCGGGATATCAAGGGCAACAACGTCCTCATCGCCGCCGACAACACCTTGAAGCTGGCAGATTTCGGTCTCGCCCGCAGCTTCTCCGAGCCCGGACGAAACATGACCTGCAACGTCATCACCCGCTTCTACCGACCCCCTGAACTCCTGCTCGGCGCTATGCACTACGGCGGCTGTGTCGACGTCTGGTCCACCGCCTGCGTCATCGCCGAGCTCGCAACCCGCAACTTCTTCCTCCCCTCCGAGACCGATCTTCAGCAACTCACCGTGATAACCGACCTCTTCGGCTCGCCTACCGAAGCAGACTGGCCCGGCGTATCCTCCCTGCGGCACTGGGAAGTCAACTTTAAATCTGCGCCGCCAAAACGCCCCCAGCCGCTGAGTCACTGGAAACAAAGATTACCGTTGATGGGCGAGGATGGAATTGATTTGCTGCGGGCCATGATGGCGATGGACCCGAGTAAGCGGTTAAGTGCGCGGGAGACATTAAAACACCCATACTGGACGAACATGCCGCGACCAACAAAGAAGGAGAACCTGCCCGGCATGGGTGGCGGGGAGCAGAAGATGGGTGAGGATCTGAAGAGGCCAGGCGGTCAAATCGATAGTGGGAGGACGGACAAGGTGGCTCGGAAGCTGGATTTTGGCGGGAAATGAGAGTGAAGAGGCGGGCCAATGAAGTGTATGATACCTAGATTTGGTCATGGGTTTGGCGTTCTGGCTCTGGACATGAGCGAGCATTTTCAGGCGTTTTAGAGGATTTGGTTAATGTGGAATGGGGGTTTAGTCGTTACAGTCTTGTCCGCAACTTGGGAAAAAGAGTATCTTGAGCTGGACTTTGAAAAATGTGGTCTATGAATACCCTATATATTTTAGCACCTATCTATCCAAATCTCATACATTGAATATCAGAAGCGAACCTTATTCACTATGCTGATTCAATACGTCCTCCTAGCCAATCACAACCACATGCTTATGCCTTTCAAGAATCAACCTCGAGTCTATCTTGCAGGGGTTTCACGGTTCAATATGACACTCTAGCTAATCACAATCTTGATTTTCCTCGTATGTAAGTAGTTCCTTTCCACCCCTAAATGATGACTGCATGAGTTGCCCGCTCGAGGGAGCTAAAGATTGCAGTGAAATGGAGGAAATTCCACTACCTGCGGGGAAGAAAGCTTAGTTGGATGATTCGCCTCAAAGAGCGGGTCGAAACATGCCTCAGCCTTGCCACTCACTTATCTGTGTAACCCCACATCCTGGGCGAAGCCTTCCGTGCCGGAAAGAGTAGTCTTGAGTCATTGGTCTGTCTGGTGCGAATGTTTTCATTGCAATGTTTATCTAGGTTGGATCGGTCGAGTAGGCGTCGCATCGTACAACTTTGAAATCGTGTCAGTGGGTTGAAGCTAAGGTGTGAATGTTCTTCTTGATCGCGAATACAAACAGCGTAAATTCTCTTTGTATATCGTTATTCTTAGCGTATAGTAGATAAGAGTGTAGGTTCTTAATGCGAGGGATAGCAATTTCGGAGTCTTCTGGACCTGCTCGTGTTCGTATTCGGATCCTGGTCTAGAAGAGAGGTGAGATTCGGATTCTTATGCGGTGCTGACATGCATGGCTTACTCTTGGAATGGATGGAACCTATCAAGGTACCTATCCATGTGCTGTGCTCATTTGAAGATATTACCTTTCACTGCAATCTTTAGCCCGGCCTAGCAGCTTGAAAACTTCTGCCTGGGGCTACAAAAGGTGGCCTCAGCCTTACCTCCGCCTTTTGCACTGCAATCTTTAGCACCGTTGGGGCGGTACGAGTGCATTCTTTGTCTCGGCCTTGCTAGTTAAATTTTTTCATTGTAATTTGTATCGCGGGAGAATAGGCATGGTAAATGCTACGCAAGGCGGGAGCCTTGTGCTCTATTAAAGTATCGTAAAAGTCATCTCATGTACTAGAGTTCTCGGCGTGGACGATAGATCTTTAGGTGTACTTCTTGATTTGGTAAAGTGTAAAAGAAGTACGTTCTATCATGTCTTAGGTTTTCTAAAACTTATATGTGTTTATGCTAGAGGTTACAGGTATCTACCTCTATAGAAAGACACTATTGTTAGAACTAAGGTTTTATAATAATACAACTATGCAGGAGTAAAAGGGCAGTATAAAAATGCCGTTTTTAGTATGTATCTCCCCAAGGCCTACCCATATGCGATAGAGTGACATCTGAAGCTCTCGTGTATCGCACATCGTCCAAGTTCTGAAAACTACCTGATATTTTTCCACTTGGGCGGCCCGTTAATATGGTCTTATTGGTCTTGACAAGAAACCGTTCTGCAAAATGTGAGTTTAAACTTTACAAGGTAAGAAGATAGTGTAGATACAAGTATATTGGCCGTATTCGTAATAGGTACAGTGCTTCTCTACCCAGCCCACTCTGCCCAAGAAATTCTAAATAACCTTAAACGTCTTCATTACACACTACTCTCTACAATCAAACGATACGGTATACTCGGTCTGACCATCAAGACCAGTAGTTCCGTATGTCACCCAAGTCTGCTTCAGAGTATTGAAGGCTGGATTATATATGAACGTGGACCTTCATGCTGATGACCTGCTGTTCATGTTCTTCTCGTCGCTAGTGAGTGTTGTATCCACAGACGAATTTCGCGACGAAGATTCCATAAGCGTCCTGATAAATGTTGGCGGTCCCGCTGTTGTAGACATTGAAGTGAAGTGCTGGCATGTTCCAGTCGGCAGACATGAGAGGTGTGATGTCGATGATGGGCTGGTCCTTTGAGCTCACAGACATATTTGAGGGAGTAGGTTTGGAGGAACTCGAGGAGTTGGTGGAAGAGGATGGTGGGCTCGCGGGCGGCGAAGTAGAGAGGGTAGAATTCTGATCGGATTGTGGGCTCCGCCTAGGTCAGGCCGAAGTACTGGCATCGGTGGGAGATTACGGGAGGTCATTGACACTGAGAGTCATGTCGCGGTTCTATACGATCAGAATCGCGTCCGGTCGGTTCCTTATCTGGGAGAATGATCTCGTAGATGCAGACACGCACCTCTGTGGGGAATGTTAGTTATTTTCAATGCTGTCTTGAGAGCCATAGTACGAACCAGGAAGGGCCAGCATGATGAGGCCGCCGGTATCTGTCCTGGGTACCTTTGAAGGTACCGCGCCGATTTCGTCACTTTCGAGGAATTTGGGCCCATGATGTCTTCGCTGTGTGAGAGTGAGAGAAAGCGTGTAGTGGGGGACGTGCTTAATTGGCTCAATTGGCAGTGACCCCGAATAACTCCAGCGCTCCAGCAAACACCCCACGGTCACCCATCACCATACCAAGCTACAACATTGATGCACCACTACAAACTAGAATACCTACATTCAATTCAAAGTTTGTACCACTCCCACCTTCGACCCTACACCACAAACCACAAACCAAATCCCTCCACCAACAATACACTCACTACTACCTTCCCCCATCATCATCAACACCAACGCCAACACCAACGCCAACGCCAACACCAACACCAACATCAACATGTCCCACCAAGACACAACCGCGCCGCCAGCTGCGGCTCGCAAGCAAGCCTTCAAGCTAGAGCATATGCTCGCTGAGGCTGCCGAGCCGCAGAGGACGGCGCTCCTCTTGAACACGAGGGACTGGAAGAAGCTGGGCGGGAGGAGGGCGGTGGTGAGCCAGATGGCGGCCACGAAGAAGTGGTTGGCCGAGCAGAAAGAGGTCGCGGTCAAGATGGAGGAGGAGGAGGAGGAGGTCGGGATGGAGGATATCCCGACCAAAGAGGTCGAGATCAAGGAGGAGGAGAAGGAGGTCAAGATGGAGGATATTCCGGCGAGGGGGTGAGGGAGTGAGGGAGTGAGAGGATGGGCTCTCGGTCACTCCGAGCTTTTGGCTTGGTTTACCGCGACTTCGTGGGCTGGCCACCTAAGGAGTCTTGCGAGAATGAGAGGAAAGAAATGAAAACGAAAATAACAATGATAATGACAATGACAACAAACCGAATAAAGTGCAGTTATGAGTTTACGCATTAGAACGATTACGGGATCTTATGCGTAGACATAATGAAATATGCTTTGTGTAGATTAACCAAGACCTTTAGAGAAGAAGCGATTCTGCCCGTCAATTCAGCTCAAATCCCCATCTCCAGATACCGTCGAACTGACAACAGATCCCAAGGTAAGATACTCGAGAACGACATGAGGTTGGAAAGTGGGACGCCATAACCGACTAGGTTCACACTGACTAAGCGCACCTAATTCAATGACGTTGAACATGAATCCGCCCACTCAAATCATCCCAGCGTTTTTCTCTCATTATACCTTTCCATTCCCCTCAATTGACAACCCCACGCTCCCCAAAGCATCATCCAGAGCAGCCACACGCCTCCCATTCCGACACTAGACCAAGCCACACACACACACACACACACACCTCCACATACGCCAAGCCACGAACTTTCCAACCTCCCACTCAACAATTCCCAGCACCCCAACACGGCCAGGCTCCCATATCGGCACCATCCCGACACCACAACAGGCGGCAATGTTCGCGTCATCAGCGCTGCGGCCAGCGAGGGTTTTCAGCATGCGAATCAAACCGAGCAACCTAGCGCCCTGCACAGCTCCCGCATGCGCATCGGGATTCTCCAGCAGTAGGCGCACCGCCAAAATGCCACGAACGTCGACAGCTCCCATGCAAGGCAAGACGCGCATGACAATGGCCGTGCGGTGCGCATCGTCGACTGCGTCGGCGTCGAGCCCGGCGGCGCAGCTCACGTGGAACGATTTCCTCGCCCTGCGACGCACGCGTCGGAAAATCAGCGTCGTTTCGTCGGGCGTGACTTCGATCGCGACGCTTTATGCCGGATTGCGCGTGTTTGTCGAGAATGGTTATGATTCTTCGTTGTCGGCTATGTTGGGTCTGGATCCGTTGGTGGTGACGGGGATGAGTGCCGTGGGCATGATGGCGGCTGGGTGGTTGATTGGGCCGATTTTCGGGGGCGCCGTGTTTAATCTGAGGTACCGGGCGAGCAGGGGGGAGATTCTGAGTGTAAGTTTGGGTTATTTCTTCTAGTACTATGGACTCGTGTGAGGAGGGGGGCAGATGAGGGAGATGAAGACTAATATGTGAACAGAAAGAACGCGAATTCTACAGCCGCATCAAGAACCACCGCGTCGATCCTACATCCTCCTCAATGGCGAACCCCGTACCGGATTACTACGGCGAGAAGATCGGCAGCGTCGCGGACTACAGGAGGTGGCTCAAGGACCAGCGGGCATTTAATCTCAAGAGGGGCGCCTATATGGGAAGCAAGTGATGAATTCCATCATCTCACACTCTCTCGGTAGATTTTCGTCAAGGAAGCGGGTTATCGGGGTTGCAACATGTACAAGAGTCTGTAGCGAAAGACATGAGGCGTTCAAGTTCAAGAATACGGCACGATTGAAAAAAATATCGTCGGACGGGACTAGAGGAAAACGTTACGTGTGCCTAAAGAATGAAGCCGAAACGGCTTTTGCATGTATGAATACGGGAGCTACGGCCGCTGGGTATTTGTACGTGAGCGATCGACTGGCGAATGAGCATCTCCATTCTGCACCCACCTCTCAAATATATCATCTTTTTCTACCATGACCGTCATGGCCTATTTATCTCCATCTTGACTAACCTACCACGAGCTCAATTAGGCAAAGTATCCAGCGGCACATCAGCAGGGAACATAACGTCGTAACTGCGCGTTTAGAAGCATAAATCGATATTAAACTACGTAAATGCCGGGTTCCCATGCGTGCAAGCACAATCTAATGGAACGGCACCATGCGTGCGCAAAGGTAGACTCGTACTACATGAGCATCGTAAAACACCGTGCCGCCATGCACTAGGCGGTCTATCTCTTCTCCAATATGAGAGTCATGTATCTTGAATTGAAGGCCATGTCGGGGAGGAAATGTGTTCGGAGATAGAGTCGTGAAAGATGAGGACTTGAAAGTCCGGTAGGGGGAGAGGGTTAGAAGATGCACCGAGACGCTCACAAGCCGGTAACACCCTTGACCTTGCTCGACGCAAGAGCCGCAGACAGACCGAATTGGTTGTGAATGCCCTCGATACGGTGCGTCGAGTTCAAGTTCTTGACCATGACAATCTGGAAGCACGTAGCCGTGCCCTGCCTCGAGGCAATCGTCGAGATGGCAAGGAAGTACTCCCAGATGCGGTACCAGCGGTTTCCGTACTTGGCGACCACCTTGTCCTTGTTGGCAATCCAGTTGCGGTACCACCTCCAGAGCGTAGCAGAGTAGTGGACACCGATGGTGTCGATGCCCTTGATCTCGAATCCGGCACCCTCGAGCTTGTCGACGACCCAGCCAAGAGGCGTGGATGCGTCGGCGCCGGGGAACACGTACTTGTTCATGAAGAGACCCCAGGTCAGATCCTCGAACTGCCAAGCCTTACGGAGGCCGGCGATTTGGAGGAAGAAGACACCGTCGTCGTCGAGCATGTTGTAGACCTGGCGAGCAAAACTGCCAAAGTGACGGACACCGACATGCTCAGCCATCTCGAGACAGGTGATCTTGTTGTAGCCGCCAGAAGGAACGGGGATATCACGGTAGTCCATGCAGAGGATCTTGGATTGCTCCTCGCCAATGCCGTGCTTGCGGAGACCATTGTTACCCCAGGCAGTCTGGTTGCGACCGAGAGTGACACCAGTGACATGAGCGCCGTACTTGACCGAGGCGAACTTGGCGAGTGTGCCCCAGCCGCAGCCGATGTCGAGCATCTTCTCGCCCTCCTTGATGTCGATCTTCTCGCAGACGATGGCCAGCTTGTTGTCCTGGAGCTGCTCGAGAGACTCTTCGGTGTTGATGTCGGAGATGACACCGGATGTGTAGATCATGCGAGGGCCAAGGAACCAGCCGTAGAAGTCGTCGCCGCGGTCGTAGTGGTCACGGACCTGCTCCTCGTCTTGGTATTGTCAGCTCTGCTCGGGGGTGCGTGGTCAGGAATCGGAAAGTGCTCACCTTGAGACCTGGTGTGCATGATCATCTCGGGGATGAAGCCCAGCAGAAAGTGCTTGATCAGACTAATGGTGAAGTTGAAGTTGGCCCAGTCATGGCGCATCTCGAGCACCTCGAGGCAGTCGCCCTTGAAGTCGACGTCGCCGTCAAAGTACATCTCCTGGAACGTCTCCAGCGGGATCTTGCGCTTTCCATTGTACTGCTCGCGGTCCAAAGCCCGGTGGAACTCGAGATAGTGCTCGATGGGCTTGTCGGGCAACTTGGCCTTGTCGTTCTTGCGGGGCGCCATCTTGGAGGTGACCATCCAAAATCCGGCGAGGATGGGCACATCAAGAATCAGGGCGAAGAAAATCCATGTCTTGATGCCACCGCCGAAGCTGTAGGTGACATAGCCCGGGACGAGTGTCAAGAGCGAAAAGAGCGCCGTGTTCGAGAAATGCTCCGCACTGGGGCCTTCTGCCGGCAGCGGAGCATTGGCAATGGCCGGATACTGTTGCAGGCCCAATATCAGCTCTCTTCTCCCTCGCCGTGAGGCTCAATGGCAGGCGGGGCGTTTGTTTAGCTAGCCATCGCCCATTCACGTACGTACCGAAGTGGTTTTGACGCCGCAATCGAACGACGGCGTCGTCGGCGAGGGCGCCGGGGGTGTTTCGATCCACTCGAAGTTCTCTTCCGACGTCGTCCTACTCATTTTGCTCATAGTTTAAGGAATTTTGCAGGAGAGAGCACGAAGCGTGGGTGGATATCGGCCCGCCAAGACGCAACGGCGGTGTGTCGGCCGAGCCAGCTAGCGATCAAAGCTCGTCCACGTTTCGCGTTAGCGCGTGAAACGTCACTACCAAGGTACCACCAAGCGTCTCGGGAGGAGAGAGGACACATAATCTTCCCAACACTGGTTTGCTGACATTGTCTAAGAGGCCCGGAGGATGCGCCTTACGCTATCCATCATCTCCTTGGTAACTCCCGTCGACTCAAGATACGGCTCAACGCCCCCGTATTTGGTCTCAATATGCGTATGCACGCTCCTGACGATCTCGGGCGAGCAACAAACAAATTTCTCTGACAGTCCAACGCTAGCCATCTCTTTGATGCGTCCTGGCTTCTCTGCCTCCAGCTCCGGCTCGGACAGAAGATAGTCCTTCTCAATAGCCGCGAGGTCCACGTCGAGAAGGAACAGCATCATCATGATGATCAAGCCCGTCCGGTCCTTCCCCTGCGTACAGTGCACCATGACTGGCCAGTTCTCCTCGTCTGCCAGCACATCGAACACCTGCTTCATTTCTTTCGTGCACACGTCCACCGACTCGGTAGCGAGGCCGACAAGGCCTGATGACTCCATGTGCGGTGAGAGCACCTTGATCCCGTCGAGACGGTAGCCAAAGGCCATCAGGTAGATGAGCCGGAACGTCTCCCACCACGATAGCTTGGAAATCAGCATGCGGGAGAAGGCGGAGCCATTGAAGTTGATTTCGTGATACGTGACACCAGGTATCTTGAGCGGCTCTGCAACGTCATCGTTGGACTGTGGAACTGCTGCCGAAGCCTTGATTCTGGCGTCTCGCTTCTGCGCCTGCTCGATGTGTTCGGTCCTGTAGCGTATATAAGCGTTGAGCCGTGTGTGACGTTGAACTACGAGCATACTTGGTCCGCAGGTCGATGATGCTCTTCAAGCTGTAGTCCTTGAGTAGCCGCTGTCTGTCCTCGGACGATGCTTCATCTTCTTCGCGTCAGACGATAGTTGATCAGTTTGCCGGCTGGACAGTACCTGGTCGAGCTGCTCGGTACAGGCGTCCCGGCGATAGATATCTGGCCAGTTGGTCAGCACAGCACAGCGCGTAGGGTAGATGTTGTGCAAAAGTACCTGGACCCCACGGCATCATTGACGAAGACGCCGACATCTCGAAAATTCGGTAGACTCTTAAAAGGCGAATAAAGTGCGCTCATGGTGGCGAGAATTGCTCAGATGCGGGTTTTGCAAGTCCGAATGTGAGGATACGAGGGATGTCCTGGCCTGGGGCTGCGAAAGGATTGTGCGAAGGATTGCCAGTAACCCTGCCCTCGCTGACGTCAGGTTAGACGAAAAGCGAATTGCAGCCACAGTTTGTGCGTACCTTGATAAAATTGCCGGCAGATACCTGTTGGAGAAGGTTGGTGTCATTTTCACAAGTCCCACACTGCGAGGACAGGGCGGTTCAGCCCAGATTTGGTCCACGTGATACCGTCGTCGTTCAAAAACACCCATGGCGCAAGCAACAACAGCGAAGCTTGGAGGCAAGTTGACACAATTGATTTAATAGGTCACGTTCCAGATACCTGGTTCTACCCTCGAGGGTAAAGCAGGGGTGTTTAATATATTCGGGTGAACACATGGTGAACACTTCTCAATCTGTCAATGACACTTCTGAATCCGTCATGACGAATCATGAAATCCCGCCGGATGTCCAATTACGGGCAGGAACTTGTTTCAATACAGTCGCCATCACGCCGATCAAAAGGCCTTGCCTAGAGGCTAGAATGTACTCAGCGCTAGTGAACCCGGCAAAGAACCGGCACACAGGGAATGACATCATGGGTTGGCGCCGTACACGATGCCATCACTACCATGGTAGACATGTCTCTCGGAGTGCTGCTGCTGTCCGCATCCTCCGCGTGGCTCGTTCTCCATTCCAGCTCGTTTCGCGCGTCTGACTTGAATAACGAATACCTCGACCCCCCTGCATCGACAGAGTGATCACCATGGCTACGCAAACAGAGGAGCCCCTCAACGGGACCCACACGGTAACTTTCAAGGAAGATGTGGGATCGCCAACATCCTCATCTTTGGAGGGCATGCGCTGTCCGGATCCAGCAGCTCACCACAAGACAAAGGAAACCACGCTCCAGGACCAGGCTTCGGCTGCAGCCTTGTACAGCACTGGCCATGCAAAAACAAACCCACGCGACCCTCTTGGTCCCGACGGGAAACTCTCGTCTGCGAGTGTGTGCATCTGTGTACTGGTCTTCTAGTATAAATGCTGACTGCGAGCATAGGCGCTGCAACAAGCCTCAAGCACGCGCAGGCCCACGACCTTCCCAGCTTCCCTGTCCACGGCATAGACACCAAAACCTCTGCTGGAGCTGCGGCAAACCTCGCGGCTGCGAACACCAAAAGTCCGGAGTGGTGGAAGCCTGAACTCTCAAGCGCTGCCGGAAAAGCTGCACTACTCGCGAACGACTACAAGATGGACCCGCTTTGGAAGCCGGAGGCCAGTGCTGCCGGCTCCAAAGCAGCACTGCTTGCGCATAGAGATAGTGCTAAAGTCAACCTCTGGACACCCGAGGCGAGCTCTCACGGACACTCGGCTGCGAACATTGCGATGGGCAAGAAGGCGCATGCTATCCCCGGAAGCACAGAGGTCCAGAACAACAATTCATTACTTGCGGCTACGGGAGCTGTGGCGTCGTCCGGACGAAGGCGGGCACAGTCGCACCCTGCACCACCACCCTCCTATCCTGATGCCGGGAACTCGGCCAGAAATGCTCTAAGCGCCGCTACCATCGCCGCACACAACCCTTCTTTAAAGTCAGCAAAGCCTCCAACCACTGCGCCACCGGTAGATTCAAGCCGCCTCGGCTCTCCTGCTATGCAAGCAGCGCGCATCCAGCACTCGAAGGTGTCACGGGAGATGTATACGGACCGTCCTCCAGTGGCATTGGAAGTGGAAGAGAAGAAACGGCAGGACGCACTCAGAGCTTCTGCGATTTCCATGGCGAAGAAGATGTACGACGTGCAACAACACCACATCGATCAAGCCGCAGGCCGAACGTCACATGCCCGGACCGGAGCCACTGCAGCGCAAAGTCAAAAGCCATATGCGAGCGACGACAACATCAAGCAGCAAGCGATGCAGTACATCGGTATCCAGGAGGCTGCACAGAGACTGGCTTCTGAACGACTGGCAAAGATGGACACGGACCAGAATGCTGCATATCGAAGCTACTACGGCTACGAGAAGCCAGGCCGCTCGAAACTTTCCATCCGACGTGGTCGAAACCGAGCAGCTAGCAATCCCGAGACGGCCGATTCGGACGACGACGAATTTCAGTCTCGGCGGATCCGATCTCAAATGTCCCAGCTCAACAAATCCCTCGCAGAAGTGGACAAAAAGAAGCAGCAGCAAGACCGAGGATACCTTCTCGCAGCAGCGCAGCGTAAGGTGCAGGCGCAGATGCTAGGCATTGATAAGAAGATTTTCGATGAGACTGGCAAGATGTCACCGGCAATGCTGGAAGAGTGGGATGCTAAAGCGCGTGCGAAAGCCGCGGCAAATAGTGAGGTTCGCATGGAGAATCACGGCCGTGTTCACATCGGACACGGGAAGTATATGGACCAGTCGGAGATTGATGCTGTGGCCCAGGCTAGGATTCAGCCGACGCTTGATGAGATTACGGAGAAGACGGAGAAGAGGAGGGCGGAGGAAGAGGAGCAGAGGCTTGAGATGGAGGAGAAGAAACGGCAGGAGAGGACTGAGAAGGAGAGGACTGCTGAGTTGAAGGCGGAAGAGAAGCGTGGCCGGGGTGAGTGCCAATCCATGTTGGTGGTCCAGTGTGCCAAATACATGCTAACACAGTTACAGAGATAGAGAAGAGAGCCGCAAAGGAAGAAAAAGAGGCGGAGAAAGATAAGCGGGCTGAAGAAAAACGGTTGGCAAAGCAGGAGAAACGAAAGTCAAGGGAAGTACCCAAAGCCGGACCAGTCGATCCCGTGGCTGGCACGGCCGATGGTACTGCCTCAGATGAGCAGCCAGCAGAGCACGAGTCCGCAACGCCCACATCTCCCTCCAAAGTCAAGTCCCTCTTCAACAAATTCAGACGCCGATCCAAGCACTCGAGCGCCACTGCAGAGAGCGAGAAAGCCGGATTCGTAGGCGGCGTTGCGCTACGGTCTCCCGAATCGGGCAAGAGTTCTGCGCCTGCCAGTCCTGTGCCTGCCAATCCTGTGCCTGCCAGTCCTGCGCCTGCCAGTCTTGCGCTTGCCAGTCCCGCGCTTGCCAGTCCTGCTGTCGTAGCTGCCACCCATATTCCCAACGATGAACAGCGTTTCTCGGACATATCGTCCATCTCGAGTGTCAGTAGTCGGGGCCGGGAGAATGAGAGGATGATGTCGAGGTTGAGTGCTATATCGACGGGTAGTGGGGAGTTTGAGGAGGCGAGGGATGAGTTCAGCGAGGAGCTGACACCGCCGCTGACATTTGCGGCGAAGGGGAAAGCGCGGGTGGGGAGTCCGGGAAGGAGTCCGGGGCGGGGCGAGAGCCGGTTTAGGGAGGAGGGGATTTGATTAGGGATTGGCTAGGTATGGGTCAGGTATTGGTTAGGTATGGGTCAGGTATTGGTTAGGTATTCGGTCAGGTGGTCAGGTTTGGGATACTGTCTATACGACATGGTCATGGTTGCGATTGTTACGAGCGGTTGGGGATGGTGTACATATGGTTTGGGGTTTGTGGATGGGAGCCGTCCTGGACAATGTTACTCTTCACACTAATTTGATTGATCGGGTATCATGAGTGAAAGGCGCAACGCAGCACGATCGACACGGAGATGGGCATGCGTACAGCGACCCGGGATGTATATTGGCGATGAGCTGGACCTGCAGAGTACAGACGCTACCAGGCCCTCGGGAGATGTAAGATGTAAGATGTATGTGAGACTACTACTACTACCTCGGGCTGCCGAGGGCACTGTCGGGCACTTCGGGCAGCGAAGACCGGGAGAAATAATGGCGCGGAAGCACATCGGCACCTCCCCGGCAGTTTCGTTTCCGAGCCCTCAGGCGGGAGCGGGGTTCGCGCAGATCTGGCGGTGTGAGGGCGATGGAGGATGGACGATGGGCGATGGACGATGGGCGATGGGCGATGAGCAACAATGTATGTCTTGCACATGGAGGCGGCGATGGGCTGGGGTGAAACTGTACAGTGGCCGGTTGTGGCTAGGCCACGCTGGCGGTGCGGCCAACAGGACGGCAGCTTGGCCTGGTTTATACACGTCAGACAACCTCATGCAGCGCCGCTCCACACCTTTCCACCGCCAACTCAACGAACGGCGACGCTCCCGACACCGCTTGCGACGCTTGCGACACTTGCGACACTACCTCGTCGAATCCGCCGTGCAGCCCGGCCTTCCTTCGCGCCTGCCTGCCCACGCTGCCCACGCTGCCAACACCGCAGCCGCTACCCACTGCGAGGAAGCTACGAGGGTGACTACGACGGCAACCGCGACCACACCACGCACCCGCCACAGCTGCACCTGCAAATGGACAGTGTGCCCCGCCGCTCCTAGGCCACCCGCCATTCGCCATCCGCCATTCGCCATTCGCCATTTGCACCTGCCGCCTGCGCAGTAGCCACTCAGTGCAGGGGTGATATCGACGCACACGCTGCTGTCATACCGCCCGCCCAGCCAGTGTTCTCCACCCGGGGGAATATAGGGAAGCAAGTCCGCCCAGCATGTTGGGCTCATCGTCGGAGAGCCGCAGGCGCAAGCACAAGGACCAGAAGGACCACAAGGACCACAAGGACCACAAGGACCACAAGGACGGCGACAGAGACCGCGACAGAGAGCGAGAGCGAGAGCGAGACCGGGACCGGGACCGTGAGCGAGGCAGCCCCAAGTCGAAGGAGCACCGCGACAAAGAGAGGGACCGGGAGCATCGCAAGAGCAAGAGCACGAGATCGTCGGGAACGCGGAAGACGCGGTCGTCTGCATCGGCGCCGACCGAGGAGGACGACGAGGGCAACCGTCCGAAGGAGCACGAGGCGAGAGAGCGCGTCCGGACGTCCTCGTCGTCGACTTCGGTCCCGAAGAGGTCATCGATGGTGGTGCCCGAGATGGACCGGCGGAGCTCGATGGGCATGAGCTCGGCGAACGGCTCGCGGTCCAGCCTGTCGTATCCCACCTTCTCCAAGACACACAGCAAGGACAACATCTACGCACGGAAGGAGCCCGTAGGGGGTCGGAAGTCGCCCCTCACGCCCGAAATGACGGATGTCGGCGACGAGGAGAAGGATCGGGAGAGGGAGAGGGAGAGGGAGAATATACCGCCGAAACCGACGAGGACACCGCCGAGCCCGCCTACGCGCGCGCCGCCCAGTCCGCCGCTCACTGCCACGAACATGGCGGATATGAGGAAGGCGGCGAGTGTGAAGGGCGTACACCGGAGAAATGCTGATACCATCGCCAGGGAGATGGAAGGGGGCCGGCGCAGTGTGGACAGCGGCACGAGATTGACGCCGGAGCCAGGGAGGGCATCGCGGTCCAGCGTGCGTGAAACAGAGACGGAGGGGACTGACATGACTTCCACGACCAGCAGCCAGCCCACGGTACGCGCAAAGTCGCCCAAACAAGCCCCAGCGAAGGTGAAGACGTCGACTTCGTCGGCCGCTCGCCAGACGCGAATGTCAACACCTGTCTATGTTCAGTCGCGGCAGGCGTCTGTAGTCACGCACTCTACCGGCTCTGATGCCACATCTGTCCCTCCAGACCACCGACCGACTCGTAAGGTTGATATCTCTCCCACCAATTCCGAAGTCTCACCCCCATCTATAGTCGATTCGTCACCACGAACCCCTACCCAGCACTCGGTCCCCCCTTCAGCCACCCAGAAGGCGCCCCGGCCACCGACTGTAGAAATTGTCAACGACTCCCATTCCCGCACACAGTCCAGCGATTCTACATACCAGCAAAACTTCATGCCGCCACCGCCTCCCCCGCCCCCTGCACCCGCTTTGTTGGATCCGCCTAGAGTCGATTACCTCCTTCAAAACGGGGGTTTGTCACGGCCTGTTCCACGTACTCTCCTAGCTACTATAGACGGTGCTCCTATTGATGGCTATTCTCAGTACATGTCGCCAAGAATCGATGGACCGCGGGTCCATGATGCCCGGTCGTTCTTTACTCCTTTGCAGAAGGTTATCGACGACTACAATTCCGTCATTGACACCAATGGCTCTTTGGCAGTGGCTACAGGCTATCGTTCTGTCGCCCGACGACTACTTGATCGCCTTGAGGCTGTATTCGCACGCAACATCTCTTCCGAGCACTGCCCATGTATCATGTGCTTAGGCCAGCCGATATATGAAGATTTAGCGGGTGTGAACTGGGGCGAGATACTAGAGCTGGTATCTGGACGATGCGACCTACCTAGCTGGCCGCCGCTCGACCAAACAGCTGATGGTCTAGGCATCGTCGACCTCGAAGACCCCTGCCAGCGCATCGACGTCGACGTTCCCGAGCAATACCGCCAACACTACGCGCAGCAATCGCGGAAGACCAAAGTAGCAGTGCAGTCCTGGCTCTCCAACCAACAGGACGCCGTGCCCGAAGATGCGGATGACGAAACCCTCACCTTTGCTATGCTAACACGTCTCGACCCTCATCAGCGACCCCTCTTCTACGCCATCTTCTATGGCCTCGACGAACTCCCCAATCCCCGCACAAAACCGGAGACCAAGGTCTGTCCGCCGTACCTCACGAAAGCGGGGTCCGCACTACAGCGCTTGTACCGCCTGTACTCCCCTCCCCGCAACCAACTTACCGTCATGTACCTCATTCGCAACCCCGATATGCACAACACGTTAGCCACTCTCGCCGCGGTAACGAAGCACGAATGGGAGATCCTTGTCTCGGGCCGCTTCGATGGTTTCCTCTGGTCCGGCGCCGAGACAGCACCCGGCGAGATTCCTCCGACAGACGGCCCTCAGCGCTTCGCGTCACCGTCCGGCCAAAGCCAAAGATCACAGACGCCATTCACTCCCGGCGCTCCATTATCTCGCCCAGGCTCCACCCGTCCTGGCTCAACACGGCCCGGCCCTGCACCCGTACAAGTCGACGAGGAAACCGAGGTTGCCGTTCTCGCAGAAGTCGAGCGCGAAATCTATCTCAGCATGGAAGCTATGGAAGATGCTTTCGAAGCCCTGCATTTATCCGCCGAGAACGTTCGCCGACGACTTCGCGAACGCGGCGCCGCCTTGTCCATGGTTGCACAGGCAAGGGGGGGAAGTGGAGGCATCGAGGTTCGGACGAATACGCCGGCTGGCGTGCGCGATATGGACGAGGGACTGGATGATCTGAGGAGCGAAATTGGGCCAGACGATTCGGCGAGTAATGTTAGTCATAATCGGAAGAGGAGGGGACATCGTGCGCGGGAGAGGAGGACGCCAGCGCCAGAGAGAGTAGATGAGGTGGACGAGGGAAGTAGTTTGGCGGAGAGGGTGAGGCGGAAGTACTAAAGTCTTGAGAGTAGGTGTTTTTTTCGGAGTTTTTTATATTTCGCAACATTACTGAGATGAGGAGGCATACGTATTAGACGAAATGGGATGGGATAGGATAGGACGGATGGCATGTCAGTGAACGAAACGGCCGGAAAAATACTCGTATACACGAAAGAACGATCGATCGATCGATATATGGATACCCCTTAAGCTGCGAGGTCTAACTAGCGAGCACCTTTATTCCCTTGCCGTGTAGCTTAGTATACCTATGTTAGCTTATATTATACAGTAGTTTTACTTTACGACGGTGGACGTCTGCGTGCGCTGTTGAGGAAGTCGTGGTGAGGAATCATAGAAGTGATGTCATGTGTTGCATAGCATAAACTCGGTTTATACCATGTACAAGTCTCTTGAAAGATGAACAACATGAACTTTGTGGAAGCTCATGTTTGAATTCTGCCTTTGGTTGTATGTAAGCCGTCTTTCACGGAACTGGCAAAACGGTGAAAGCTTGATGGTGAAAAGGCTTTGGATTGCATAAAATGTTGTCCATATAGCTTGTCCCAATGTAGACTAGTTGACCTTGCGGTGTGAATGTGCAAGTCATCCAACGGGGATTGAGGACGCGTCTTAGTAGCTAGAAATACGGCGTAAAATGGTCTACTGGCCCTCCTCGGAGTCATAGTGAGCTCTTCAATGATGGCGAATCGATCCTCCGGTGTTCGAGACGACGAAACAGCTGCCCCTCCACCCCGCAACCACCCAAAAACCTTCTGTTTGTGCAACATGAAGCACTGGACGTTGGTCTGGCAAGAAATCCGGTCCTCCTATCGAGACCTCCATTTCTCCGTACATATTGCTTTCTGATATCGTGTCGCAAACGCGGCGGTTGTCCGGGATCCCCGCCACAGCCCCTGCACGCCTCGACGCGCCGGTGGCATGCCGCTCATCCATGACAACGCAAATAAACAGGCCGTGCGCAAGCTGGCAATTCACTGACAACATATACTGGCCTGCTTCGTTCAATATCCTAATACGTAGTACGCCGGGCGAATGGCCGCTACAGTACTGGTTTAAGGAGCAGACGTAGGTTGCTCCCGCGATCCTTGTTTACGGCAACACTCAACTGCAACCACCCTCGACGACCGCTGCCTTCCCAAGGTCCCTCTCACTCTCACCTACACAGCCCGACTCACGTGAGGGCTTAAATTCCTCCTACTCGACCGCCGCACTCGCACGGTCCCCACAGTTTCCGCCTCCGATCCCGCGCTTCAATTGCTCCGTCGCGAGCAGCCTCGAACTCTTAGAGATTGAGAGTGTATACGCATAATGGCGGACGGACTCGGCCTTAGTGGGTCGGTAGACCCCACGGCGCTATACACAAAGCAACAGTGCATAGGTAGGCTCACACCTGAAGTTTGAGGAGGGTATACTGACAGCCATACAGGCGGTGGCAGCTTCGGGAGGGTCTACAAAGGGTAAGAGGAGCAGCTCTCCCCAAATAGTGCCCGACTGACAAGATGCAGAATCGACAGACGGACCGGTCAGCTTGTCGCGATCAAGGTAATCGACGTCGAAAATGCCGAAGACGAGGTCGACGACATCATAACCGAGATCGCCATCTTATCGGGCATGAACTCGCCATACGTCACGAAGTACTACGGCTCATATCTACACGGCTCCGACCTCTGGATCGTCATGGAGTTCTGCTCGGGCGGGAGCTGCGCGGACCTGATGAAGCCTGGCCCTATCGGAGAGACTGAGATTGCCGTCATGCTGAAGGAGCTGCTCATGGGCTTGTCATATCTGCACGACGACCACAAGCTGCACCGGGATATCAAGGCTGCAAACATCCTCGTGGGTGCGAACGGTCAGGTCAAACTCGCCGACTTTGGTGTCTCCGGCCAGCTATCAGCGACAATGACGAAGAAGAATACCTTCGTCGGCACGCCCTTCTGGATGGCACCTGAAGTCATCAAGCAATCTGGCTACGACCACAAGGCAGATATTTGGTCTCTCGGCATCACCGCGCTGGAATTGGCACAGGGCGAACCCCCATATGCGGACATCCATCCGATGAAGGTGCTCTTTCTGATACCCAAGAATCCTTCACCGATACTCTCCGGCAACTTTTCTAGGCAATTCAAAGACTTTGTAGATTTGTGTCTGCAAAAGGATCCGCGGCAACGACCATCGGCAAAACAGCTACTCCAAACAGACTTTATTCGGAAGGCTGGGAAGGCGGCACGGCTGCAGGAACTAATTGTGAGGTATCAAGAGTGGCAGCTGAGGCACCCGAAGCAGGACGACTCGTCTGACGATGATACCCCACAGAAGAAGAAGAGGGATCCTGTGAATGAAGAGCTCTGGGATTTTGGCACAGTTCGACCCGTGAATAACCAGCGAGCTCCAGCACTGAGACCGATGAACGATGCTGGTGCAAATGCACGCAATGCATCACCCCAACGAAAGCCGGTCCAAAACCTGAGACTCGATGTGGGAGACGAGAACGATCTAAGGGCCGATGATACCATCCGAGCTATGAGTCCACCCCCATCGCCGACGAAGCGGTTAGCGAAGCTTGACATCCCCAACTCACTAGGGAGCGCATTGAAGACGGCAGCGAGGATACCTCTTCCGGCCTCGCCAGAGAAGAGGCCAATTCCTCCGTTGGCCCCGCCGACGCAAGAGCCAGTGCGGAAGTCGCCAGTACCGGCAGTTTTCTCACCACATCCAGCTAGTCGCGGGTTGGTAACACCTACAAGACAGCACCAGCAGCCGCGGAGGCAGACACCACTGGCACGTGATTACGATGATTACCTCCAGCGTTCAATCGCCGCAGACATGGCGAGTTTGGAGGTGACGCCGCAGCAGCAGCAGCAGCAGCGTAATCCAACGCCCACACGAGCGTCCGTTCTTCCTTCAATGTCTATCCCAGAGATCCCACCATTTCGAGGAGTTCCTGCTAATGCGCCAGACAGTGGCGGCCCTCTCGCGAATCAGTCAAATGTGCTTCAGAGCCCGGTCCGGATCCAGATACAGAACCAACTAGGACCGCAAGTGCCAAACCATGTGCCGGCCTTAGCTGGACAGCAACCACTTCCACCACTTCCGCGGTTCGCATCGTCGAAGGATTTAACGTTAGCACAACAACCCCTTCCAACCTTCAATCCGACATCAGTACAGCGACCAGACTCCTCGTCGTCGTCCAACGACCCTTTTGGCGGTCCATTGGTCAACGACTGGAGTAATTCTCGCCAACAACCTCCCACCACACCACATCTCGAGCCCGCCCCCACTAGGCCCTCTCCGATGGGCCGCGGTTCCTTTGGCCGTCCCAAACAACAATCCGGCACGCCCGGCAGCTCCCCTAGCACCCAATCTGGCGAAATCACGGCCCTGACCGGTGTCGTGGTGCCCGCCCTCGAAGCCGCCCTCTCCCGTCGCTCGTACCACCTCAACCTCCGCAACAAGCAAGAGAACGTGCAGGCCATGCGCGATCCGCAGGGTTGTCTGGAACGAAGGAAACTTCGCATGGATTGCCATGAGCAGGTTAAGCGGTTGGTGGGTGATCTTAGCGATAAGTTTAGGGAACTTGACGAGTGGGATGAGAGGGGTGAGGTTGGTATGGGGGGTGATGTCGCGGGGTTCTTGGAGGGGTTTTTGGAGGAGGTTTTGGTTAGGGTTGAGCCGTCGGATGATGATTGATTGATTGGTTGGTTGGTTGGTTGGTTGGTTGAGGGATGGATGGATTGTGCGGTGGAGATGGAGTGTGGGGTGGGGTGGACAAGGGAATGTCTGGTAAGGTTTAGGGAGTTCTATGTACGCTTTTAGGGATATGGGATGGATGGTATGGTGGGAGGTTTGGGATGGTATGGTATGGCATGTTATGTTATGGCTTGGGATGAAGGGATGCTGTTATGGCGTTCTCTTTCTCCGGTTTTTTTTTCTGTTCTTTTTCTTCTTTGTCCCTCTTTCACACCCTTTTTTTTTTTTTAGACGGTGGATGGATGGATGGGTTGATGGATAGATAAATGGGTGCATGCATGCATGCATGATTGATTGGAGACGCTGTCGGTGGCGTGGCGTGGATTAGCTTGTGTTCTTTCTTTCTTTCTTTCTTTCTTTCTTTCTTTCTTTCTTTCTTTCTTTCTTTCTTTCTTTCTTTCTTTCTTTCTTTCTTTCTTTCTTTCTTTC
>MU006779.1:1954964-1983272 GCA_010093635.1 Massarina eburnea CBS 473.64
TTCTTTCTTTCTTTCTTTCTTTCTTTCTTTCTTTCTTTCTTTCTTTCTTTCTTTCTTTCTTTCTTTCTTTCTTTCTTTCTTTCTTTCTTTCTTTCTTGCTTGCTTGTATGCATGATGTGTATATTCCCCTACTTAGTTTTTTACTAGTGTGTTAGGTTAGGTTATGTTAATGATATTATTGTGTTAAGGGTTTTGCTTTTACTTTTGCTTTTACTTTAGAGATGTAGGTAAGTGTAAGTGTAGTTAGTTATAATGTAAAAGTCTATTCTATAGGTGTGTGTGTATATGTGTATGTGTATAGCTCTTAGAGTAACTAACAGAGGTGTTTATAATAGAAACAGGATCGTTTACAACAGGATAATGAAGTAGGTAGTACCTTACCTATAGCTAACTTTTTAAAGAGAAGAGAAAAGAAGGCTAGTACTTAAATAGGAAAAAGTATATCTACTTTACTAGTCTCTTTTTATATTATTACTATACGTACCTACATGTACACACTATTTTACACATCTACCTTAGAAAGCTAATTCATAGGTTAGCGTGACTATATATGTCGGGCCAAGCCCTCTAGAGGCTACTATATTCGACAATACCTTGTCAATCTCCTAGAATAGTCTAGCTACGGTGATCCCGAAAACTTAGTAACTGAGAAGAAGTATCCTCAAGAAGTTGTGTGTGCTACACCTGCAACCTTTTGCACGAATCGGTGTGCAGAGCCTCGCGACAAAATTTACGAACTTCTTGGTTTAACAGGGGCTGCGGACTCTTTGGAGGTCGATTATAGATTAGAACCGATAGAAGTGTTTTGGAAGATTGTCGACGTTGTTGCGAAAAAAGATCTCGAGGGGATTATAACGCGGGAGGAACTGGCAAAGTGTGAATGCACGCCGCACCATTACCGCCATCCCCCTTGTCTACGTGCCACTCTACCATAATATGGCGACCGCGCTCAGAGAGGAGAACCTCAAGGAAGCCGCTTTTGCTGGGTTGCAAAAGTCTTTAATGACGGGTCTTTTGGACTTCTCTTCCTTTGCAACCATTGTCGGAAATGTCTTCTATCCCCAGGCCTGTGGTTTCGATGATGAAGATATGAGGATGAGGAAACTGATCGCTAGCTACGGGGCATGCTGGGACCGAGTGTAGGGAGCGGAAGAGCCGGAGCGATTCGCCGAAGAATCGACTATCAGTGACAGCTATGGGTTGTGGCACAAACGCGCAGTCAACGAAAAGGGCAGCCTGGCCGAGAATGACCCTCCGGCAGTCGCGAAGCGACTACATGCTCGAAAATGCTCCTTTGCAGACAACAGGCAGGATAGCGTCGAGCCAACTTGAGTGCTGTCGGGTTGATATGATATTGCCTCTTGCTTCCACATCCATTGGCGTATATCTTGGCTATGGGCCCGGAGACCGATCACTGCTCTTCTCAATGTAGAGATAATAAGCTTATGAGTTTTATTCCCAGTAGGACCTTGTTCTTCCACGAAAGAACAACAAGGAAAGAACTTCGTCGTTCTTTGTTTGCCTTGAAGTCCCTTGTATCTAGACAGTCTAGCGCAATACCAAAAAAGCACAACCATCTCCATCCCCCCATTGCAATACCAACTCAGTCGGAATCCCAGTTTCGCCACTTCCCACGTTTCAGAACCAACCAAGTCGATCTTCACAACACCGCCATCCAAAATGTTATTCAAACCCACCCACCCTCCCCCTCCTCCTCCCTTCCACACTCTCCCTCGCCGTCCCCACAAAAGATCCCAAAGACCTCACCCCCACCCCAAACGCCTCCAGCCACCTTAAGCATTTCCCCAAAACACACAACGCACAAGAGATCCAAGAACCCACCTCACCCAGCAACACCCCCACCCCCCTCCACCGCCGCGACCTCGGCCAAGCCACACTAGTAAACCGCTGTTACTACGACATATAGGTATAGAGCAACGACGGCAGCAGCAGCAGCAATAGCATCAGCTTAAACGGGATAAAAGTGTCCCAACGAAGCATATAGAGCGAAGCCATCCGCAGCACCTGTCCCGGATGCGGAACAGTGGTAAAAGTGAGTAAGACCCCCGGAGCTCCAGTCGCCGACGCAATTCGAGTACGCCGTGGGGAACAACATGATGTACATACTACGATATTTCGCTGGTGGATTGTGCGAAGGGTGGGGATGCGAGGGCGTGTCCTGGGTATGAGATGGGGCTTTCGATTGATTCGCCAGAGGTATGTTGGTCACGTTTGTTTGGAATAATGGGGGGATTGATGATGATGGGGTTGAGGAACGGTGTGGGCATGTTTATTGTGGTGCGGGGTCGTATTGTCCTACTCGGGCTTATTACGTTGATACGCCGCTTCAGAAACTTGGGGTCCTGGAGCCTGTGTTTAGTTGTGGGGATGCGGGGATTGGTATGAGTTTGAATATGCGGTTGTGTCATGATGAGGCGAGGTTGTGGTGAGGTGTGTTACTAGTAGCTTCTTTTTCTGCTGGATTGTTTGGGGGGCTTGTGTATATATCTGGGCTTTGCGCTTCTTTTCCTTTAGTCTTACTTTCGCTGTTATATTTTATCTGTAATAGCTGAATTTCTTCCTTTAGGAATCGCTTTCTTTGTAGCTACATGTTAATGGGATATGCGTTACACACTTTAGAATCTCCGGTATATACATGTGTAACTATACCACGCCTTACCGCTAGCGACCTACCCAAGCCCCAATTCCCAATTCCTAACCCCCAATCCCCAAGCCCCCAAGCCCTACCCAGAAAAGCCACGCCATTAACATTACATTACATTACATAACATTACCACGTGACTACCCACCTAGTCTACCACCCGCTCCTACAATATCCACACCGCCACACCGCCACAATCGACAGTAGTGGCTGAGTCAGTGGGATCATCCAAGTATGTACCACGATACAAACAATACAAATTATACATGGGTACCTACCCTACCACCTACCCTACCCTACAATCCTTTAACAATCCTCAGCCCCACATCACGAGCCGCATTCCTGAATCCTACTATACAATTACAACATGTAACCACCATCCCGGGGCAACTAGAGCCGTCATCATCACCAGCAGTACAAGGTAGGTAGGTACCACAATAAATAAATAATAGGGGGGGAAAGATGCTCATCAAACACGGGATCCCGAAACAGCCAAGGAGGAAGTAAACAGAAAAGGATCTTCTTCACATTTGCTACATACACCCACGGCAACCAACCAACCAACCAACCAACCAAGCCTCTCGCGCACTCTTCATCCATGCATTCCCGCCACACAGCCCCCCCTATTTCCCTCCCTGAGCCCCCCCCCCTCACCCCATCCATACAACAACATCTCCATAATAAATCCATTCCACCGAAGCCCATTCCCGACCAATCTTCTGCACCGCCCCATGCAGCGCAAACAAACCAAGGTATCACGGAAGAAAAAAGAAGAAGAGAAAAAGAAACAAGACAATAAAAATAAAAATAAAAAGGTCAGGAGACAACAGTAGAAAAAAGACCGAACAACCCGAGAGAGAGAGTGGTTTACCAAACCCCTAAAACTCAGAGCCCGCGTCAAAGTGTACACGCTCTGTATACACCCCCGCACCATGATCCATCTATCCCGACTCTTGTCACCTGAGCCCGGTTCCGAGAAGTACTATTAATACAAAGGGGGGGAGCTAAGCAAACACCACACTGACCAAAAGACCGAACCCGCCACGCAGAATTTCCAGGGAGACAAATAATGACAGCAAACGCTGAATATGGTAAAGAGATAGAAAATGTACTTTTACCAACGTGTCGCAAATCTGCATCGAAAGGCGTGGGCTCCGATTCAGATGTCATTCTAGCCACCCTCTATCTCGCGGTGAAGAAGTGCTCCCGTATTGTCTTCAAAAGCCGCAAAAGCAACCCGCCCAGACGTGGAACGCCAAGATCAGTTTTCCCAGGGTCGAGAATACCACTCCGAGGCTCAATCATGTATAGGACTCTTCCTTCAATCGATGGATGCAACGCCGGCCGACTCCGTATCGCTGATGGTGATGATGGGAAAGGAGATGCATTATGCATGTTAGGTGCCGTAATGCTCATGCTCGTACAAAATCTACATTATTATGCAGGTTCATTCGTCCGAGCCGTACTACTGCTGACTGTTCTGCCCATGTTGCTGAGCTAACTGCGCACGGAGAGTCGTGACTTCGGTCTGGAGCGTGTTCAAGCTCTTCTCATGATCCTCTTTCATACGAGCCATGCGCGCCTCGACATCGCGGACGTATTGCCACATGTCGGGGCCGGATCCCATGACTTCACGCATGCTACCACCGCTGCTAGCGCCATGACTTGATATGCTACCGGGCTGCGATCCAGAACCAGGAACCTGTTGATGTTGGAGCATGCTAGGCCCGTTTGGTTTCCTATCCTGGGAGCCTTGCTTGACCATCATGCCAGGAGCAAGTCCGGGAAGAGCGGGGAGATGTGGCGCATTTGCCAAAGGCGGTGCCATTCCCATGGGTGATGAGCCACGGCCGGCATTGCGGGCGAAGTTTGCGTGCATATTAGGCGATCGGGGCATATTGCCATCGGGACCGTTCATGCGATGTTGATCTTGACCCGGAGAGAGAGGTTTCGGGCTCTCGGTCATCCCGCCCTGGCTAAACATGTTTGCTTCACGAGCTTGGTAGTGGAGAGACGACATGCTTCCCGGAGCTAGGTTGGGCGAAATGTTAGTCGGATGGTTGACGAGGTTGCTGCTGGGCGCTGGATACGGCGATTGGAAAGCAGACTGACCCAGTTGGGATCGGTTGACAGCAAGGGGCGGATAAGTGCTGGAGTGCTGGCGATACGAACCTTGCGTAGAGTTTCCAGTATTCTGCCTCTTACGCGCCGGTTCACTGACACGCCGACCGCCTTCATCGTCGTCGTCCCCTTCTCCATCATGCTCGGGGTGGTAGACGATACCGTCCATGCCCTCGTCACCCCGGCCATCCATCATATCGTCATCCAGACCAAAGCTCGACCGACGACCCGCGCAACCACCCTGGCCCTTGTTGTGACGAGCGAGCGCATCTCCGCGCGCAAACTTGCGGCCGCACTTGGGACATGTGTGGGGGCGCTCGCCAGTGTGAAGTTTCGTATGTCGTTTCAAATCATGCAGACGGCGGAAACGCGCTTGGCACGTAGGGCATTCGTACGGCTTTTCTTGGCTGTGGGTCAAAAGGTGGCTCTTGAGGTTGTGATGCCGTGTGAAGTCGGTGGAGCAGTACGGACACTTGTGACGCTTCGCGGAGGGCGACTTTGGGCCATTCTGATAGCCGGGCAGACTCATCTGGCGCTGCGGGGCTCGCGGGTCATTCTCGAGAGGGAGCGGGCCGGGAAAGGTGAAGGCGCGATTGCTCGGATGGTCGCCTGTGTGCGGATTGGGAGCTATGGGCTGGTGATGGGGTACCGGGGCATGCTGCTGTTGCTGTTGCGGCTGCTGGGTCGCGCCTTCCTGTATTTGCATCATTGGGCCGGTGGTAGCCTGCATGGCAGTTGCGGTGGGTGCAGTTGTGGAATCGGCAGAGCCGAAGCTAGATAAACTCACGGGGCTCGTCTGCATGGCATCGCCGGTCACGGCCGACTGATGGGGAATAACCAGAGCCCTCGCGACCTTTTCCAAGGGCGCGCTCATCTGGGATGGCTCCGGGGGCGCGTTCTTGGACGTATTCGCAGAGGGCAGGCTGGTGCCAATCAGGCTCTGGACAACGGCCAGCTGCGGATTGGGGCTGGGCCGGCGCGCAAGATCCTCTTGACGCCGCCGGTCGTCCTCGAGGGCAGTTGCGCCGGTGAACTGCTGCGGCGAGGGGCCGGGCGAGAGCCCGCGTGGGGACTTGGTGAGGTGGGCTCCGAAGGTCGCGCCGGTGTGCGGATTGGACGGAGTGGTCGCTCTGTTAGGCGCTGGAAATGGGCCTGTGTGGGTAGGCGTGAGGGCTCGGGCGGACGCTGCCATCAGATAGACGTTAGACAGTCAACAGGTTCACGATCCTTGCATCCATGTCAGCGTGCATCCATCGTACGCTCGCTTACACGGCACGCCTGTGTGGTGAGGCAGTTTATCGCGACATGGAGGCGCATTGGATTGCATCGACATACCTTTGTTTTGGTAGCTTTGTGGTGCGCGCGGCAGCTTGGTCTCTGGGTACGGGCGGGAGGCGGTTCTCGAGGGAGCATTCGCGTGCAGCAAATACTCCAGACGACGTTCGGGTGGAATGCGCCAGGCTTTGCGATAGCGGCACGATTGGCGGTGGATGGCGCGGGTGTTGTTGTGCTCGACCAGGTTCACACGGGCGGGAGCTGATGCAGCGACGGGTGGCGCGCTTGTTGGCACGGGAGGAGCAGAGACTCGAGGAGACGGTGCAATGGCTCGGCAATGGGGTGCAGTGCAGCAGTCGGGGTGCAGATGGTGTAGAGGAAGGCGTTGGTGCCGTTGGTGCCGTCGTGGTTCGCAGTGGATGGATGCGACGGGCGATGGCAGGCGAGCGAACCGGGTTGCGATGTGGAGATACGGCGCCTCAGCACTCCGAGCAGAGAGTGTGGCAGTGAGGCTGTGAGCTGAGCGGCAGCGGGTCTAGCGTCGGCCGATGGAGGGCGAGAGTGGCGGAAGCAGGGTGGCAGGTCGGACGTGCGACGGCAGCGGACGGGCAGACGGACAGAGCTGGCGCTTGTGCTGGAGCTGGGAGAGCTGGACCTGGAGTGCGATGGGCGTGCGATGGACGATGCAGCGATGGGGGATGGGTGTGCAGAGCCGGGCGCCGATGACGAGGACAGACTGGGAGCTGCTGTGGCTGGATGGCCGACTAGTTCTGCTGTAGGTAGCGATGAGGGCAACACGGACCCCAATGCAGCCGACCGACGCTGTGCTGGATTCGCAAGTTCGCAAGACGCAAAGCGGCCTCGATGGGGCACCGGCAGCTGGCTGCGTTCTACTATTAATTCTTCTTCTTTCTGCGGCAGCGTGCTGAAGCAGATCAGGACGTCTGGCGGGAAGAAGTGGAGGGGGGGAGGGAGGGGGGGACAGCGGCCACCCACCAGGTGAGAAGAAGGCTGTGCAGGCAAAAGAGGCGCTCAGCAAAGCGGCGGCCGGCCAATCACACGACGGCTTGTGAGGTGCCGAATAAGTGCCCTCTCAGCGAACCTGCCCAGTGCCGCGTTGCGTAGCGTCTTAGTCAGCAGCGACGAGCGCGCGACGTTGGCCGCCTACCCGAGTAGCGTCACGCAGGTGCGGAGGACGAGCAGCGCCGCCTGGACCTTCGAGAGACCTGGCCACGGCTCGTCGTCAGCCACCGCAGCGCTGGATGTCACCGTGTCACCCAAGAAATTTCTCTCTCAGCCACTGCGTTCGCGGGCAAAGAACCTGGGCGCGGGCTGGCGAGAGGAAGGTGGTGCCGACATTAGCACGCGATCGTCAGGCACAGGTTGGGTCTACGCACGCCTCACTTGCATACCAAAAAAACCTGTATCCGGCAACTGCATCAGAGACAGCGAAGTGTGTGGGAGCACTTCGGTACGCTTTCGTCACCACACATGTCTGCCCGCCGTCCTTCGAATAAGGCTGCAAGCCAATACCTATCCATCCATCCCTCCGGAACCACTAGCCAACTGACGACACGCAAAAAAATACCCCACGTGCCTTTCGGTAAGTCGAAGCCCTCGTCGTCTCGTCTAGCAACAAATTATTGCATATAAACCCACTGCTGCCTCCCCGACCCCGACCTATCTCTCGAGTCTCTCCACCTTCCCCAACACCTCGGAATTTGACGCACTGTCACCGTGGCGCCATACATGATACGCATGCTCGCGCCACACGTACGTGGTTCACTATCGGCCAGCCCTACCCGAGACGGGCTTGCCGCACTTCCGAGTAACGAACCACCCACGCTTCGAGAAGGTCTGCGGCGTGACCCTGGTGTGCGACGACAGACCTGTGGAAATGCCGTGTGATCCGCCGCTGTAGTATTGCTTTTTTCTGATGGTGGGGTATGGATGTAGACAGGGTGGAGCGGCGCATGCAGCGCGTAGAGTAGCGATAACGTAGAGTGTACATGTGTATATGGGTTTAGATGCACTGGATAGATTGTCGTGAAGGATACAGAAATTGTAGAATTAATTGTTGATTCTAGTGTAATTCGCGAGTGATTTAGGACTACATGATCAAGTCTCCAGGCCAGATAATAAGAGAAAGAAAACATGCGAGTATATCATCTATAAGCCATAAGCCATACGCCACACTCCACCATCCCACCAACCAACCATCACCAATCCCCCAAACCGGTAATCCAGCCACCACCCAACCCAACCCAACCAGTCCACCTAACCCAATCCAACCCAACCCAACCCAACCCAATGCAAGCCACCCACCAGCCTAGTCCACAAACACCGCCCCACCTACCCCTCTCCTCCAACCCACCCACCCACCTACATAAACCCAGCCCATCACAAAAACCTCCACCATCACCACCATTCACTTCAAGTGAATACAATGGACCTAGCATCTATGGTCCAGCGGTAGGATATTTGCCTTCCAAGCTAGTCCCAAACTAGCGGCGAGCAAATGGCTCGGGTTGTAAGTTATATTATTCTCTGGGTTCGAGTTCCATTCGGATCGTGGATTTGCTTTACTTACTGACTTGACATACAGCGACTCCCGGTGGATGCATCATATTACAACTGTCTTTTTTTTCCTTTTGGGGAAAAGGGTTTTTTTTTTCTTTTTGCTGAGTGTTGAGCGGGGTGGTGGCTTTTTTTTCCCTTTGTGGTGCAGGGGTTTTGGTGGTTAGGTTGCGACTCTGGGAAGGTAGGTTCGTGGGAGGGGTTCGATTTTTTTTTAATTTTCTTGGTTAATGCTAGGTTGGGGTTTAGAAGGCAGTGTGGCCGAGGATGGTAGTGGTAGCATCAGTAGGCGGATACTATCTTCAAAACTTCAGATATTCCTCAAAGGAAGACCAACCTTTGTCGTTCCGCCAGTTTAAAACTTCACATGTCGCCCGTTTCAGTACATATATTCATATTCGTATGCATCTTCAGTCTAAATTCAACATAGTCTATCGAATTTCCATCCATGCACGTCCCTATCCGTATCCTATGCCCACCTCGCTCAATGCAATGCTGCCCCTACACGCAATCCAAAGAAACACCAGAAAGAGCTACGCCCAAGTGAAATGGGGAACAGATAAGCACCGGAACGCCACACACCGGAGACATGGGGAAATCTTTCAAGGGCACGGACTGAGACCAGACTGAGGTATGCTGTACAACCATCTGTTCACGGTGCGGTGAGGAGTCTGGCAGCGTGGTGGTTGTGGTGGTGTCTCTGCTGGGTCGGAGAGGTTTGGTGGGTGGTCCGAAGACAAGAGTGGAGGTCTTCACATAAAGTCGTCACTAGACAAAAGTTAGCACCCGTAGCTCACGTTGGGATGGTAGGGTAGACGCACTCTCCAAAGTCATCGTCGTAGGCCGCAGTGTCCGCCTTGTAGCTGACATCCCTCGTAGCGACCAGACTGGCCTTCGTCTTCGCAGCCTTGGTCTTCTTTCCTCCCTTCTCAGCCGCCTTCTCCTCCTTCATCTTCTCGTTGCTCAGCGTCGTCAAGCCACTGGCAATCTTCTTGATCTGATCGCTGGGCAGGTCCTTTGCGATTTGTTTCGTGAACTCCTGCAAGAAGAGCGTGTATTGCGCCTTTTTGGTGTTTGCGGCGAGCAGCGGCACCAACGTCTCCCTAAGCTGGGTAAACTGGTCCTTGGAGGTCGGGTCGAAGATCTTGAGCGCGCTGAGATCGATCACGGCGTCGGGGTTGGCATCGTCGACCAGAGTGACGGGCTTTGCGGTGGTGCGCTTAACGCTGCCGCCGGCGCCGCCGAAGAGGTCCTCGGCGTGCTTCAGGTCGGCGTCCTGCTCAGTCTTGCGCAGCCTGGCGCGGCGTTCGGCCTCGTCCTCCTCCTCAGACGACTCGGCCTCGCCAGCCTGTCGACGGCGCATGTTCTCCTCCCGTCGCTCGGCGATGCGCTGCGACTTGCTCTTGTGGTTTGCTTTGGCTTCGGCGTCCGCTTTGGCCTTGGCCTCGGCGGCCTTTTTCGTCTTCTCGCGCTCGACTTCGGAGTCTTCGGCTGCATCCCATGATTCGAGTACCTATACGGTGGTCAGTATATCTGGTTGAAAGAGGGGTAGAAAGCTAGCTGGCGGGGTCAGGCGAGGGCTGGCTTACATCGCTGTCCTCTTCCTCGTCGTCGAACTTGTTGCGGTGGGCGATGGTGGGCTCCTCTTCGTCTGTCGCGCGTCAGTACATATATTCGCGGTTGTGCCATCTTGCGCGAGCCCGCAGCCGGCAGACATAGGACATGACGTACCCCATTCTGAAGGCGCCATGGTTGCGGTGGTGGTGCGGAGGCTGCTCGTTGAGCGGGGTATGGACGGTGTGATGTGTGGAAGAGCGAGCGGAGGTTGGAAGTCGTAGCGGCAATTTTGCGCGGCGGAGGGTTTAAGTGTGGGTGAAGGAAGTGGGCGGCGGGAGTATGGAAATTAAGTCGGAACCGAACAACGACACAAGGACTTGGGTTGGGCTCGGCATAACGACTCTTCCGGCCTGTATCCTCAACCGCGGGCCTGTTGCGGCCCAATCAGCGCGCTTACAGAACATGCACTTTTCGAGAGTGGGCGCTACACGTGTGAAGCAATTTTATACATGTATACCTGCCGATTTGATGCTTAGATGTGATCCCACGGTTCACGTTGACCGCTCCCTCCAGCCACTGGCGGAGAGGTCAGAGTGGTTGCTCGAGTCACTGGAGCTGTGGCTACGCATACTGTAGATCGACGGGTGGATTTGGAATACGAGCAAAGATTGGCCGGTGTTGTAACGTGCGGATCACTCGGTGTACACATTATTGACTTGTGAGAACATATTCCAAAATACCTCAGATGCATCGTGCAACACGTGCTAACCAATGAGGTCAAGGCTTGTGTATACTGAGTGTGTATATATAACGGAGGCGTACCACATACGTTGAATATATCGAAGGTGAACGGCTCGAGTCGAATCGTGAATATAGACATCTGCACGTTGAAGCCATATCATGCCATGGCATGGTGCGTTCAGAGTGATGCCCCACAGTACTAAGCAAACAGCAACTCTGTATTAACTTCGTTGGGATATGGACCGAGACAAAGTAGGTAGGTTGTCGAGGCGAAGGCGATGAGCGGAGATGGTGCGGAGCATCACGTGCACCAAGCCTGCCCAATCCGGCCTAGTCCGCGATTACATGGACAGGTGGTCGAGCTCCTTTACCTCAGAAAACAGTAACCTCCGCAATCTTACCATCGCGACCACCACACACACTCTCTCTCATTTCCTATTGCGCGCTTCTGGCGTTTTATGCTCTGGGTCTTCTTCTCCTTCCTTACCTTCGATACCCTCCGTCGACGGCTCCCTCACTCCCGGTGAGCTCGGAGCTGCTTTGGCGCAAACATGGCCTCACGACCGATCCCCTTGTCCGTCACGCAGCCGACGCTGGTATGAGATCCCGCCCTCCAAAGCCTCTGGGATGTGCAAAGCGCTAACAATTGACTCGACAGCTTACGAATCTCAATATCCTCGTACGTCAGCCGCCCGCAGACCCGAAACGCTCACAGAAGCGCGGACAACAGCTAACAAGAGACAGCCGGCATCGATATCATGGCAGAACTGCGTAAGTACAGCCTGGACCGCCATATCCGCCATTGAGACGCGGGCTAACCGCGCTTTAGACGCTCGAGTCGGACAAGTACGTCTGCGTGCGCCAGCAGAATAACGAGGGCAACACGCCCGCCGAGACGGTCATCATCGACCTCAAGAACACAAACAATGTCATCCGGCGGCCGATCCGCGCCGACAGCGCCATCATGCATTTGACCGAGCCCATCATCGCCCTCAAGGCCCAAGGTCGGACGCTGCAGCTGTTCAACCTCGAGACGAAGCAGCGCCTGCAGACATACACCCACACCGAGGACATCCAGTTCTGGCGGTGGATCAGCCAGACCACACTGGCCCTCGTCAGCACAAAGTCGGTGTACCACTGGGATGTTCTCGATGGGAACAACCCGCCGACGCCGCGCAAGATCTTCGACCGCCAGGAGCAGCTCGAGGTACGGAACGTGTCGCTAGGAGAGGGATGTCGCTAACTAGGTCTACAGAACAACCAGATAATCAACTACGTTACTAATGATGACGAGAGCTGGTCATGTCTGGTGGGAATTGCCTCGAACCCGGCTGGAGGCATTCGCGGCAACATGCAGCTGTTTTCCAAGGCGCGCAACGTCAGCCAACCCCTCGAGGGCCACGCCGCGACCTTTGGATCGATCCGCCTCGATGGTGCCCAGACCGACTCGAAGATCTTCGCTTTCGCCGTCAAGTCCACCACCGGCGAGGCCAAGATTAACATCGTCGAGGTAGACCATAACACGGCAAACCCGGCCTTCCCCAAGCGCCTCATCCCGATTCACTGGCCTGCGGAGGGCACCGGCGACTTCCCCCTCGGCATCCACATCGCGCACAAGTACGGTATCTTGGTTGTGATCACCAAGTTCGGTTTCATCCACCTCCACGATCTCGAGACAGGAACTGCTCTCTTCCTGAACAGGATATCCGAGGAAACCGTCTTCACGACCGCGCGCGACGACGACGGCACTGGTGTTGTGGTGATCAACAAGCGAGGCCAGGTTCTACACACGACCATCAAGGAGGATGCCCTGATCCCGTACATCATGGAAAACCCAGCATGTGCGGAAATCGCCTACAAGCTGGCTTCAAAGGGCGGTCTTCCGGGCGCTGACCAGCTGTATGCGTCGCGCTTCGAGGCTCTCATGCAGCAGCAGAACTACACTGAGGCCGCCAAGGTTGCTGCTAGCTCTCCCCGTGGCTTCCTTCGCACGACGCAGACAATCAACAGGCTGCGCCAAATTCCCGCCCAACCCGGCCAGATCACGGTGCTCCTGCAATACTTTGGACAATTGCTTGACAAGGGTGGCTTGAACAAGGAGGAAACTTTGGAGCTCTCGCGTCCTGTTTTCACCCAGGGCCGCAAGCACCTCATCGAGAAGTGGCAGAAGGAAGGCAAACTTCACTGCTCCGAAGAACTTGGAGACCTCGCTAAGCCGCATGATCTCAATCTTGCCTTGGCCATCTACAAAGACGCGAACGTCCCACAGAAGACGGTTGCTGCGCTTGCGGAATTGGGTCACTTTGATCTCATTCTGCAGTACTGCGAGTCGGTCGGCTACAACCCAGACTACAATGTTTTGCTCCAGCATAGTATGTTATTTACCTCCATTGATGTGAGCTTCACTGACTTTGTTTCCAGTTGTGCGCGTGAACCCAGAAAAGGGCCAAGAGTTTGCGACCAGCCTGGCCAAGCACGAAGGTGGTCCCCTTATCAGCATTGACCGTGTTGTCGATATCTTCCAATCTCAGGGCATGATCCAGCAGGCGACTGCTTTCCTCTTGGACGTACTCGCCAACAACTTGCCCGAAGAAGGCCTTCTCCAGACCAAGCTTCTTGAGATGAACCTGCTCAACGCTCCTCAGGTGGCTGACGCCATCCTCGGCAATGAGATGTTCTCGCACTACGACAAGGCTCGCATTGCCCAGCTTTGCGAGAATGCTGGACTCCTCACCCGCGCTTTGGAGCACACCGAAGAGCCCCCTGCCATCAAGCGTATGATCGTGCAGACCGACAAGATTCCCGAGGACTGGCTGCTCAACTACTTTGGAAAGCTAACCGTTGAACTTTCGCTTGAATGCATGGATCATATGCTAACGCAGAACATTCGCCAGAACTTGCAGGCCGTTATCCGCATTTCCCAGAAGTACTCTGATCTTCTGGGTGCTACTAGGATCATCGATATGTTGGAGAAGCACCGAACTGCTGAGGGGTTGTACTTCTTCCTTGGATCTATCGTGAACGTCTCCGAAGACAAGGATGTGCACTTCAAGTATATTGAGGCTGCCACGACAGTTGGCCAGCTCAACGAGGTGGAGCGTATCTGCCGAGAGTCCAACTTTTATGAGTACGTGTTTGTCCCTTTTGGATGAGTTTTTACTAACGTTGTATAGTCCCGAGAAAGTCAAGAACTTCCTCAAGGAAGCCAACCTCACCGAGCAGCTACCTCTCATCATTGTTTGCGACCGATTCAACTTCATCCACGACCTGGTCCTCTTTCTCTATAAGAAGCAGCAGTTCAAGTCGATCGAGGTTTACGTGCAGCGTGTGAACCCAGCCCGGACGCCTGCCGTTATTGGTGGATTGCTCGACGTCGACTGCGATGAGAGCATCATCAAGGGTCTTCTGGGTTCGGTTACTCCTTCGTCCATCCCGATCGACGAGCTTGTCGCAGAAGTTGAATCGCGAAACAGGCTCAAGCTTCTGCTACCTTTCTTGGAGCAGACTCTGGCGGCTGGCAACCAGCAACAGGCCGTGTACAATGCGCTTGCCAAGATCTACATCGATAGCAACAATAACCCCGAGCGTTTCCTGAAGGAAAACGACCAGTACGATACTCTGGTTGTCGGAAAGTACTGCGAGAAGCGCGACCCCAACCTGGCCTTTATTGCCTACAGCAAGGGCCAGAACGACTTGGAGCTCATCAATGTTACCAACGAGAACTCCATGTTCAAGGCCCAGGCCCGATATCTACTTGATCGTGCAGATACTGAGGTCTGGGACTTTGTTCTCAACCCTAACAACATGCACCGGAGGTCTTTGGTCGACCAGGTTACTGCAACTGCCGTCCCGGAGAGCACTGATCCCGATAAAGTCAGTGTAGCTGTGAAGGCTTTCATTACCGGAGACATGCCTGGAGAGCTCATTGATCTGCTCGAGAAGATCATCCTCGAGCCCTCTACGTTCAGCGACAACCCCTCGCTCCAGAACCTACTCATGCTCACCGCTGCCAAGTCCGACCGTGGTCGTATGATGGGCTACATTCACCAGCTAGAAAACTACACTCCCGAGGATATCGCTCAGCAGTGTGTAGAGGTTGGCATGTACGAGGAGGCCTTCGAAATCTTCAAGAAGCACGAGAGGCACGTGGAAGCCATCAATGTCCTCATCGACCACATTGTTAGCGTCGACCGCGCCCAGGAATATGCGGACAATATCGACACCCCCGAAGTCTGGAGCAGGGTTGCAAAGGCACAGCTTGACGGTCTGCGTGTCACTGATTCCATCGAATCCTACATCCGTGCTGGAGACCCATCGAACTTCCTGGAGGTTATCGAGATTGGCACCCACGCCGGCAAGGACGAGGATCTCATCAAATTCTTACGCATGGCTCGCAAGACCCAGCGTGAAGTGCCCGTCGACACCGCATTGGCTTTCTGCTATGCTCGCACCAACCAGCTTTCCGAGCTTGAGGACTTCTTGCATGCCACCAACGTTGCCGACGTTGAAGCTTCTGGAGACAAGGCGTACGAAGAGGGCTTCCATGAGGCTGCCAAGATCTTCTACACCAGCATCTCGAACTGGGCGAAGCTTGCCACTACACTTGTTCACCTTGAAGATTACCAGGCCGCTGTCGAGTGCGCTCGTAAGGCGAACAGTATCAAGGTCTGGCGACAGGTCAACGAGGCTTGCGTTGCCAAGAAGGAATTCCGTCTTGCTCAGATCTGCGGTCTCAACTTGATTGTACACGCTGAGGAGCTTTCGGACCTGGTCAAGCAGTACGAGCGCAATGGTTACTTTGATGAGCTCATCAATGTACTTGAGGCTGGGCTCGGACTTGAGCGTGCGCATATGGGCATTTTCACAGAACTTGGCATTGCGCTGGCTAAATACCACTCCGAGCGTGTTATGGAGCACCTCCGTCTCTTCTGGTCCCGCATCAACATTCCCAAGATGATCAAGGCCTGCGAGGATGGACACTTGTGGCCCGAACTCGTCTTCCTGTACGTCCACTACGACGAGTGGGACAACGCCGCTTTGGCCATGATGGAGCGTGCTGCCGATGCGTGGGAGCACCAGTCGTTCAAGGATACGATCATCAAGGCCACCAACGTCGAGATTTACTACCGCGCATTGGGCTTCTACCTTGATGAGCAGCCGACTCTCCTCACCGATCTATTGCAGGCGTTCGCACCGAGGATCGATGTCAACCGTGTCGTTCGCATGTTCGTGAAGTCGGACAACATTCCTCTGGTCAAGCCCTTCCTTCTCAATGTGCAGTCCCAGAACAAGCGCGAGGTCAACCATGCCCTCAATGACTTGTTGATCGAAGAGGAGGATTACAAGACGCTTCGTGACTCGGTCCAGAACTACGACAATTACGATGCCATGGAACTTGCGCAGCGCCTCGAGAAGCACGACCTCGTCTTCTTCCGCCAGATTGCGGCCAACATCTACCGCAAGAACAAGCGATGGGACAAGTCGATTGCGCTGTCGAAACAGGACAAGTTGTTCAAGGATGCCATTGAGACTGCAGCCATGTCTGCCAAGTCTGAGGTTGTCGAGGAGTTGCTCCGATACGTACGTTGTTACCACTCCTATACGCAGACACATGCTAATATTTTCTCTAGTTCGTCGACATTGGCAGCCGCGAGTGCTACGTGGGTATGCTTTATGCATGCTACGACCTCATCCGGGCGGATCTCATCATGGAGATTTCATGGCGCAATGGACTCAACGACTTCACTATGGTATGTTCTTGTCGTCGAAGTTTGAAAATCGGTTACTAATATCTTCACAGCCGTACATGATCAACTTGCTTTCCCGGCAGGCGGCGGCGATCGAGTCGCTCAGGAAGGACAACGAGGAACGCAAGGTCCGCGAGGCGTCGCAGCAGAAGAAGGAAGAGGACACGCCCATCCTCGGGTCGCGGCTGATGCTCACGCAGGGACCGATTGCGTCGGCTCCCTCGCCCAGCCCCTACGGACAGGCCAACGGCATGACTCCCCAGCTCACGGGTTACCGGGGATTCTAAGGTTCTCTCTGGAAAGCTTCTCTCTCTCTCTCTGTACAGTTGATATCAGTTCGGCGGCGATGGATGGGTAGCAAACAAAAAGCGAGCGGGATCGTGGCTGGCGGGTGCGTGCATATCAAACATGGGGGGTTTTCGGGAAAGCGAAAGTGTACTCTACACGGCGTTTGACGGTGGTTGAGCATTGCCGAACGGAAGGTTTGGAAGCTATCCTATCTACGTAGGGAGGGTGTGAGCCAAGGACGACTTCAAACTCATGTATTCTACAAGTAGTTAATCAATCTCTTTCGTAATGGCTGGGTATTCTTGGGCTGGAACAGACATTGTAGTGTCCAATAATGTGCATATGCAGACAATGATTCGCAACGTTGTTCAAGCGCGCCATGGGGAGTGCATGTGTTTACGGATGGTGGAGACGGTGGACCCTAGATGTGCCCAGAGGTTTCGTGCGTGCAGCTATCGGGCCCGTCGCGCTTGGCCAAACGGCGATAAGATATTCGCGCAGATGAAGTGTCGATGAACTGACCGAGGGCCATTATTCATGAAAGGGCCAGTATTCAACAAGGAATGGGATGGAAGAGTGGATGGAAGAGTGGATGGCACGGAAGGGTGGAAGAGTGGAAGATTCGGCTATCGACTCACAGAGGCCGAGCCGAAGCAAAGCGTGCACATCACGGCTCCCTTCCCCCGTGCTGCCGAGCTTAAAGGGCACACACACTCTGGCTTGGAGATGTCTCGGTGTTGAGAAGCGGGCCCCCCGGCGGTGAGTGTGAAAGACGGCGCTCTGAGGCGCTCTGAGGCGCTCTGAGGCACATGGACGGACAGAGATTTCCTGGGCAAAGGCCGGCGTGGGGGAAAGCAGTTTGAGCAGTGTGCGAGGCTCCGCTGCCGAGCCAGGACAAGCAACAAGCCGTGAGAGGTCTGTGTGCAATAGTAATAATAATAATAAGATTTACAGCCGTGATGTCGTCGGCGCGGGGAGAGGCGAGTGGAGCAGGCCGTCCGTCTTATCGACAAGCTAAGGAGGGGCAGCGACAAGGGGGAGCTCTGGCCCGCCGACGGCCCGCGTCCAAGACACCTGGGAGCTGCTGTTGAGCAAGTGGTCGGCGAATACACCAGCCCTTGAGAGCCCTGGTATTGGATCTTCTGCCAGTCCTAGCAGGCCCGAATGAGCCTAAGTCTGCTGCCCCGTCACAAGATATATAGGTAGACGTCACGCCTGCCCTCTCTTCCCATCCCATTCCATCCCATATCCACCGACCCCGCCAACTCCCCCCCTCCCTGCCGACCCTCCCTCCTGCTCACCATATACCACCCACCCATCCACTCCCAGAGCCACATACACACATACACACACAGCCGTGCAGTATGGCCACGCTCGCGATAGACAAGAACGCGGCGGCCGAGGCCTCTGCCATCGACGAGAATGAGCACGACGAGGTGCACGGCGAGCATCACCCACACCGCAACTCAGTGCACCACCATCTACGGGCCTCTAGCTCCATCATGCAGCTGAAGAAGATCCTCGGTACGTGTCGCCGCTGCCCAATGGCTCTCCGCTGTCTAACACGCCCGCAGTGGCCAACCGAGGAGAAATCCCCATCCGTATCTTCAGGACAGCCCACGAGCTGTCCCTGCACACTGTCGCCGTCTACAGCCATGAGGACCGCCTCGGCATGCATCGCCAAAAGGCCGACGAGGCCTACGAGATTGGCCACCGTGGCCAGTACACGCCTGTCGGTGCGTACCTGGCTGGCGATGAGATCATCAAAATTGCCGTCCAGCACCAGGTCAACATGATCCATCCGGGCTACGGCTTTTTGTCGGAGAACTCGGAGTTTGCGAGGAAGGTCGAAGAGGCGGGGCTGATTGTGAGTTCCCAATTGAACATGACGCGTCCGGCCTGTCTGAGCTAACGAACTGTCCCAGTTTGTTGGTCCATCATACAAGACCATTCTCGCCCTCGGTGACAAGGTCTCGGCGCGTAAGCTCGCCATCAAGTGCGGCGTACCTGTAGTGCCCGGCACCGAGAACCCTGTCGAGCGCTTCGAAGAGGTCAAGGAATTCACCGACGTGCATGGCTTCCCCATCATCATCAAAGCAGCCTTTGGCGGTGGCGGTCGCGGTATGCGTGTAGTGCGCGAGCAGGCCACGCTCCAGGAGAACTTCGAGCGAGCCACATCCGAAGCCAAGTCGGCCTTTGGCGACGGCACCGTCTTCGTCGAGCGCTTCCTCGACAAGCCCAAGCATATCGAGGTCCAGCTGCTCGGTGACAACTATGGCAACGTTGTCCATCTGTACGAGCGTGATTGCTCCGTTCAGCGCCGTCATCAGAAGGTCGTCGAGATTGCCCCTGCAAAGGATCTCCCTATCGAGACAAGGGATGCTATTCTCGCAGATGCCGTGAAGCTGGCTTCATCGGTCAACTACCGCAATGCTGGTACCGCTGAGTTCTTGGTTGACCAGGACAACCGCTACTGTGAGTACTCCCATTGGATCCACCAGAATCAATAGCTGACTTCGCAGACTTCATCGAGATCAACCCGCGTATCCAGGTCGAGCACACCATCACCGAGGAAGTTACAGGCATCGATATCGTGGCCGCGCAGATCCAGATCGCTGCCGGTGCGTCCCTTGAGCAGCTCGGCCTCACACAAGATCACATTTCCACGAGGGGCTTTGCGTTCCAGTGCCGTATCACGACCGAGGACCCTGCTAACGGGTTTGCGCCGGATACTGGAAAGATTGAGGTCTACCGTTCTGCGGGTGGCAACGGCGTCCGTTTAGACGGAGGCAATGGTTTCGCAGGTGCCATCATCACTCGTAAGTCCATATGCTTCCTCGGCTTCGCAAACAATAACTAACGAGTTGCAAAGCTCACTACGACTCCATGTTGGTCAAGTGCTCCTGCCGTGGTTCCACATACGAGATTGTGCGCCGAAAGATGCTTCGTGCGCTCGTCGAGTTCCGTATCCGTGGCGTCAAGACCAACATTCCCTTCCTTCTGAAGCTCCTCACACACGAAACCTTCATCGAGGGCAAGTGCTGGACGACCTTCATCGACGATACCCCCGCCCTCTTCAACCTCATCGGCTCCCAAAATCGTGCCCAGAAGCTGCTTGCTTATCTCGGTGAGCTTGCCGTCAACGGCAGTCAGGTCAAGGGTCAAGTTGGCGAGCCCAAGTTCAGGGGCGAGATCAAGATCCCCGTTCTCCACGATTCGAACGGCGCCAAGGTCGACACATCTGCCCCTTGCACCACAGGATGGAGGAACATCCTGCTCAAGGAAGGTCCCGAGGGCTTCGCAAAGGCTGTCCGCGCCAACAAGGGCTGTCTCATCATGGACACCACCTGGCGTGACGCCCACCAGTCTCTCCTCGCCACCCGTGTGCGAACTGTTGACCTCCTTAACATTGCCAAAGAGACTAGCCACGCCTACTCCAACGCCTGGGCTCTCGAGTGCTGGGGTGGAGCGACCTTTGATGTTGCCATGCGCTTCCTCTATGAGGATCCGTGGGACAGGCTGAGGAAGATGAGGAAGCTCGTACCCAACATCCCCTTCCAGATGCTTCTCCGTGGCGCTAACGGTGTCGCTTACTCTTCCCTTCCGGACAACGCCATCTACCATTACTGCGAGCAGGCCAAGAAGAACGGTGTCGATATCTTCCGTGTCTTTGATGCGTTGAACGATGTCGAGCAGCTTGAGGTTGGTATCAAGGCTGTTCTCAAGGCTGGCGGTGTTGCCGAGGGAACAGTGTGCTATTCTGGTAATATTGCCCTCACAAGATTAGCTTCATGACACGGTGCTAACGAGAAATACAGGTGACATGTTGAACCCCAAGAAGAAGTACAACCTTGAGTACTACCTCTCCCTCGTTGAGAAGATCGTTGGCATGGGTGCACACATTTTGGGTATCAAGGACATGGCTGGTGTCATGAAGCCCAAAGCCGCTACCCTGCTCATTGGTGCTATCCGCGAGAAGTACCCCGATCTTCCCATCCACGTTCACACTCACGACTCCGCCGGTACTGGTGTGGCATCCATGGCTGCTTGTGCCAACGCTGGTGCCGATGCCGTTGACGCCGCTACCGACAGCATGTCTGGAATGACTTCACAGCCCAGCATTGGTGCTGTTCTCGCATCTTTGGAGGGCAGCGACTTCGAGACGGGTCTCGATGCCCACATGATCCGCCATCTCGATGCCTACTGGGCTCAGCTCCGTCTCCTGTACTCTCCTTTCGAGGCTGGTCTTACCGGTCCCGATCCCGAGGTGTATGAGCACGAGATTCCCGGTGGTCAGCTCACCAACCTCATCTTCCAGGCCTCACAGCAGGGTCTTGGTGAGCAATGGGCACAGACGAAGAAGGCCTATGAGCAAGCCAATGACTTGCTCGGCGATATTGTCAAGGTCACCCCGACGTCCAAGGTCGTCGGTGACTTGGCTCAGTTCATGGTCTCCAACAGCCTGTCCTACGACGATGTGCTCAGCAAGGCCGAACAGCTCGACTTCCCGTCCTCGGTGTTGGAATTCTTTGAGGGTCTCATGGGCCAGCCCTACGGCGGTTTCCCCGAGCCTCTGCGCTCCCAAGCCCTCCGTGACCGTAGGAAGATGGACAAGCGCCCTGGCTTGTACCTGGAGCCTGTCGACCTCGCCAAGATCAAGGCCGACATCAAGTCCAAATGGGGCGATGCTACCGAGTGCGATGTTGCCTCATACGTCATGTACCCCAAGGTGTTTGACGACTACAAGAAGTTCACCAGCAAGTACGGAGATCTCTCTGTCCTACCTACACGTTACTTCCTCTCCCGTCCCGAACTTGGCGAGGAGTTCCACGTTGAGCTCGAGAAGGGTAAGGTGCTCATCTTGAAGCTCCTTGCCATTGGTCCTCTGTCGGAGCAGACCGGTTACCGTGAGGTCTTCTACGAGGTCAATGGCGAAACTCGTGCCGTCACTGTCGAAGACAAGCACGCTGCCATCGAGAACGTAAGGAGGCCCAAGGCGGATCCGACAGATACCAGCCAGGTCGGCTCGCCTATGTCTGGTGTGCTTGTTGAAGTCCGTGCCCATGAGGGCGGCGACGTCATGAAGGGCGACCCGATTGCGGTGCTCAGTGCCATGAAGATGGAGATGGTTATCTCGGCACCGCATTCTGGCAAGATTGGCAATCTGTCTGTTCGCGAGGGCGACTCCGTGGATTCGGGCGACTTGATATGCAAGATTGTCAAGTAGTGGATGTGCCTTTTTGGGTTTTAGCATTTTAGTCTTCGAGCATACCTGGTTGTCTGCTGTATTGGGATTCGAATGGACTTGTTGGGACTGAATGGGAAGAACGGATGAATGAACGAATGGGAAAAAACGCATGTTTCAAGTGCAAAATGAATGGGATGGTTTGGTTCGGTTCGGTTTGGTTTGGTTTGGTTCGGCTTTGTTTCTATTGGGGAGGGTTCGTGTATGCTTATGAAGTGTGAGTGTGAGTGTGGATATCGGATCTTGTTTATAGATGGAATTATATGATGTTATGGTAACATAGAACTGCGTGTGTGGATTGTGTGTAGGTGGTTAGTATGTGTGTACTGTGACGTCGAGGGGAAAGGGGTGAGGGGGATGGGTTGGGGAGGGGGTTATGGTAGGTAGATGATGGTGTTTTGAGCGAGAGGGCTATGGATGTGGATGTGCGTAGATAGACTTGTTCTTGCGTTGGTTATCTGGGTATGTGGCATGTAGTTGATAGATAGATGGGTTTACTGGGCTGTTAGGAATCATAGGGGTGTCCCCCCCCCTTTTTTTTTGTTTCATGGGTGATTGATTGATTGGTTGGTTGGTTGTATGGATGGTAGGTAGGTAGGTAGGTAGGTGGGTGGGTTCGAATAGAAGTACGTCCTGGGTCGGGCTAAAGATTACAGGGAAATCGATATGAGAGGTGGGGGTTTCGGGGGTTGGTTTTGCGGCTTGGATAGGGTAAGGGTAGAGTGTTATAGGGATTAGGGGTGAGATTTTTGCATGTGCTTGCGTGTGGTAGGGTTGTGGTGGGGAGGGTGAGGGTGAGGGTGAGGGATAGGGATAGGGATAAGGGGGAATGAGTGGGAAGGATTGTTTAGTTTACTAAAGGACTGGGTTGGGTTCGTGTTACATAGAGTGAGGACTTTGATTTTTTTGTAGGGTGGTGAATGGATTGTGTATATACCATACGGAAAAGAAAAGGTGACCTTGTAGTGGGGATCGGAGAGGTATGTACTATTTCCCGCTCTGTCAAGAGCATTGACAAGCGTATAGTTGCTACAAACCATCCTCATTAATCTCCATCGTGCCACTGCAAAAAAAAAAGGAATTAACGTGCCTACACATCCACGTCCCAGACACCAAAAACGGCTGCGCAAACTCCAACTACAAAGGCCACCGAGAAGTATCCTCCTCACCTCACCATCTCACCCGAAAAACTCCCCCTCTACCAAACTCTCCCAAGGCTTCCCAGTATCCCAAACCCTCTGCATCAAACCCCTCGCTTTCTGAACCTGCACCATACCAATCCCCTCGACGCACCTCAACCTCTCCATAACCTTCTCCCTCTGCCCTTCCTCCTGCGCATCGCACCCCGCGGCAAACATGGGAAACAGTAGACACGCTTCCGCAGTACTACCCCGCCGCACCTTATACAACAGACCCATAATCTGCCTCACGGCCTCCTGCACCGAGGAGTGTGTAGGCGGACGATTCAAGACGCGACGATAAAGGTGAATAAGGCCGGCCCAATGAAACATTTCATTCGTAGCATAAATCTCGGTAGCATCCCAAGCGCCCTCGGACTCGGAGGATGCAGAGGACCGGTGATTACAGCCTTTGTAGGGTTTATCGGGGGCATTAAAGGCTTCGAAAAGATCCTTTTCGATAGCGGTGGCTTGGGCGATGATGTCGTGGCTAGGACGGAAATCCTCGTTTATATTCCCGTCGCAGCCGATGCGGAAGGCTTCGACGCGTTTCGCGAGCTCGGCGATACGGGCGAGACTCCCTACGCACCGGTTGGTGAAGCCGGTTAGACAGTCGATCTGGAAGTCTTCGTCCGCGGTCGCGTTTTCCGAACTCCAGTAGAAGCTTCCCAGGGGCTGGTCGTTTTTGTTCCCGCTGAGGGAGCCGAGGACGTCGAGGTATGCGAACCATCTGGAGAGGAAGTATGCGGCGTGGTCGGAGCGGTCCATGCTTCGTGGACCGCCGCGAGCGATGATCATCTGGCGGGCCATGGTGAGGTGGTTTTGCCAGGATATGGGGACTTCGAAGGTGTTTGGGGAAATGATTTCGAGGGAGGCCATCATGATGGCTGGAGCTAGGGTGGAGTTTGTTATTGCTCCAGGGTGTGTGGCCGTGGCGAGCGATTGGCGGAGTTTGGGGAACACGTCGCGGACCCAGAGGGCGACGCGGTTTACTGGCTCGGCGTGGTTGAGCATACGGGCGCGGTGGGAGGCGGAGTAGGCTAGGAGTAGATTGAGGATGTTGTCGTTCTTGACGGCCACTGGTCTATATTAGCGTAGTTTGGGGATTAGTATGGGAGGAAGGTGGCGTGTAATCGCTACAATACTGGCTCAAGAGTATTGGAGCATTGTGGCTAGTGAGGACCTTGAGAATTGCGGCAGGGGGTTTGACACGTAACTGTACGGGATGTTGGGTGGATCAAATATGGATTGAAGACTTACTCTCAGGTAGTATCTCCCTAAAAGGATTCCTCTCACAATCGTGAGGCACAAGAATCCGCGCCGTATGGTTAAGAAAATGATGAAAGTATAACAAGTTCATCGGGTTCTCTAGAAGCAAAGGAGGCAGCGGTTCTAAAGACTTGGAAATCTTTATAGGCACAGGTTTGGCATAATACCCACCGCTCTCAAAAGCCATGTCTTTCCCCCTTACCTCGGTGTTCCCGTACGGCGTGTGTCCGTCCAACTCCATGGCACCACTTGGTGGGCTGAAGACTGCGATGGCATTCGCGTCGTCATTTCTCGGCGTGTCGAGGTCCGGTAGTCCGATGTCGTAGCCGTAGGTTGTATATTCTGTATCGCCTATGGGATATTGTCTGCCTCGGTTGCTCTCAGAACCGTGGTTTGGGGGGTCTAAGAGCGACTGTACCGATAGTCGGCGGAGATCAGTTGGAAGATATTGAGTGCTTGGTTGCTTCGATGTAGTACGTAGCACAGGGTCGTCCGAGCTGACTGACGAATTCGGCGTCAGCGGCATTGGAATGAAGGAACTATAGGGTGTAGGCGGACCTGTTTGAGGAGAGCATGCATCTGGAGTAGCTGGAGATTCGACTGAGTATCTACGCTGATGTCTGTGAGATACATCTGCCGGCTCAGTATGTTGGCGACTGAAAGACGTGGCATACAAGCTATTTCGTTGCAGAGGTGGTGGCATTGAAGGAGGTGATTCGACATTTGTGCAAGGATAATTTGCGGTACTGAAACTGGAACTATCGAAGCTAGATTCATTGGGCGATGGATAGTCGAAGCCTCCGCGGGATTGTTGTATAGTAAACGGAGCTGACATTGGCTGTCTTCGTGTATCTTCGACGTGAAACCCATGCTCCGTGAGTGTATCTAGTGTGTTTATTGGTTGTGAGTGTGAGTTGCTCATCCGCACTAGCTCTGGGTCGATCATGGAAGCATCGGAAGAAACCAATGTCGCGGACTGTGACCGAGCATGGCGCGCCAACTTGCTCTTTGGCCCAGAAGACCTTGATGGTGATGATGGTGACGCAATGATGTTGTCGAAGGAAAGGGTCATCGTATGCGGACTGTTTGTGGCGCTGGAAGTTCCTGACGCTGGAGCATTGTCATCCAGACTTCGTTTTGTACGTCCTCCCCAGTTCAGGCGTATACTGTAGTCGCATGTCTCGCCTTGTCTGTCGCAATTCAAGCATCGCGGTTTTTCTTCTCCGCTATCAGATTGTTACCTCGAGTGTCCCGGCTTGGTATGCACGGGTGTTGAAAGCTTACCATTTCACCTTACGTTGTTTGCATGGCCTGTGAGAATCATTAGACGAGAGATCGGGCCCTATTAAGAGGACATAGACAGCTTACCAACACCCGTTACGAGACCTCCTCTTGGGCTCACCGGCTCCAGGCTTTTTGGGGCGCGGCATCGGTCGTCACTCCAAGCGTCCATACAACTCTTTCAAATATCGCGATGACTTCTCCCGCTCGAATAAAGATCAGCGCGTGTCCTTTGTAGCGTGTATAAAGTCTATGGGCTGAGTGAGTCTACCGACTGGATGCTACTTTGATATGGTGTTGGAGCGGGGGTGTCGATGAGCGAAGGCTTCCGAAAGCAACTACTGGGGTGGCGCTGCTGCACACTTGCGTTAGATAGCGCCACACGACAGCTTGGCACATGATGTGGTGGTGGTGGAGTTGAAGCGTTGCAAGCGGCGCCTTGCGATGGCCTTCTCAAAGTGTTGCAGAAGGGTGGGGAAAAGTATGTTGGTGATAAGGCGTCCGCGTAGAGCGGCGACCAACCAATAGAAACCTTGTGTGTCATTACCATAGCCGATATGCTAGGGTCTACAATCGGGGAGACTTTCTTTGCTCTGGCATTATTCTTCCCTTCATGGTTACCGTTCTTTTGCCATTCTGCTCATTGCTTTTGGGATATTGCGATCAGCAATGTTGTTCTGCGCTGCATCCATACAAGCCTCTCATCCGGCCATTTCAGAATAGCCACCGCCATCGGAATGTCGTAGATTGGCACGCCATCCCATGTACACGGTCTTGGGTTACAATATGCATCTACCCGCTCGTATACCAGCTGTCCTGTGCATTCCGGCCCTTCCGCGGGCGTACGCTTACCCATCCTGCGAAGGCTTCCGCCCCTGACGAGTGTGGCACCTCAGCCCTACGTACCACTGTGCATTACTAAACCATCGAAAATTGACCGCACCTGCAGTCCATCGCAAGATCATCCCAAGCCCTATTCGACAACTGGGAGGATATTTCTTTTTCGCCTACTCAGCAAATTTCAGGCCGATGTCAGGACGTTAACAGTACCCAACTAGACCGTGGCAACATGGGTTGTGCGTATGCAAGTACGATCGATTAGTAAATGCCCAAGGTACTCCAGCTACGGTGCATACATGCAATATGTGCATAATATGCAAACTAAAGGGAAATCCTTCCATATTGCAAGGCACGTTCCTAGTTCTTTTGGGATTCGCACTTGATTGGGTAAGTGGGGAAGGAAGCGCTGTGCAGTGTAGCTCCCCCAAGTGCCCAGCCCTGTGGCCCCTCAAGCCATTCTTTTAATTAGTCATCAATTAGGGGTGGGATAGCTACTGCAGGTTGCTTAGGACGCTGAGATAGGACGTTGAATGCTCGAAAGCTTGCATCTTGGCTGAGAGTCTGGTTTACGCTATTAGACTGATGAGGGATGGTTGGAGAACAGGGTGTTTAGATGGTCAACTCTGATACAAGAACACAAGATAGACGAGAAAAATGTAAATTTGTATGAGCTACAGTTAGGATCAACAAATGCGTAGTGTCTATGGTTTGTATGTTCTATATTGTACAAGCTCCTCAGTGGTATATATAATAGGATAGAGGAGACGAAAAAAACCCCATTGGCTTTGAAAACCCTGGAACATCTAGCATCGGAATCAGATCATTTAAAGAAAGCCATCAAATCTAGTTAGCATAGCCGAAGAATGCTTCCTTCCCCGTGCATTCGAGGAAATGTAGTTAAAAGTGAAAAGTTCATTCAATAACAGAACCCTGGGCGATCTTTGCCCTTTCGGTCGGACGAGGATATTGTGAATTTACAGCGTACTGATATAGATTACTATACGCAAAAGACGTGTCTGTGCGGAAGACTCTCCTGTAAAAATGATTCCTTTCGATCTAGTCACACTATTGTAAAGTTTGCGGAAAAGACGGTCTGCAAGCATCTGCCAGCGTATGCGCAGAGAATAATATAGTCCATTTGAATTGAAAATAGCCTGTTCCTGTGCTTCAACAGCCCTCGTACCCGTGAGACACCTTCCCACGAAACATTGTGAAAGCCTTGCGCCAGTCGCGTCTATGGTCAACTCCACCGAGCCCTCCGATAATTGCCCGTCCATGCGAAAGCAACAGTGTAACCCCTCTCTCTATGTATTGCGTGTCCCCGTTGTGCTTGCGGACCGTTATCCGTCCATCCTGCGTAGAGCTCGTTCAGATGGCCTTCGGGGCGCGTCACGCAGCTGCCAGGCTCGTCTCATGGTGACTCGTCTCGCGTAGTGGGGGAAGGTTCGCTCTTCGGATCGGGCAGCTGATACTTCTCTTGCTGATGCTTCTCGTCATGTGCTAGGCGGCTAATTGCGGGGATGGGGA
>MU006779.1:1983312-2035209 GCA_010093635.1 Massarina eburnea CBS 473.64
CGTTGCAGCATAGAAATCAATACTTAGTAATATGCTTGTAAAAGAGGTAGCCAATGCGACGCTGCATCAGCTCATATGTAAGGCTTTAATTCTAAAAAGGGTTAACAGTTCTAAGAAGTAGCAGTTCTGCTATCTGTGGTCGATAATGGGCGAAACCCCGTGGCCAATAGCGGGGGGTACTTGCACCCGGGGGTCTGGTGAGAGCCTAGAGAACTGCCTCCCGCCTTCTCACCTCCAATATCTCTGACCACATCCTTCCATTCAATTCTTGTTGGGATCCACCCAGCCATGGCGCCTGCTAGATAAGGCTGGCGCGGTCGGTGCAAGCATCCCGTGCAGTAAAGGCTACAGACCTCAACCGCGCCACCCACTTCAAGAGTGCCGGTTGAGGGGGGAAAGAAGTGTTAGATGCTACAAGACCATCGTAACCATCATGACCTGGAAGGACCTGATCTGGTGCTGGCTGCTGCAATAACAGTGGCATAATCTGCCTCCCAATGGTAGACACTAGTGCTCCGGTGTGACTGTTAGCCGTTCCTGCCTGCTTGAACAGTGACTCGCCCTCAATTCTGCTCTTTCCTCGTCCATTATAGCCTGGCTGCTCCTGGTCCCGTGCCAGCTGGCGCCTGCCTGAGTATAAAAAGGCCTCATCCGTGGCCTGACCACCTCTCCTTCTCTTCTTCACTTCAGGAACATGAAGCTGCTATCGTGGTTCACCGGCACGAAGCGCACCTTCACAAAGCCCCGCCCGTGAGTGCACCCCTTGTCTCGCTCATCTTGAAGCTCTTCGGACGTGACAACTGACCAGTACCAGTGACACCCCGATGCCACGCCCAATGGCCCTCCTCGACGACTCCGTCGGCAGCGTTTTCCTCAACGACATGTCTACGTGGCCTCCTCTAGTCAACGATGTAGTTCGGGATTCCGAGATGCTTCACACCACTCCACGAGCCCGGAAGCTGCAGGCCGAGGAGGACCGGATCTACGTCGTCGTCGAGGCGGAAGACTCGTCCAACATCGGCCCCTTCAAATACGAGAAAGGGTACTATCTCGATATCCACGAGGCCAACCTGTTTGCTGCGAAGCAGTTCCTCTTCGGCGGTGCATACGAGTCAGCCTTCACCCAAAACCAGCATAACAAGATCGTGGCTAGACTCGTCGACGGCTACATGTGTCTCGGGGCCAACACCGATGTGCAAACCAGCGAGCTGACTACTGTCGAAGTCCAGCTGAGGATTAGGCGTCGGAGTGTCCCGAACACTGACCACTCGGAAATTGAAGAGTACGACGATTGCGACCAGGAGTTTGACGGCGAGCACATGTCGCCCGAGAGCAGCAAGTCGAAGCAAGGTGTCAAGAACGATGACCCCAATGCCATCACACCGGTCGTCTGAACGGTCGCTCCACAGGTAAGTCCTAATGCCCGTATTGTTTGTGCGACATGCACTAACCTCATGCCTCTAGCTCAGTCATCGGTACGGCTGCTGCTATTGCTTCAGCAAGTTCCGCGTACTGAGGGTGTCTTTCTTCCCCTACGGTCTGTTGCTCTACAACAGACCCTTTCATTTACGACTGCTCTTTCGCTTCACAACGGATCTTTCCCCCTTGCGATGGATCTCTTCATTTACGATGGCTCCTTCCTCACGTGAACGTCTCGCTAGTATGGTTTTTTTCACATGGTTTCTCAAAACAGCGGTATGTTAGATGATGATGTCGATAGTTCCCACGGTGGGTCTATCGGCAGGCTCATGGTCTCTTTCACACGATTTCTTTCTTCTTTCAATGGCATGTATGTTTTACTGGGGGAGATGGGCTTTTCTCGAAGCAACGGCTCTTTAGCCAGCGTAGTCAGTGGTAGTACAATGCACTTTCTTTCATGCAATTCATGTGATCTTCATTCCGGTGCCGCTATATCGGGCTAGGCATTCCTGCATGTCTTGCTCATGTGTCTTGTTGCAACGACGCACTAGTAGAAAGCCACCAGTTACGACCGCTTGAGACGACTCTTTATCAACCCGTCTTCTTGTCCACCTTGGCACTGTTCCTCAGTCCTTGTACCCCCAACTCGCCCTCCTCAGCCCCCATTTTGCCGATGCCCACATCCATCAAGAAAGCTACCCTCATCGCTCCAGGCAGCACCAGCAACAACACCGCAACCCAATCCTCTGCTCTCCACCCCATCGGCCAAGTATTCCCCTCCTGCACCATGACCTTCCAGCCCGCCCAAAGATGTACCGTATCACACATCAGTATGCCGCCGAGTATTGCCTTCCAGACTCGAATATCTTGGGCGACGCGCAACACGATGGCCTGGTTGAAGGCGAAGAGGGCGTAGGTGGCCGCGAGTTGGTCGTAAATGATTTGGTTCGATGGCGCGTAGGTGAGGTGTGGGGAGAAGGTGTTGAGGAAGAGGGCGGGCGCGAAGACGCAGAGGGCGGCGCCGTTGAGCGCGAAGACGGGCTCGAGGTAGAGGAGCCAGACGCGGTAGACGAGGGAGATGGACGGGAGGGTCGCGGTGTAGGTCGCGGTGGAGGTCGCGGTGGAGAACGCGGTGGCCGGGGGAGAGGCCATGATTGATTGAGTGTTCGACGAGGAGTGCTCGACGAGAAGTGGGAGGGCGCAATCGATTGTCTTAGTCCCGAGTCTTCATAGTGAACGTCCCCGCGCTCGAGACGGAGGCACGGACGGGTTTAGACAGCTTCCCCACAGCACAGACCTAAGCGCAGCCGGCGGCTAAGCTGTCCAGGCCAACAGAATCTCCTCCCTATCTTACCTCCCCGATGCCCTCGATTCGATTCGATTCGCCAGAACAGACGTCTAAACCTCCTCTCGGAACCGCTTGCAGACTCGCTGCACGACTCGGCTCGATGGGGTGGCATAACAAGGGGTAGAGAAATCAATTGGTGGGTTCTTTCCCACAGTGTTCGATGCTGAAGAGCTCTGTTGCTGCTTTGGGCAGTTTGCGCGTAGGTGTGACGGAACTGTTAGGCCGAGCGAATTGTGTCTCCGATGATACACGGGGGTGGGGATTAGGCTGGGTTGGGTGCTTGGGTCGGCGTGCGGGTTGTTGGGCCGCGCAGGAGACAAGTCTACTTGGGAGGCTCCCACACAGAGGTTCCTCGGGCTACGGAGGGGTTTCTGGAGTGGCATAGGCAAGTAATCTCGAGTTGTTTGTGTGCGTATACGGTGCTAGGCCATGGAACGGGGTAAGCTTCGTAAGGGAGTCATTTAGGGTGAAAGGCAATATAGAATTCGAAGGCACCCACGCATTCACTCCCCGAATAGAAGCCGGATTTGCAGAGTACTATGGGTGAAGAATCTGGAAATTTACAGAGTTCTATGGTCAGGTTCACGCGTGGGGTGGTTTTTGCTGGAAACCGCCCGGGCGGTGAATTGGGCGCCTACGAGTCACACACTATGAGTACTTTGCCTCCGCGCTTGGCGCAGGCTTCTTATCATCACGGAAATTAAGTCAGAAAGTTAGTCGATGGGCATTGTGCATGTATTGACAGGTTTCGCGCCTCTAGCTGCCGCCGAAGACAGGGGTACATTAAGGGAAGAAGACGAACGACTCTGGAAAGCCCACGATGCTGCAATGCTGCCCGAAACAGACATTTTCTGTACAGAGCAGAACAAGCGGGGCACCAGTCACTGTAAGTAGCGTGGCCATCATCGTACGGTAGGGACCCGAAGTCCACCAGGCCGAGCACTCGCAGCGCTATGCCAGTCCCAGAGTATCGAATTCTCCACTTCAGCATCGCATTTCATCAAAATGCCATCATATTGACGATGCAGGGATTGCGTATGTAAAAAGAGTGAGCCGCTAGGCAGCATGGTGATTGGTGCAAAGCTTCTGTGGCATGCTAACGGGGTCGCTACCAAACCGGAAACTGTCATCAGAATTATTCGAAGGTAGCGCCAGGTACGTACGAAGACTATCTAACTTGATCTTGGTGAAGGTTGAATTCGATAATATTCCATCGTGATTGTTCCAGGAGATGTCTCACGGCGAAATCGGGGAAAAGGACATGCTCACTATGTGTTCCTGATGACGTCGCGTCCCGTGGGGCCAAGTTCAGCCGACAATCTTGCAAGAAGAACAAGTACACCCATGCCTAACGCCCAGATGCAAGGAATCTTCCCTACTCAGCCGTGTTGCGCACATTTGTTCATCTACATAGTCGATCAGCTTGCCTGCGTTGTTGCTACCCGGTCGCGCTATCCTTGATTGAAGAACTGCGTTTACAAGAACTTTTTTCCCCAACAGAGCACTTCCACGACCCCCTCCTTGTTCTCCCGCCCGCGCCCCACCTCATATATTTTCTTCTTCTTCATCTCCCTTTACAACACCTGCTTCACAAACAACCGTTGCTAAGTGAGCATCGCGCTTGTCCGCACCGCGGCCAAAACCGAGTTCCACCATGACGACCTTTGTGGTGTCACTGTAAGTCTCCCGCGGCTGCAAGGCGCTCAGTAGCTTCGATCAACTGTGGCTTTGCCGTAGCTTCTCGTCGGTCTGTCGAATCTTCGGAATTAACTGGAATGCCGCAGGTTCCTCCCTTATACGGTCGATTTCAAAGAGCCAGGAGACTCGCCGCCAGCCCAAGACGCTCCAGCAGCTGCGGAAGCTCCACCGTCGCTCGGCGATATAGCTCGACAACCCTCCGTGAACGCGAGCACCGACACTCTCCTCGAGCAGAAACAACAGCAGCATCAACAGCGACAGCAATGGACGGCCAAGATCGCCATCCCCCAGACACCTGCCGCGATGGTCGAACAAGAAGGCTACTTCACACCGAACCCAGCGAGCGCTTCTATGCACTTCCTACAACCCAAGAACCCCCGAACCTTAGTCCGGAGTGACGCCCATGTGCCTGAATGGGGACTCAACATCTTCAATCAACCGCGCTCCACAGCCGACCCCTCGATTCCCGGCACTATCCTCGAGTACGCCAAAGCTCAGGAACGTGCAGAAGCCCAACGCGAACGGTCCCGCGCGCGAGCCAAATCCCTATACAGCAACGGATCTAGGGCAGACAACCGTTGGGAGCATGGCTGGGATGTCGTGCCGGCAGTACAAGGAAATGGAGGCCTGACAAACGCCATTCGTGCGTCAATGGAAAGGGGTACCTTGAAGGAGGTCACCACTGTCGGTACCGTTGGCTTTCCGACCGATGCTCTCGACAATGACAAGAAACGCGAGATATACGAGAGGCTGGAGGAGGAACACAAAGCACTTTCGGTCTTCGTCAGCGACAAAGACTACGACGGACACTACTCGCACTACTGCAAGACCATTCTCTGGCCAGTCTTCCACTATGTCATTCCAGATCACCCCAAAAGCAAAGCATTTCTAGATCACTCGTGGGTGTTCTATGTCAAGGTGAATCAAGCTTTCGCGGACAAAATCGTCAAGAACTACAAACGCGGTGATGTCATCTGGATCCACGACTATCATCTCTGCCTCATGCCTGCCATGGTTCGACAGAAGCTACCAGACGCAAAAATCGGCTTTTTCCTTCATTCTGCATTCCCCTCGTCCGAAGTCTTCCGCTGCCTGGCTGCTCGTAAGGAACTCCTGGAGGGTATGCTCGGGGCCAACCTCGTGGCTTTCCAGACGCACGAGTACGCCCACCATTTCCTGCAGACCTGTAGCCGCATCCTTGCGGTCGAGGCCACCGAGGACGGCGTCCAGCTCGAGAACCGGTTCGTCAATGTCTTTGACTCTCCCATCGGCATCGACCCCGAGGCTCTCATACATGCGCGCGAGGAACCTGAGGTAAAAGAGTGGGTCGATATCATGCAGAAGCGGTACCAGGGTAAACATGTCATCGTCGCTCGCGACAAGCTCGACAACATCCGCGGCGTTCGACAGAAACTGTTAGCATTCGAGCTCTTCCTCAAGAAGAACCCGCAGTGGGTGGAGCAAGTGGTCTTGATCCAAGTCGCAACTTCGACGAAGGAAGACAACGAACTGGCTTCCACTGTAACAGACATCGTAACACGTATCGATGCCAACTACTCGACTTTAGCACACAACCCTTTGGTCTTCCTCCGCCAGGACATTGCGTTTTCTCAATATCTCGCTCTGATGTCTGTTGCAGACGCCATCTGCATAACGAGTCTCCGCGAAGGTATGAATCTTACTTGCCATGAGTTCATCATCTGCCAGGACGGCCGCTATGAAGGTACAAAGAAGCATGCTCCAGTCATTCTGAGCGAATTCACTGGCAGCTCTGCTTATTTTGAGGGTGCCGAGCTTGCGGTCAATCCGTGGGATTATCAAGGCATCGCCGACGCATTTGCGGTCTCGCTCGAGATGAGCGCGGAAGAGAAGGAGCGCCGATACGAGAAGTTGCATAACATGGTCTATCACCACACCGGCGACTGGTGGATGAAAAACCTCGTCGATCATCTTACCAAGGTCTTCGACGAGCAGTTTTCCCGCGATGCTATGGCCATTCCTCGTCTCTCAACTTTGGACGTCACGGATCGATACAATGCTGCATCGAAGAGGCTCATCATCCTTGACTATGAGGGCACTCTTGCGCCGTACGGTGCCGTCAAGAGAACCGTACTCGCCAGCAACGACAAGATCAACGATGTGCTCAATGACCTTATTACTGATGATAAGAACGACGTATACATCATGAGTGGGCGTACCGTCGAGGAGCTCGAGCTACTTTTCGATCGTATTTCTGGTCTCGGCCTCATCGCCGAAAACGGTTGCGTCCTCCGCGAACCGCGCTCCAACGACTGGTTCAAGTTCCCCAACGTGGCAAAGACAAACAAGTGGAAGGACGCTATCAAGAAGATCCTGCAATACTACGTCGAGCGTATTGAGGGCAGCTGGATTGAAGTGCGTGCTTGCTCTCTCGTCTTCCATTACGAGACGACGAATCAACCCGAGCTCGCTCAACGCCAGGCTGGTGAATGTGCCAACCATATCAACGACGCTGCTGAGCAGCAGCGCATCCGCGCCATTCCTACAAAATCCTCAGTCATCATCGAGCCTTCCGACTACGACAAGTCAACAGCGGCGCAGCATATCTTTGCCAAGTACCCTGAGACACAGCGCCCAGAGTTCCTGTTCGTGGCCGGCAATGATCGTGACGACGAGACTATTTTCAAGTGGGCGGGGCACATAAAGGACAGCGGTGCTGTGCGTGACGTGTCTTCTGTCACCGTGGGTGAGAGGAATTCCATGGCTATGTCCACGCTAACGAATGGATCAACCGGTAAGTATCCGACCTTTCTCCTAACCACGAACGATCATATACTAACATGTTTTCCAGGCCTCCTCGGTGTCCTTTCCAAGCTTTCCAAGGTCACGAGCTCCAGATGAGTGATCTATCCAACGACACTCATTGACCCTGGTCGCACCAATACCTTATGTGCACCGGCGCATGAAGTCCTCAGTCCATGTTGTCTTTTCTTCCTTTTCTCCACAACACCAGCACGGTTTGGTTGAACTTTTCCTCTTTTTATCTCTTGCTTTGTGACGAGCGAGCACGATACCACGGGTTCGGGGGATACGATGAGTTACTAGCCACCACTCGGTGGGTAGCATGGCATAGTGGAAGCGTAGCATTATGTACTGGGTAGAAGATTGGTGCATGGAATTTGGAGTTGTATGATTCTGGCCTACGGTTCCTTTTGCTTCATTACTTGCTCATGTCAGGCTTGGCAGCTTTTTCTCTTTTTTTTTCTTCGATGGATGAAGGTACTGGCCTCCTTTTTCTTCTGACGATATACATGTGGAGGATGGTTTCCCTGGATGGACTTTTCACACGACATGACACGAATGACATAAATTCTCTTACACTTGCCGTTCTATGGATAACAATGATGTGATTGGTAGTGGTAGTCCATATGGTACGACACAGTAAAAAGGTGCTGCACAGCTTCATCATAAGCAAGAAGGCATCCATAACCTAGAAAAAAGCCCAGTGAAGCTCATCTAAATGGTTTACGGTCCACTGCATATCATCCGTCTAAGAGCTATACAGTGGAACGTGGTTTTAGGAGTAGTCTAATCCACGAATTACACATACAGAGACTAATGAGCTATAGTAGCGGGGATGGAGTGAGATGAAGCAGCAACTGCGGTGGCGCACGCACATGCCAGTTTTCAAAGTTGTTTACTCAGCCACCGGCCACCCGCCTCCAATCTCCCTCCCCAAACTCCCCCACCACCACCTTTTTGGTGTATATATACTCTTTAAAGGCTTTTATATCTATCAACAAACACCAGCAATGGTTCAGTGGTTTATCCACTCGATTTCAAAAGAAATCTCGACAAATACAAGTTGAACATCAGTTCTACAGAGTACGTATATTCCCCCCTTCCCAGCCCACATCACACAATATTTTTTTGGTCTTTTTTTCGGGTTTCCGTTGCTCTTTTTTGCTCTTTTTTAATTCTATAACCGAGTTTCTATGCTACGGCTAGGGAAATTGCAGAGGGTAATGTAGGCATGTGGGCATGCGGATGGCTGGATGTACCGTGGGTAGGTGAGTGCGATGGAGAGTGGGAATACAAGTTCGAGATTGCGATGACAAGTGGATGCACAGGCGGATTTAGAGGGCTGTGGGTCGAGCCCCAACGGAGTATTCGCTTGGGGTGCTTTGGTGAGCGGAGAGGGCTCCTTTTTGCGTGATTTTCATGACGTTTGTAGCACCATTTCCACAACAACTCCTCCACACACCACACTGCACCCACGAGAAGAAGGACAGTGTGCCCTAATATTCTGCCTGATCATTGCATCCACCCCTTTGAAGACTTGCACATTTGCAGCAGAGCCGCGGACAGTGGTTGTTGCCCGCGTCGTCGAATTGCATGCTACTGAACGGACAGACAGACCCCTACCCAAAAGAACGAGTCTACACCGCCAGACGACCCTCTACCCTCAGCTCCGCAGCCCCTCCGCTCGTAATACGGCCGATTCGAGTCTACACCATCAGACATTTATCCACTCCGCTCCTCCGCTCATAACAGGGTCAGCCTGGACTTCGGTCGCATGGTCTACACGATTTGGCAACGTGAGGACTGCCGGGCCAACGGAAGCGCGGGATTGCACATCAGACTGCCTAGGACGCGGAAAACCTATTTGCTCCTCTGCTGGGAACAATATACAAGCGGGCACTTTGTGGGTCTGGCACCTTCGCGGGCGCTTCCGCTTCACTGCATACATAGATTGCTACGAACTCACTCAGACAGATGCAAAACTTCATTCTAGGAAACTGGTATCTTGGGTATTATTGGGATATTGAATTTTGTGATATCGATCTACATGGATGGGACCGACGTACTTTGTCGGTGATTCGCCGGTCCTACATACCGTTCGTTAAAACGCCACCGACCTATCGATGAGTGGATGGATGGAATTGCCTTATGCCTGTGCAGCTGGACAAAGAAAGAAAGCCTCGTCTAGTATAGGTGACTCTACTACCTGTCAATGGCGTCGTGGAGTTGCTCAATCTCCTCAGGAGTCATGCCTTGGTGATAGTTCATCGCTTCTTGATGCGACATAACTGGCTGATGGCGCTCCTTCTCCTCTTTCTCTTCTTCCAGTCTATCAAGCTCGCACATCTCTTCTCCTGTCCACCCTTCTTCTGTCCACCGCTGATAAGCCTCCTCTTTCGGACGATGGGATTCTCCCGAGTCGGAAATGTCCGTTGGCAGCTTTACTTTCTCTGCCATATGCCAGTGGAAGTATAGCCCGCAAACCACACACTCGACCAAGTCACATCCGTCTACCTTCTCGATCACAATCTGGCATCGCGGGCAGAGACGTGCGTCATTCAAGACCAGGTCCTCTATGCTCAGCAATTCCCCTTCGTTGAGAGCAGCTTGTTGTTGCTGCAAGGTCTGCGGAACCGGGTGGTGTTTCTGCCACTCCTGGCACGTCAAGTTCTTGTGCCAATGCACGCGGCAGACCGCACAGAAGTGGCCTTTGCAGCCCGGGCACTCGACGTAGGGATAACCATACGTATCGCGCGGGGGAAGAGTCCAGCATGAGTCCAGCGAGCACCCGTCGGGGCAGACCCATACCTGCTTCTCGAAGACATTTTCAAACAGTTCCTCGTTGAAGGCTTGCTTGTCGGACTCGGGAAGGTAGTTGTGGGCGAAATGTATCCAACGGAAATCGTCTCCCCAAAGCTCGGGTTTGCAATCAGGCTGTACACAGCTTAAATTGGCGGCGCCTAGGGCATGGAATTGGGCCGAGAAATGTTGTCCTAGGCACTCTGTGCATACCGCAGTATCGGGGCTGTTGATAAGATCAAAGTGCTCGTAGCATAAGCCTGGAAAGTTTGGCTCTTCGGTATCGCTTGCGGAGAACGACTGCATCATTGGAAAGGCCGCGGGCGGGAGGGCCTGTGCGCATACGGTGCAGTCGTAATGGGTTCGATACGGTTCCTCGAGGTCAGTCAACGACTCCCCTGGTGGCACATGCTCTTGCTCTAGCTTTACAAGACTCATGATGGACAAGGGATGTGTTGTTTTGTGGGTTGTGGAAGGAAGTTCAAGTGGTGGTAGTGGTTGGGGTTGTGTTGTTGTGTGGGTTGGGGAAGGAAGTTCGGGTGGTGGTGGTGGTGGTTGAGGTTGTGTCCCGAAGCCTGGTTTAAATAGTGAGAGGTTTCTGGGCGGGTTCCGCCTCTGCAAACACAATGTACCCAACGGACCCTCGAGCAAGAATCTTAGAACCTATATTCACCGTCTGTGCAAACACACAATGTAACCAACGGACCTTCAAGCTTGAAACTTCTAGAATCTTAGAATCTCTAGCCAGGGAGACGATTGATATCCGGGAAACAAACGCGTATCGAATCCATCAGATCGATACCATGCACCAAGTTGCTCACATATCTCATACATCCTCCCTCTCCCGTAAGTCTCGTCAAGATGAAGGAAAACACGCATTTGTAACACGTCCTCATGTCTAGGTACAAATCTTCGACATTTCCATGTCACATCTCTGCGGAAAACAACGAAATACACACAATGCAAAAAGCAGCGCAGCACAACAGACCACAACCCGATCCTCTCCTCCGTATACCTCACCCCTCACGGCTGTCTCTACATCGTTCACGGCAGCGTACACACACATGGATATATCAGAGATAGGGCACTCTCTACCTCTCTCCTATTATGTACTGTATTGTGCAAAAATATACAACGACTGTGTATCTCTACTGTGTAGTGTGGAGAAAGCCTTGAAGAACAACCTTCATATGGCAGAGGTAGTAAGCAGCATGCCAGCTGATTGTGTTTCTGCAACACTCGAGCAGTTGTCCTGCGCCTTCCACCCACACTGCCGAGGGAAGGAACTGTCACTACTTCGGGATAAGTCCAGAGCATGGAAAATGGACAGCCGAAGTGTCGCCAAAGGATAAGCGCAGGAGTAGAAGTACGGTGCCTCCACCTGTTCATTCTCTCTGTCTGTCCACTTCCAGCGGTGCGTCACTCGCCTTGTTATTGTCAACCAAACATCCCACATCTCTCTCACCCCCTCAGCACCACCATGGCTGGTACTCGGTCTGATGCTCCAACTGCCGTTGGTGAGGCTGCTGCCATCGCTCCTGCTGCCCACCTTCCCGCCACCATAGCTGATGCTCAATCTGACTCTCCAACCGCCGTCGGTGGGGTTTCTGCCATCGCTCCTACCACCGACAACACGTCTGCTATCCCCCTCACATCCCGCCAATACGCGCTGCTCTACGATGCAGAATTCGAGAGGCTTGTCCACAATACAAAACAGCTGATTGTTGCCAAACTTCGCGAGCTCGAAGACGATGACGATACCGTTGTTGATAACACCAACGCCAGGCCTGGTCCCAATGAGGACGGCGAGGACGAGACGACTGGCCAATTTAGTGGCCATGACCCCTTCGAATCGACGTACGGAAAAATCACCTACTGGGACTTCGAGGCGGTTCGGGATTTCAAGTCGTTCATAAGCATCTGCATGCGCCGCCGTCTCTTCCTAAATCCGTATGGGCTACATCCGGGGATGTACGCAATGCTTGGGCTCGGTCTGATGGGCACTATCCTCTTCGAGAAGTCGGCTGCACCTGTCCGAAGAATGACCAGAATCACTTTTCACTATCTGGAATTAAAGCGGTACGTTGTACTGACACCCTTTTGACCGACTTGCGCTGACTTGCATAGCGATAATATGTTGGAGACTAGGTATTTGGGTGGTATCGCCGACCGCATGATGAGGCCTCTTGAGCTACAGACAGGTTACTGGTCGATCGTGGTACAGCTCGTCTTGTTCTTCTTCCCGGCACTCATAGCGAATCTGGAGCAATACCACCAGGAATCTTTAGCTCTCCGGGAATCGTCATAACATCGCATCTAGCAATTGTTATACAGCCACAGGATTGAAAGACGGTTGCTTGCGATCATCCATATATATAGGTTACTGTGGTTATTTTATTTTGTTTGTACAGTCGATAGAAGTGTATGAATACTACTGCAGTTTTTTGATTTACACTAGACGGCGTACCACCACGCAGTTGAGTATGTTGAGACACTACTATGATTTGCACTAGACATGATGAACCCCTAGTAGTTGTTCTATACCTACCTGTGTTCAACAGCGACTCGGACTACAGTGTTGGAGACAATCGATCGGATCGGCTTCAGGTGCATGATGAGCTGCATGCATGTATCCATGTAGGCAAGTGGCAAGATCCGAGATGGGGGTTGGGTGGTGCGTTCACGCTGCTCGATTACGCGTTCCGGCTCAGACGAGATTGCGAGCGGTGTGGTGGGGAAACAGAGGGGGCGGGGAGGCTAGGCACGACCAGCATCCTGCTGTACGCCATCTTTTCTGCGTGACGGTGCACACGGGGAGGGGTCTCTGAACTGAACTGAACTGCGATCAACTGGTTCCGGAAACGGTTGATGAGGAAGTTCGCTTCTGGGGGCGGGTTGTGCTGCCGGAGCGCGGAGGGTCGAGGACAGTGTATAATGCGTTTATGATGCGTTGATTATGCTATCGCGGCAGTGGCTGGGGAGAATTTTGTCGGCGAGAACTCTCTCTGCGCTACTTGGCTGTTTGCACATCTATGTGAAGCTCGGCGGCAAAGATATACTGATGATCCTCTCGGGTTGCAAGGGGCTCCATGACCATGCTGCGACGAGATAAACAATGAGGCTGGGAGCATGCCGTGGAGCCGACGGGTGTTCAGAGACACGCGCTCGAGTGCCGCAAAAGGCTCACAGTGCTGTCGTCGTCGTCGTCGTCGTCGTCGTCGTCGCTGGAGAGGATTGTGTCATGGCATATGGGTGGGTTCTGAAAGCGACACATATCACCCCATCCGATCTAGCGCTATGGCGCCTTCCGAGCGCATTGGGCGCAAGGATGCCGTACTCGTATCAATATGGCACGAGCTTCGAGCAAGAAACATTGCCTGTATGATCGGGAGCTTAGCTATCGGTATAAGCCTGCATCGAGCGTCTGGATATGTGTGTGTGTGTGTGAGGAGACTCGGCCGCCCCTGATGCTTGTCCTCGCCTTGGACCCGTCCGTCCCTGATTCCTGCCCTCGATGCCCGGTTTGAATTACTGTGGCCACTCGTGGAGACATGCGCTGCAGTTGTATGAACCCGCTAGAGCATGCGGCAATGGGGGTTGGAGAGGCTGGGATCCGCTGTCAGTGTCAAGTCGACACCAGTTCCGTCCGAGGCTCTGTCATGCCCTGGGCCCATACAGAGGCTGCAAAAAAACAGGTGGCTGACGACGAGACGGCCGCAAAAAAGGTCCGGTGCATGACGAACTCACATGTCTTTGGCTGTGCGTGGTAATGGGCCCCAGTGAGCCAAGGGCGTACCTGAACCGTCTCTATTTTGGGTGGCGGGCGGCCACCCTTCTGTAGCTGCTCACTAGACTATCATTTCTTCAGCCTAGCTGTAACTAGTGGGAGCTGACCGGCTGGGGCTGCATCCCCGAGAGCGACTATTTGCATGCATGGATGTGCTCCTGAACGCTCCGCCATATTATTTTCTGTCGCCTGAGCGCTGCGTGCGGCGCGTCCAGGTCAAGGCTTTGTAACAACATCGCCTTGCTTTTTTTCCCTCTCTCTCTACATGCCAGACGTGACCACTACTGCGCCGTTTGCAGTCTGCAGTCCGTTGTAGTTTCTCGCTCCTAGCCAGCAGACGAATCCGAATCCAACGCTGCATCGGCAGATCAGATCACTGCAGGGCAGAGGACATCATCGGACGACCCTATCCCTCCCGCCAGACTTCTTACGGGCCCGTGCTGGCTCTCCTCTTCCTCTCGCTCGTCACCACCAGATCGTCGCTGTCCACGACACCATTCACCTTACCATCTAATTGCCCCCTCTCGTGTCTTTCGTCCCTCGTTGACCACCCTCGCTCGCCCAGCGCTGCCTCTCCCGTATCCGTGTGTTTCTGTGTTTCGTAAGTCGCTCCACTGCACCACCACTCCGCTCCGCACCCTGGCCGCCCAAGAAATCGGGAGCAATTGTGACTTCAACGCCGAACTTCTTCTTCTTCTTCTCTCAGGCGCGAGACTCGACCTGTGGAAGGCACTACGGTCGCAATTGCTGCTAGTAGCTGTAGCCCCCCACTGCTCGGCATGTCGAAGGAAGGTTGGGGGCGATGCTGGAGCTCCGCATCCGAAACTCCACGCCGGTCCAGGTCCAGGTCCAGCGTCATTTGTAGTGGGAAGCGCCGTCATCGGGTGTTGGGCTGACTTGTCACTCTACAGAGCCCGTTCAGTCACTCGTTCCCCCCTCTAAGCGTCCGGCTTAGTGTAGGACACACACACACACACACTGCCTCGCGATACCACGCCGCATGCGCTCTGCCATATCTGTTCGTAGGAATTAGCTTTCTCAGCGAACAGGGTTGGCAGTAGCCCCCCGTCCCCCGTATTCTCTCCACATCACAACACGCAACACGCAACATGGTCAAACCAGGACTTGGCCTGTTTGCGGGTCGTCGCAAGTCTCAAGGCAATACTATAGAAGATGTCGATGCATTTGCTGCTCCCCATGCACATGTCCATGACAGCGCGCCCGGAGCAGAATCAGGCTCAGCGGGAGGAGGCTTTCGCGTGATGACCAGTGCCGAAGCAGACGCGCGGAAAAGAGAAGAAAAAAGAAGAGCTTCTGAGAAAGCATCTTCTAAATTTCGTCCCTTCAGCGGCTTTGGGGGCGCTGGCATGAAGGGCCGGAATCTATCATATGAAGAAGATTCCCCTGCATCGTCAAAGCGGTAAGTGCCGGTTCCATCCGAAATTTCAGGTCCTTAGCTAATGGAAACATTAGCGACAGTAAGTCAAGTAGCGGTACAGGGGGCTCACGGCCGTATAAATATAACAATGGGCAATTCGGGTCTACCTCTACCCTTCCTTCATCCGCCGACACCGACTCGAACGATAACATCTTCGCCGTCCCGCGGCCCCACGTCTCGCACCAGCACAGCTCTCCCGTCTCGCTTTCTACATACAAAAAGCAACTACCCTCAATACCGAGGCCAGAGTCAAGAGCATACGAGCCAACATCGCCTGTTGCAAGCTTCGGACGTGTACGTGCCATGACATCGTCGAGCTACGCAAGCACCGCAAAGCCGCCAACCCTGGATGCCGACCTCAACTTTGGTGCCTCCAACTTCGACGACATGTTCAGCGGCATGGATCGCAAAGAGTCCCCCGACATGATAGGCAGGACCTCCCCAGGGCGCTCTCTTCTTAACGGGAAGCGTGGCTTCCAAGCTGAACCGATTAAGATAGACCGCAAACAGGAGGTGGAAGTCGAGCCACCTCTTGCCTCGTGGGACAGTCGTGATTCCGGTGACAACCTCATGTCATCTTCTCCCGACCGGGACTCTCCACCGCCACCACCACCCCCACACAAGTTTTCTCAATATGCTCCTGTCGCCTTACACAGTCCTGAATTAAACGGTTCATTTGTAAACCCGTATTCCAGCCCTCGCAGATCCGGCATGGCGCCGAAACAGACCCGTGAGAGCTCACCCGAGCCAGGCCCATCATCTCTTTCGTCTGCCGCACCATCTCAACACACATCAGTGTCATCTCACACAACTGCCAGTAACAACACGCCCAAGGCTCCTACCCGCCAGGCTCCTACACGCCCCGCACCTACACGTCCCGCACCTACTCCTCAATCAGATACCGACGATGAAGAGGAAGATCTGTTTTCGTCTTCAAAAAGTCATGCTCCAGTGCAAAAGCCTGCTCCCCAACAGAAGACTCGGCCGCCACCACGAGCTGTAGATGATCAAGGCCGACGTATGATGTCGGAAGCCGAGTTCCGGGCTCAGCAGAAGCGGGCAACACAACAGGCCGCCGAGTCTGATACCGACCCAGAGGACTATGATGACGATGAGGAAGAGGCACAACAGAAGGCGGAACAAGAAGCGATAGCAAGACGTAAGAAACAGCAAATGGACTTGGCGAGAGAGTCGATGCGGCGTACGACAACTACTCCTGGGACGCCGGGGAATTCGAATCGTCCAGAGAGTATGGCAGAATCCTTTTCTATGGGGTTTCCTTCTGAGATATCTAACAATGCAGACCAATGGGAAGACGAAGATATTCCTCTAGGTATTCTCGCCCAGCATGGTTTTCCCAATCGAAACAAGCCGCCAGTTCATCCCGCGAACGCCATGCCATCATTCGTTCGCAACCAGTCCCAGGGTTCGCTTCCAGATCGTCCAGCTTCTGCCGGCAACTTGGGAGCCCGTGGATCTCAGTTCAGACCGGCGTTCGCCAGGAACTTGCCCGCCGATCCACATGTTTCCTTCATTGGAGGAGGACTGGTCCAACCGATGAACAGGGAGTCTATGGGCTTCAGCCGCGGTCCTGGTAGTGTCTACGGCGACCCGGCAGGCATGTATTCCGAGCCTCACCTGCCGACACCCTCCTTGGTTGAACAGATTCAAATGCGCGATAATTCGAAGCCAAAATATACGGGTGGAGCGTCCAACAAGCAACCCCAAGGTGGTCCGTTTACCGGAGCTATGGCCGCACAGATGAATCCACAGGTCAACAACAACCCCACACGCATGTCAATGAACAACCCAGGAATGCAGGGCATGCCAGGCATGAACCCCATGCAACCCATGAGCCCCATGATGAACATGAATGCAATGGGCCCTAACGGGATGCCGATGATGCCAGGAATGAACAACGGTATGCAATACCAGAACGAATATATGGCGCAAGTGCAGCAAATGCAGCAAATGATTGCATTCCAACAAGCTCAGCTTGCGCAAATGCAAAACCTCCAGCAACCCCAGCAGCAGCAACAGTTCCCCCAGAACCGCATGTCGATGATGCAAGATCCCCGCATGTCCATGGGGCAAGATCCTCGCATGTCCATGGCTATCCCTGGGAACAACAGCTTCCTCAGCGTCCCCGGCGGCATTCAAGGTCAACAGCGGCCCATGTCGATGATGTCGGCGACTTCCCAACAACGTCCCTATTCGACGGGCTCTCACATGATGCCCAACGGACCGCACTCTTACTCGCAGTCTTCTCCGCAGCTTCCCCATATCCCGATGCAAGGTGGATTTGCTCCTAGTATAGCGCCATCGGAACGCTCCAACGTCGGGTTGTCCAAACGTTATCGCCCCGTTAACACTGCCGGTAACAATGACAACCAGAGTACTGTTAGCAGTATGACGTTGCAGGCCTCGGGCGGCGCGACGCAGACACAAGGACAGGGTACGAAGGCGGCTGTGAAGAGCATCCTCAAAAAGGGCAAGAAGACGGAAGAGGAGGAGGAGGATGAGAGGTGGAATAAGATGTTAGCTCGGAGGAAGGGGAAGAAGGATAAGAAGGGAGGGTCAGGTGGTGGTGACGACCTTGCGGATATTGTCCGCGGGATGGATAATTTGTAGAGCTCTTGTCAAGGTTTAGGGGGTCCTTGGAAGAAAGTAGGAAAAGGAGGGAAGGAGGGTAATTACTACTTGACACAACCCCCCGCATACGTGTTCGTCTTTCCTCCACTCGACACAAGGCACTACGCACCACGCATTGTTTTTTATCATCTGCAGATGCACAGCATACACTCTTGCTCCTTTTTTTTTTTGTTTTTTTCGTCGTTCATGTATATAGATAGTTTGCATTTCCCTGGCGTTTACAAATTTTTAATCGTTTTCTGGTTGGGTTCTTTACCTTTACCCCCCCTTGGCTCATGATCCTCTCTCTCTCTCTCTCTCTCTCTCTCTCCTCTTGAGTCAATCTCGCCTTTTTCTCTTTGTCTCTACTGCTGGGGTCGTTGGAGTGAGGTGGTAGGGGAAATGTTACGTGGTAATGATGTAGAGTAGAGTAGAGTGGAGTGAGAATGGAGGGTTGTGGTGGTTCTTTGTCGGGGTTTATTTGTTGGTTGGTTGGTTGTTGTTTGTTGGGTTCCCTGGGACATTTGTGGTGGGGTGATTTGTTCTTATTTTTTGTTTTTGTTTTTGTTTTTGTTTTTGATCTTGCTGGGTTTGCTTATATACATGGATGGATGGATAGATAGGCTGCATGTACATGTTGTACAAGCTACAAGCATTTCCGTTCGAAGGCAGAGGGGAATGCGCGGGGGAGGGGGGTGGGGTTCCGGCATATAGCACATATCACATATATCCATGCCATGTATATGTTTGGGTTAGGGGGTTGAGAAGAAGAAGAAGAAGAAGAAGAAGAAGAAGGTAGGGATGGTCGTGTTGGGCTGGGTTAGGCTGGATGGAGTGAGAGAGAGAGGAGAGAGGAGAGGAGTTTGGTTGTTTTGCTTTGGGTTGGGTTGTCTTGGGGGAAGGTTATGAGAGGGTGGGTTGGGTTGGGATGGGATGGGTTGGGATGGGATGGGATGGGGGGGAAAAGTATTCATCACTCTTTGTAATTATAATACTATTCTTCTTCTTCTTCTTCTTCATCTTCTTCTTCTTCTTCATCATCCTCCTCTTGCTCTTGCTCTTTTTCCACTATCCATGTGTAGACATCTTGTCTTATAAATGAAACGAATACCAACCTAACCCAAATCGCGTGCGTAATATCCACGTTTTAGTAAATCCATCCATCCACCCATCAACATACACCAAACACAACCAAACACAACCCTTCCTTGACAAACAGCACAAAAAAAAAGGTTCAATAGGGATACGTTCGATATAGGGGGGAAATGTATTATTCATTTATACTCCACATATCGAGAGCATGCATGCCATTCTCGAGCCACTATTCTCGACCATCCATCATATACAAGACCATCTTACTCACTCATTACCCCCATTCAAGCCAACAACCCTCCTCTTCTTCTTCTTTTTCTTTTTGGCCGCGGTATCATCTCCCTCCGTCTCGCCCTCGGGTCCGACTTTCTTCTTTTTCTTCTTCTTAACTGGGGCAGCGTCCGCATCTGCATCTGCATCCGCATCCGCACCACCGGCACCCTCGCCCTCGCCCTCGCCCTCTTCACCCCCAATATCCGCTTTCCTCACCTTCTTTTTCTTCTTTCTCACGACAACAGCTTCCTCCTTAACCGCGATCCTCTCGCTTTCCCTCTGCATCTCCAACCTCTTCCTCTCCACCTCGGCCAGCGCTTTGCGCATTTCCGCTTCTTCTGCCTCTCTCCTTTCCACCTCCAGCCTGGTCAGTTTCCTCCTATTATTGTCATCTCCATCATCCAGGGAAAGCGAGCCCAAGCCAGAAGAGTCCACCTGGAGTAATCCCTTCTTCGCCTTCTGGCTTTGATTATGACGTGGGGAAACGATGTCGTCGCGGTTCGAGGACTCGTCTGGAGGGCCTAGTGTCTCGTCGCCCATGATTTCGACTCGCTTGGGCACTTTTCGAGGACTACGTGTGCGGTGGTTGCCTGCGGGTGAGGGACCGCGGTTCTCTAGATTGAGGTCCATGATGGGTATAGAGTCGATGTCGATGTCCGTGTTGCTGTTATTCTCGCGCACGATCTTGCTTAGTGGCGTCACAGCACCACTGCCCTTGTCAGCGTCGGGATCGATATAGAAAGGATCATCTTTGTAGCGTTCTTTGCGCTCTGCTTTGCGTCTAGCGATGATGTCCGGGTCAAGGTATTCTTCTTCCACGGCGGCGTTTTGGTACGATGCAGTTTCCTTCTGCGGAGCATCAAGACGCTCAGCCGCCGATACAGATACCTGACCTCCAGTTTCGGTGTATGACCCCGTAGGCTCGATATACGCGGCGTAGACATCGTCCTCGTCGGTCTCGAACCCTTCAAGTTCGGCTTGTGAGAGCAGAAACTGGAGATTAGGGTTTATCGGCGTGTCGAGATCGAGGTCCTCGGGAACTGGCACTTTGTGTTGGGCCCCGCGCGCTACGGGATTCAGCTCGGCGGCTGTGAAGAGCGCGGGAAGTGCTTGTGTAAGTAGTAAAGGTGGATCCGTAAAATCGCCATGTTCTGACCCCGTCGCTGTTCCTGTTGCCGCTTCGGCGGCTAGACGCATCAGTTCGAGGTATTCGACAGCACGTTCCTGGACCTCTAAGCTAGGATGCGTCGACAACGGTTCCAGAAAATGAATAATGCGCGCCATGAGTAGAGACATTAGTGTCTGGCGCTCGGGTGTCCAGGATATTTGGTCATTGCTTGCTAACGACGAAAAGACTTTGGGGATTGCTTGAAGATAGACCGCGAGTGTCCTTGATGGGAGCTGGACAGATGTTGAATGAAGGAGGGAGTTTAGAACGGGTTCGGGGCTAGAGAGGTAGATGGCATACTCTCCGACGAGCCAGCCTGCGTACTCGAGCACGCCTTGGCCACCGTTGCCGGAGGAGGGGAACATTTGGTCTCGTTTGTCGACGAAGACTAGGGATTGTGCGGTATCAACAGCTTCGGAACGGACGCTTTTGACGCGCACAGCAACGTTTTGTAGTTCGCGGCCTATGCCGGCGCCAATGTCATCAGTTTGTTCAATGTCATCTTCTTCTGCTGCTGATACCGCTTTCGTGGCAGGCGAAACGCGAACGAGCTGGATTAGCACGTCGAGGTACCATTCGAAGTCGGTGATGTTGGAGTAAGTGTCGCGCGAGCACATGTCTAGTATCCTTCGGATCACACTGACGCGGTAATCTTCAGGCAGTGGGGGCGGTTGGTCCGATCTCTGTTCATGTGGCTGCAGCGACTCTTCTGCGTCCGAGTCGTCCTCCTCGGCGTACGGAACGACTCCCGTATTGCGTACTCGATCATTATTCGGACCATCCGTCGCAGACGCTATAGGTGCATTTCTGAGTTGCCGCATGAGCCGACCAACAATAGCAGTCAGGTTCTCGCTGTTGACCATGCCCACAACGAGATCCAAGGCGCGCATTCGTATTGAAATGTCGGGATCATCGATGCACTCTAGAATGACGTCCTGTTGCTGCGCGACCAGGTATGGGTGAGAGCGGACAATCTTGTCGAATGCAAGCAGAGCCACGTATTTCACTGCAAACGAGATGAGAATCGGAACACAGTATTGATACAGAGTATAGCTTACAGTTGGCATCACCCTCTATCACCATCATTCCCCTGAGCTTGCCGACGCATAGCCTGGCCACCTCATCGCCTTCTGCCGTGCCTTCTACTGCCTCGAGAATGCCACCTTGAATGATGCCGTTGATGCATTCGTAAAGTAGAGACATGGCTCCGGTCTCGCGAATGATTTTAGTTAATGGCGGGAGAAGTTTCTTGATCAGTCTCGGCTCCACGGGGGTCAGAGTTGCAAACTAGATTCGTCAGCCAAGTCCAGACGCCGTGTGGTGTCACTCACGAGCTTGATCAGCTTGATGGCCATCCAGTTGTTCCCGCCTTCAACTAACAGGTCGAACAGCCGGGGCGCAAGTGGTAGAAAGTCCTGCGGTCTTCTCCATCCCAACTCGCAAACAACGTTCACAATAGCAGCGGTCACGCTCGGGTTTTCGTTGTCGTCCTGCAGTCGCTCTTTAATCTTCGGCCACGCAGGCCTCAGTGTTTCCGGATACACCAGCGCCAGTCGATACAGCGTAGCCACCGTCTTCTTCCGTATCACAGGGTGCGAATGTGTGAGTCGCGGCAGCAGGTCTGAGAGCACCGAGTTCGCCATGCTCGGATTGATGACATGCGGTATGGCGCCCAGTGGCAGCGAAATAACGGTCGGCGTGGGGCTCGAAATATCCTTCTTGAGCTGGTTCTCCGCGAGCATCAGGACCTCGGTGTCCCTTCGGAAGCTCTGCACCGCGGCGAGATAGCCCGTCCGCTTGTGTCGGTATTTCGGCGAGGACATGACTTCGAGGACGTTGAAGGAGGCCCAGGACATGTCGTGGCCGAACATCTCGAGGTAGGTCAGCTTCATAAGGGCGGTAGACTTGAGGTCCATGTCGTTGGAGCGTATTTCTTTGCGACATTCTTTTATTGAATCGTTGATGTACTCTTTCTCCTTGCCCTTGTGGTTGCGCAGACCGCGAATGAGGTCGTAGAGTGATTTCTCGAACCTGCCGCCATTAGCCATAAAACTTTCGCATGCTGGGCATTGTGTTTTCCTCTTACATTTTGGCAGCGCTCAGGTCGTCTCCCGCGGCCGTATACAAGGGTTTCTGAAGGCGCGAGGAGGGGTAGGTGGGCGGTGGTGTCGCGAGCCAGCAAGCATGATCAGCGACGGTGAGCCTGCATGGGAGTCCGTGCTGTGGTGGGAGATGTTCAAAAGGACCAAAAATGCTGTATTGGGACTGAAGACTGGCACATCCAGGGTCGGCTTGGGTGTTGAGGTCGCGGGAGACACGCCCACACGGCGATGGTCAAGCATGGGCCACAATTCCCACGGGAGGCTAAGGTAGACTAGCATCTCCGCCGCACTCCACCATCACTCCCACATCTCCCGCCGTTCCCACCATTATACTAGAGAAAGAATCTCGCCATGGTAGCCGCCAATCTTCTCTCTCCGCCGCCGCAAATTTCTCCGCAGACGGCCCTCCAGCTCTCCCAAAAAGCCCCCCTCATCCTCTCACAATCGCCAGTTCGTACTCCGTCCATCACCCCGTCCATCACCCCGTCCACGATATGCGGACACTGTCCTCTAATTGCGGAACCATAGACCCCATCTCTCCCCTGGCCGCTCTCCCTGCTATTCAGCCGTGAAACCCCCGAAACATGGACTATCCATGAGAACCTCTTGCTTTCCGCGCTGCGCACCGGCGACGACACCTCCGCCCGTCAGATCCTCGACCGCATGACATCGCGCTTCGGCGCCTCCAACGAGCGCATCATTGCGCTGCGCGGCATATACGAAGAAGCTCTGGCCAAGGACGACAAGGAGCTGACGAGAGTGCTCGACGGTTACGGAAAAGTGCTCGAAGTCGACCCGACCAACACTCTCGTGCGGAAAAGGGGGATTGCGGTGCAGAAGAGCTTGGGCAGGACACAGGATGCGATCACGTCGCTAAAGGTGCTGCTGGAGAACAGTCCGACGGACGTAGAGGCGTGGGCGGAACTGAGTGACATGTATGCCGCAAATGGCGCGTGGGGACAGGCTATCTATTGCCTGGAAGAGGTGCTACTTGTCATGCCGAATGCATGGACTGTAAGCTCCCGGATTTCCTATACTATTGAGAACTGTCTCGCTGACCGTACGCAGGCACACGCCCAGGTCGCAACCCTCCACTACCTCTCCGCCCCCTCGTCCCTCCACTCGCTGTCAATGGCCCTCCGACACTTCGCCCGCTCCGTCGAGCTCAACGAGTCGTACCTACGCGGCTACTACGGCCTGAAACTGGTCGCGCAGAAACTCATCCCCCTGCTGTCCGAAAGCACTGCAGTCGCCAAGAAGAATGCTGAAGAGGACGACATACCGCCGCCGAAACTGCAATCAGTCAAGAAGCTCGAGGAGCTCGCGACGGGCAAGCTCGCCGAGATTGTACGGCAGTATGGGTCAGGGAAGAAGGGGTGGGCTGCGTTCGACGAAGCTGAGGTTATCGCTACGAAGGAACTCTTGGACCGGGATGGGAGGGTTGAGCGGTGATAACCGGAACAAACCCTCGAGAATTGCATGAGAGCCACGTCTTTCGAGATCGTATGAGCATCTGGGAAATCCAAGGATGCTTGTATGATTACGTCGCGGGAAAGCTTCAGGTACGAAATTCCAGTACCACTATAGAGGAGGTAGCTCTAGATCGGGATCTTCCTATTCTTACAAGACTGTCGGACATGAAAAACAGTGTTTCCAAAAGATTCGCTGGTATCGAATCTATCCATGGCGGTTGAGGGCATCTGACCCTGGGGATTATAGCATACGAATTTACTAGAAATTCAAATATAGCTCTCCATCTTCTTTGACGAGCTTTCTAGCATTCTTTTGCCTCCATCCAATGATACCTGATACTACATCTGGCTTGATGTTCGCCACCACGAGTCAGGGGCAAGCTCGGAACCATGCCGAACACGAGGAGGGGAACCATGGCATTCCGGGCCTGGCCCAAGCTCCACAACGGCATTCCAAGCATTCCAACGCGCTGAAACCTGGCTGACTTCGACGTCATCGTGGGTCAAACGGCACAACGGCACCCAAGAAGGAGAGGCAGTCGAGTCTCAGTACTCATCAACAACGCTCAGTGGGGCATATGTGGTCAGCTTAAGCGTGGAAACCTGACGGGTCCTTGTACTGTACATACGTCAACCGTCAATTCGAGACAAGCATGGGCGTGTTTTGCCTGCAGTGCACATCCATCGATCCTTTCTACCCCTAACACGTACATACGTCCTCACTAACCTTCGCTAAACATATGACGATTGACGACTTCACGACACGGGTGCGCGGCTTTCTCGTTTGTTAATTGAGCAGGACTCTCAACTATTTGTTCTCGCCGAACCACTCTCGCCCTTCACACTAATCCCACCTGGAGTCTTGCGCTAGACATCGAACATGTCGGGTGTCGACGACGTAGAGAGCACGGAGAAGAAGAAGGATTATCAAGCCCCCTACACGCCACATCATCCCATACCCACCGTCCAGGGCTATCGCGAAGAGAAGAGACACCGCGAAGAGCAATATGGCGTGTCCGACAACGACGGAGACGACGGCCCAAGCAAGCTCGGTCGATTAGGAGACGCGTACACCGCACTGCGGCACGGCCCCGAAGCAGTCAACCCCTCAGAGAACACTCAACCGTACCAGGCGGAAAACAAAAACGCCGAGCATGATACAGAAGAAGCAGACGACCAAGCCGGACGCATTGATACACAGGAAGGCGACGACAGCCATCAAGATGAGGACAAGGATTCGGAAACGGTGGAAGATACGACAGAGGGCATGCTCAGCCAGACGGACCCGAAAAAGGCGCGCAAATCCATGAAGAAATGGTCGGCCGATGGCACCGAGCGCGAAGTTACAGACCCGGTTACACATCTCCCTGTCACAATCCACGACTTCACGGACAAGGATCTGAAAATGACTCCGAAGAATGGCCCACCGGCAGGCACGGAGGACAGATCTGCGACTGGCGCGGCGAACGTGAACAAGAGCCGGGAACAGCTTTCTAAAGAAGAGCACGAGGCTGAAGATACGCATTCGGCCATGAAGAGTCTGTTCCCGCCTCCGGATTTCCAGATCACTCGCAACAGCATCACCGATGTGTACAGAAAGGCTATCACGACTGGTCTTGGCCTCATAGGCGTAAGCTTGACGCTGGTGGTTGCATTGTTCCAATTTACACGCTACTTCAACGGCTGGTCGAGGATGCTCTTTGCGGTCCTTGAAGTTGGTGTTTGCCTGGGTGTCTCCGGCGGCGTGGTGCTGGGCATTCGGCAGTGGACGGAGAACAAGATCAACGACGTGTGGGAAACGGAGGTCTGGGAGGCGGAGAGGCAACGGGGGAAGAAGCTTGCCCGAGGACGGACAGCTGAGAGCGCACAGTGGCTGAATTCACTACTTGCGTCTGTATGGCCTTTAATCAATCCCGATCTCTTCACATCCATCTCTGACACGCTCGAGGTGAGTACATTCTCTTTTCACGTGGTGCAGTGCTCAAGCTAATCAGTCAAGGATGTCATGCAAGCCAGTTTGCCCAAAATGGTTCGAATGGTGTCCGTGGACGACCTCGGTCAAGGCTCTGAAGCCCTTCGTGTCCTTGGCGTTCGATGGCTGCCCACTGGTGCAGCTGCACGAACGGTAGGCGAAGATGGCAAACTCAAGGGTGGCAATAAGGGGAAGAGTGATCGATCAGTTCCTAACGAGGGAAGCGTCCAGAACGACAAAGATGAGGGCAACAAGGATGGCGAGGGCGATGAAAACCTCGCAGAGGGTATGGAGGCTGAAGAAGGCGACTTTGTCAATGTTGAAGTTGCATTCGCGTATCGGCCTTCAACTGGGAGGAAGGGCATGAAGGAGAGGGTGAAGAATGCGCATCTCTATCTGGCTTTCTATATGCCTTCAAACGTCAAACTGCGTAAGTACTTCTTGAAGCAAGTCGATGAAGTAAATACTGACTACCTGTAGCTGTCTGGGTTGAGCTTCAGGGGTTTGTCGGCGTCATGCGCTTGCGCTTGCAACTGACGCCTGACCCCCCATTCTTCTCTCTTTGCACCCTCACATTCCTCGGCCAGCCAAAGGTCGACATCGCCTGTATCCCTCTCATCAAACAAGGGCCTAACCTGATGGACTTTCCGCTCATTTCACGCTTCGTACAGTCTTCGGTTGACGCCGCGATGGCCGAATATGTGGCTCCCAAGTCACTGACGCTGGATCTCAAAGATATGCTCATGGGCGACGACTTCAAGAAGGACACCAGTGCCAGAGGAGTCATCATGGTCACGATTAAGCGAGCATTCGACTTCAAAGAAGGTGATGCAGGTGTTGGACCTCTTAAGAAGGGCTCGTCTGATCCATATGTCAGTGTCGGTTGGGCTAAGTTCGGAAAACCATTGTTCAGTACGCGCGTGCTTCAGAAGAACATGGATCCCCATTGGGAGGAGACATGCTTCGTGTTAGTCTCGACCGAAGAACTCAACGTGGACGAGCGTTTGAGATTACAGCTTTGGGACTCTGATCGCATGACCGCTGACGACGATCTCGGACGCATCGAGCTGGACATCAAGGATATCATGAAAGACGCCGCGACAAATGGAAAGATGTGTGACCGAGAAGATGGTTTCAAGGCGTTGAAGAAGGGTGAGGGTATGCCGGGAAGACTGATATGGAGCGTTGGCTACTTTTCCAAGACGCGAATCACAGATGACCAGCTGGCGGCACAAGACCAAGATTCGGAGATCAGGGACATGGATTCATTGAAAAGGAAGGTGTTTGCAGAAAGTGAGAGGAAGCTGAGGGAAGCGAGCAAGGATGAGAGCGAAGAGATAGAGCAGCAGAAGCAACAAGATCTAAAGGTAAGCGCAACCCACCAGCTCCGCCCGAAAGAAATGCTGATCTTTTACCCAGACTCGTCAAGACGAACTCATTATCGCCTCTCCCCCACCGATCCACTACCCCTCAGGCATCCTCAGCATCCAAATTCACCAAATCACCGGCCTCGAACTCGAAGCGGTGAACCGCGCCAAAGCCGCCAAAAACGAGACTTCTACCGACGAAGAGGAGGACGGCGACGATCTCCCCTCCGCCTACTGTACAATTATCCTCAACCACCAGAAGATTTTCCGCACTCGCACAAAGCCTAAGAACGCGAAGCCCTTCTACAACGCCGGCTGCGAGCGTTTCATCCGTGATTTCAGGAATACGGAGATACATATCTCAGTCCGCGATGCACGACCTCATGAGAAGGATGCCTTGTTAGGCATGATCTATCTCCCCTTGGAGACGCTATTGAAGCACAGGAGTCAAATCGATGCCGGATTTCCACTTGCTGGGGGTGTCGGGTATGGTAGGGCTCGGATCTCGGTTGTTTTTCGCTCTGTACAGTTGCAAGCTCCGGAGAATATGCTGGGTTGGGAGTACGGCACTCTGGAGATCAACCCGCTGGTCAAGGCTATTGATCTTCCGCAAGACTTGAAAAATATGCGCATGAAGATCCGCACCACACTCGCACGTGCGAAACTGCAATCTGGAGCAGCGGACAGCGAACAGAACCAAAACGACGGCAACATAGTCTGGAAAACAAAGAAAGACGGTGCAATCCGCTTACCCGTCCGCAAACGCTACTCGACACCTCTCATTATCGAGTTCAGAAAAGACTCCGCGCTCGCCGATCGCACGCCCGCGTTCTGCGTCCTGTGGCTCAAAAACATCATCGACAACGAAGAGCAAACGATCCGCCTGCCCATCTGGAAAGGCGACCTTAGCCGCGCGGAGAACAATGTCCTAGACTCGTATGGCGAGCAACTCGGCCAGATCGAACTCACCATGGCCTTCTGGTCCGGGCTCTCGGGCTACCACGGTCCGCTAGGCAAGAAAGATAAGCACATTGCCGATGTATTAGAGGTGCTGGATACATGCAACGACAACGACGACATGGATTGGGACGATGGGTCTGGAGGATCCTCGGACGATTCCGCCCAAGAGTCCGACGCCTCCGCCTCCTCCTCCACCGCCTCCTCTTCCTCCTCGTCCTTTGTCCCGTCTATCTTCAAGCCGCACTCTTCTCACAGCAGTCTAGATTCCAATGGCAAAAGGGGCACTTTGGATCAGATCCGCGAATACAAGAAACATAGTAAACAGCTGCATCGTAAGAATCGCGGCGCTATGCAGTGGAAGGGGCCTAGGACTCTCGCGTATGTTAAACATCTTGCTAAGAGGGGAGGGAATAAGGTCGAGGGCTTGTTCAAGCATGATGAGAGGGGCGAGGCGGGTATAGAGACTGAGGCGTAGGGTATGGGAGGGAGGCGGCTTACGCATGTTGTTGCATTCGGGACGTGGTGTTTCGGGGCTTGGCTTGTAATTATATCGGGACTTTGTTGCTGGCTTGGGCTGTTTATATATTTTATCCTCGCTGTGAGGTCGTTGTTGGTATGCATAGGATGCCTCATGTAAAATTCAATACACACACACATCAACCATCCCACCCACCCAGCCCCCTAGTTCCCCAACCCTACCACCCCCACCACCCCTTCTTCCCCTTGACCTGCCCAACTGCCTCCTCAGCCTTCCCTCTCACCTTCTCCACAACACCACCTGCCCTCTCCCGCTGCTCCACCACCGCATCCTTGAGCTCTGCCCGCAGACTGTGTATCTCGGTCCGCTTATTGTGTTTCTCCTCTGCGACCTGTAGTTTGAACCAGAAATAGTAGGTTAGTTGGTAGGTGAAGAGGGCGCCGAGGAAGGCTTTGAGGATCGGGTAGGAGAATGTGCGGTAGAAGGTTCCCTGTGGGGGAGGGTGAGGGGTGTTAGCGCTGGGGATGGGGTTGGAGTGGTGAGGCTGTGATGGGAGGGGAGGGGAGAGGAGGGGGGTTAAGGGGGACGTACGACTCGGGATGGTTCTTTTGGCCTTGAGTTTGCGTTCGCGGTTGGATTCGGTGGTGAGGAGGGTGGGTGTGGGGCTGGGGACTCGGACTCGGACTCCTGTCGGGATGCGGGTTCGGTCGCATATCTTCGTCGTCGCGCGGGGAGTGGGAGAAGTCCGAGGTGGCGCGAGGTGAGTTGGGCAGCGCGCAGACCTAGCGGGGTCCTTGCTGCGTTCATCTTGAAAGGTTGGGAAGATGATGGGCCTGGTATGGTTCCCTTTTCTCGAAACTTCGGATTCCTAGCTCTTCTTCTTAGGCGTGCGGGACAACGAGATCAGAGAATAGTTTCGAAGCTACTATGACTGACTGACTGACTCTTTTGCCTTGGGGATATCTCAGATGTGTCCCCTTCACGCTCTCTCGATTGCCTGGATATATAAAAGGACTCGAGAATGTTTTCGCCCAGCCATCCAACGACAGGGCAGCTAAAATCACCTCCGAGCTCAACTCCGCAATTTATTACATAGCACTAAAAGCATCGGCCGCGGCAGCGAAACGAAGGTCCGTGCACCGCGACTTTCCGAAGGAACACCGTTGCCCGTTGATCCCCGTTCGTCTCCATACCGACATATATACGACTTCGCCCACACGACCTCTGCGTCTCGTATACTTGCACGCTGACTTCTCTCCCTTTCCGCGTCCAACTACCAATTCTTCTTCTCAAGTTCCCTAAACAACCGCATTCGCAATGGTGAGCTCCCCTCCCATACACGCCGCCACTTCGACCTACACGCTCTCCCCCTCCTCCCCCTCAAGGACACACAATGCTAATCGGGAATCAAACTCCAGGCGCAAACTCCCACCCAGCGCGCGGCGAACGCCAAATTCGCAAAGCGCGAGGAAGCGAAGATGGGTCGACCGACCGACTCGCGCGTGCGCAAGGAAGAGTTCAAGAGCCCGATCTCGAAGGGTTGGATAAGTGAGTAGATGTCTCTCATTCCCCCTTTATCATACATACCTCTTCCCCTCCCTGTTTGCTTTCCAACATTGCCATTCGCATCTGAGAGGGCGGGGCTCCGATCCGAGAGGACTGGTGGAGAGAACCGATACAATGCACATATACATATTCTAACATATTCTAACAACCCCCACAGTCATCCTCGCCTTCGTCCTCTGCGGTGGCGTGATCTTCGAGGTCCTGAAACTCATCTTCTAAGCCGGTCGCAACTGCTCGCACGAATACCCTCTCTTTTTCTCGCCCACACACCTACACTTGCGCGACATATTCGTCCTCATCCCTACACCCTCGCCGCCAAAACACAGGAGGCTAGGGGGCCGACCGGACTCAGCGGGGCAAAAACTTGATCCGATCGGCACTGAGGTCGAGCTCTCTCTACATCTCTTTTGGAATCCGGCAGCGAGCGAACGAACGAACCAAAAAGACTTTCATCTATATTCACATTTTTCTTCCTTTCTTTCTTCCTCTCACCTTCTTCTACTGCTTTCTTAGGGACCATTTATACGGCGTTATCACGGACGAACATCTATCTGTACCGACCCACTATACTGCATGCACTACAGGAGTAGTGAGCGGGTGCGTGGGTAGGGGTGCGCGATGTGTTTTGTTTTGATTCGATCTCTTTTCCATAATTGGTCATGTGTGTGGGGTGGACCAGAACCAGACAATATACTGAATACTGCATACCATAATCCCATCCCTATTTCTAATTCAAGCCTACAGATTGGGTTTGTAGCCGGTGACATAGCCATTACGCACTGAGATTATATGTACATTGTATCTTTGAGGTGATCTATATACCAGCTTTCTACCATACAATAGACAAAAGACTGCCAATGACCTAATAGCCAAGAGATCTAAACGTCAATGTATAATAACCAAAGGCCAATCAACCTCCTATAATTATCAGTACACCAGCACACCTACCAAAATCCAACACCTCACAACTTCGCCTTCACACCCTCCTCCTCTTCCTTGACCTTATCCTTCAACACCCTCCTCAAGATCTTCCCACTCGCACTCTTCGGAATCATATCCACAAACTTCACTCCACCCCTCAACTTCTTATGTCCCGCAACCTTCCCGTTCATCCAGTCCACAATCTCCTTAGCCTCGCTCTCCCCCTTACCGAATCCATTCTTCGGAACCACGTAAGCGCGGGGAATCTCAGTCGCTTGGTCCTTGTCATAGATGCCAATGACAGCGACATCGTCAATATTGGGGTGCGAGACCAAGATACCTTCGAGTTCGGCGGGGGGGACTTGGAAGCCTTTGTATTTGATAAGTTCCTTGATGCGATCCGTGATGTAAAAGTGACCGTTTTTATCTTGGTAACCCACGTCGCCGGTTTTGAAGTATCCGTCCGGAGTGAGAGCGTGGGCGGTGCCTTCGGGGTTGTTCAAGTAACCTAGAAGTGTAAAGTTAGGCCAAGTTGATCGAAAAAGGATTTAACTGCGTCGTAGAAAGAAAAGACACCACAGAGGGTAAGGCATACCTTTGAAAACATTAGGACCGCGAATCCAAAGCTCTCCCACCTCCCCAGGCGCCAATTCCTTCTCATCAGGAGACATGTATTTCGCCTCCTGATACGGAAGCAAAGTGCCCACCGACCCACAGAACTTATCCCAATCCTCCCAAGGCTGGGTGTGCGTAGTAGGACTCGTTTCCGAGAGTCCGTAGCCCTGCTTGATCGGGATCTTGAGGCGGTCGTATACCGTATCCACGAGTTCGCGAGTCAAGGGAGCGGCGCCGGAGTTCATCATGCGAATGGTACTCAAGTCGTACTTTGCGACGATGGGATGTTTGCCCAAGAGGAGGACTACGGGCGGGACCACGTAGGCGAAGGTGATTTTGAGGTCTTGGATGAACTTGCAGAAATCTTCTAGGTCGAAGCGCGGCATGACGACGAGGTGGAGGCCGGAGTAAATGGCTTGGTGGATCAGGCATGTTAGACCTGGATGCGTTAGTACTTTTTGTCTTCGGCTCGTTTGTCGGTCAGACATACCGTAGATGTGGAAGAATGGGAGGAATGCGAGTAGCTTGTCTCCTTCGCCAGTAGGTCCGCCTTGCCAGTTCAGACTCCCACCCTCGCCAGCTTTGATCATCATGGTGTTGGACACGATGTTCTTGTGCGTCAACATGACACCCTTGGGATGCCCAGTCGTGCCAGATGAATACACCAAGAAAGCCAAATCCTCGGCCGGTTTCGTAGCCTTTGTACGTCTGTACCTGGCCGACCCGGACGTGTTTCTTATACTCGTGAAATGCTTGGTCGCGTGACTTGCATCTTTCTCGTCCCCGATCACTATAACGCGGTCCAGTGGTATCCCGGCGTTTTTTGCTGCTGCTTGCGCGTTCTTGATGAATGGAAGTTGGGTTATGAGGGCTTTTGCGCCGGAATCTTGGAGCTGGAATGTGAGCTCTTCGATTGTGTAGGCTGGGTTCGCGGGACTGAGGATACCGCCTGCCCAGTGGCAACCCCAGGTTACTGCTGGTGCTGTGTTGCGGTCAGCAGTGTCCATCAGGAGTATAGTCAGGGCGCTGCACGTTTAAGACAACGCCTTGTCTTCAAACTACTGGGTAAACAAGATTACTTACTGTCGATGCAGTTTGGGGTGTAGAGCGCGAGCACATCGTCTTTCTGCCAGTCCCAGAGGTGTTTGAGCCCTTTTCCGAATTCGATCGCGGTGGTCTTGACTTGGGCATACGTGTATGAGCGCTTCGTGTAAGGATCAGAGTAGATTACTGCGCGTTTATGAGTATATTTTCAAGAAATTAACGCAAGTGGTTGTACCTTTGTCATCTGGGAACGGTTTGTCTTTGCGCTCGAAGAGAAACCCCCAAAGATCGGTGTCGGGTATGGGGACATTGGGGTAGCTTGACTTGGAAGGCATGTTGGGAATCGATGAAAGAAGATAGCTATTGCTACTACAGTGACTGACTCTCAAAGAATAACTTCACCAAAAGTATAGAATTGGAGAAGGAGGGGAGTTATCTGGGGGAGCGGCATTATTACCCCAAAATGTTAAAGGACGCGGCTGGTGGCGGGCGGGATTGCGGTGTAAGATGGGGGCGCAGGGGTTACGCCTCGGCTCTTTCTGGGGAAGTTTAGCGTGGGGAATAATGGCCTCGGCGTTAGGAGCACTTTATCGGGGTTCCCACCTCAACATGGAGCTTTATCACATTAAGGAGTAGATAGATACTGATAGCGATACACTGTACATGCGAGTACATGCGAGTGGAGATTGACCCACAATGCCTTCATGGGAGAAGGCCACGGCAGTGCAGAAGCTGAGTAGCGGGACGTATTCCTGCGAGCTCTACGACGACTGGTGCATCGGAAGTGGTATTTACAACCCTTTCTTGAGCTATTATGATAACGAGGGCTTAGTATTGACTAATTATTTACAGTTCCCAATGGCGGATACGTGACTGGATGCATACTCCAGGCGGTATCCACGCACTTCAACACCTCCCTCGCGAAACAAAACCAACCTCATACCATCGCCCTCCACGTCGAGTTCCTGCGAAGAACGCAAGTGGGCCCGGCGATATTCAAGATCGAAGATGTGAAGCTCGGAAGGCAGACCTCTATCGTCCACATCCACCTGTCCCAGGGCGGGCGCGATGAAGTCATCGCATACGCGACAAACTCCAACATGGACACCGAGGACGGTCCGAGTTTTGACACGGAGTACAAACTATTACCACCACCGCCTACAGTTGACATCACCAAGCTAGAGTTGGACCAGGATCCGAACTGGAAATGGCAGGACAAGATGCTCTTCTCGAATTTCCGGAGAGCTACTCAGAAAGTGAAATGGCACTTCCCACGCCACGGTCACGTTACGTCCCATGTCGCCGACGAGTGGATCTGTTTCTCGGACGGGACGAACTTTACAGATACCTCGATCGGTTTCGTGGCAGACATGTTTCCCCAAATCGTTGAATCGTATCGGGATAAGAGTCAAGGGCCGTTCTGGTACCCTACACTTTTGCTAAACATCGATGTTAAGAGGCCGCTACCGCCTGGGGGTGTGAAGTGGCTGGGTGTCCGGGTGCAGATAAAGAAGGTGCACAAAGGGAGAATGGATCTGGAGGTGCATGTTCATAATGCAGAGGGCGAGTTGATTGCGCTGAGCCACCATGTCGGATTTGTGTTGGATGCCTCGAGGAATACTGCGAGTCGGAGGAAGCCCGACACCAAGATATAGAGTGTACATCAGACAAGGAACAATACCCTTTGAATACTAGTACAATGAGAGAAGCAATCCGGACGGGAATGAATTCAACGCTCGAAAATTTCATGTTCGTTTCATCAATCACGTGCAGCCAGCCTAGGCTCCCCCAATGTAGACTAGCCCCTTGGCGAACGCACCACGCGCAACCGAAGCCAAATTACTCAAGCGCTCAACTCCTACGAATCTTCACTTCATAGACCAACGACCGCCAACATGCCAAAGGACGTGAAGCAGAAGTCCGGTACGCCATCTTCCCTCGCAATCACTACTTGCGCAATTGCTAACAATATCACAGGCCTCATCCGCGGCCTCAACGCCGGCCACAGTACGTATTTTGTCCCCGCCTACTCCGACGACGACAGCTAGCTTTCCGAATGCGCACCCCGAGCGAAGAACACAGACTAACACCGATGTACAGAGGTCACCCCCAGGACTCCCGTCGCTAGGATCTCGCGCAAGAGGGGTCTTCCGTCTAAGCGTACGACTTTCGTGAGGGAAATCACCCGTGAGGTTGCTGGGTACGTTACATGCTTCGGACACTCTCTCGGGCTGTTGGTAGGCTCTGTGAATGCGCAGGTGCCTTGCCTTGGAATTCCGCACAGCTCTTGAGAGTGTCCATGTAATCTGATCGAGACTGGACATTTTGCTAACATCTGTGAACAGACTTGCCCCGTAAATATCCCTCTGTATTCGCGCTCGTAACTCCCCACTCACAAGCCCGTAGATACGAGAAGCGTGTCATCGAATTGCTCCGAAATGCCAAGGACAAGCGTGCCCGTCGCCTAGCAAAGAAGAGGGTACGTCTCTCCCTCCTTCCACACACTATCCTCACAACGATCCAATCCGCACTCACTCCCGAATATTACAACGAATACACACTAACTCATAACAGCTCGGTACCTTCGGTCGTGCCAAGAGGAAGGTCGAGGAGATGAGCAACGTCATCGCCGAGTCAAGGCGCGCTGGCCACCATTGAACGGTCTCGTCAACATGAGAACGTACAGGGTGGACGCATGACGGAGGGAATGTAACGGGAGAACGGCATTCATTTTCCACTTCAGTTCTGGGTGTGGTGTTAGGTCTCTCTTCATGGCGGGAATTGATTGATACGACTTTCCGAAACATCAATGCATCTTCTCCCACAAAACTGGCCACGACAATGGATCAATGTTGGGCATTAGGATACCTAGCAGTGTCTCTCAAAAATACCAAAATGTGATCAATTCACGCCATGCCTGCTCATCGTGTTTTTTAAACTGCAGAGTTGTTTTCGATTCTTGTGAACTGTTGTGGTAGTGATTCAAGATTTATTGACGTCTAACCAGTGGTATGAACAACGCTAGACGCTTCGCTCTACTTTATACATGACCATGGAGTCCAAACGAAGCCGTGCGAATTCCGAGGGTTTATACCCTACCATGCCATGCCATGCTATGCCATGCAATATCAACATCATACCATCCAAGTCGTGATAATTCCACCGTCCACCTCCACCGTACAACATGATGCCAAACCCCTACCCATACCATCCACACTTCCGCGTAGACAGCAACCCAGGGGAGAAATTCGACTTCGCACCTTCTAACACATCAGCAACAAACCAATCATTTCTTCGTCTTCTTGAAAAGGCCACCCTTGAGCATATGCTTGAGTTTATTTTCCTTCTCCTCAGCACTCAACGTGCCACCCTTCTTCTTCAGATCCGACGATCCCGACGAGGATTGCTCGGGCTCGGGCGGAGTCGCGAAGACAGGGTCCTCGATCTTCAGGCCCTCGGCTTTGGCTTTCCAGGCCTCGGAAAGCACCGACCTGGTGGAACGGGCTTCGTTGCTGGCGCTCTCGGCCCATTGGAAGACGAGGAGTTCGGACTTTTGGAAACCGACGTCTTGGAATAGGCGCTTTGTGTCGCGCTGCAGTGGCGTCATGCGTGCACCGTCTCTTACTAGCAAGCAAAATGGCTCGCTCTTCTTCTCGAGGAGATCGGTTATGATGTCATACAGATCCGTTGCTGTGTCCTCTTTACTAATGTTGGCCTCTACGAGTGTGCTGTCGGGCAGCTTGAGTCGGATTCTCCCGCCCTTGTCGGCTGCCTGCTGCAGTTTTTCTTGGCGGGCACGTTCTTGCTCCTCGAGCTCCTTGTCCGATAGCAGGCGCGTGTTGCGTGAGCGGTCGTTGAGAGAGGCTTGGTGTGATTTTGCATGCTCGACCGTGGGGATGAAGTCCGCTTCGTTGTAGACGTAGCGGGCTGCTTGCGGGGTCGGGGAGCTAGAGGGGGCGAAGATGCGAATGGAGCGGGAGAATGGAGCGGGAGAGGATGTTTCTGCGGGAGCAGTGATTGGGGCTGACGGCTTGTTGTTCTCTGTGGCCGTGCCGTCTAGTGAGGATACCGGGGGCTCTGAAGTCTTCTCCGCAGGTGCCTCCTCATCAATGTCCATGGGTGTCGGATCCGGGTCGGTTGGAGGTATCGTCTCATCCGGAACAGAAGTGGCAGCCTCTGGAGCGGCCGGCTCTGTAACCGGAGCCGGGCTGGTCTGCGAGTGCTCTTGGGTCGGGGCAGTGGTTGCTGAAGATGCCGAGCTGTTGAAGTACAAGGTTATCTGCGCCATAGCTGCCTCAAGTGGCTGTCCGCTGTTCTCGAATCCCAGTTTCAGCAACGCCGACCCTTTGTCAAATCCCAGCTGGCTAAGCGTCTTCTGAAGATCCACCAGCGTGGAGAACTTTTTGTGCTCGGGTAGGACAGTGATGACGGGCTGCTCATAATGCAACCTTCCCGCGCCCGACTTCCCGCTCATCTCGGGCACGCCTCTTTGCGTGAAGTTGTAGTTGGCCGAAGGATCGCTCTCGAACTGGCGCAAGACCTCCCATAATGAGTAGTTGTTGGGCAGCTTCTTCGTCAGGCGCTTCTCGGGGAGCTGGAGCGCCACCATGATTACTGTCGGCGAACGAGACGCCTGGACAAGTTCTAACCTGGCGCCTTGGACGAGATTCGCAAGGCGAATCTGCTGGGAGAGCTCGACGGGCTTGCTGTTGTACTTGAGCGTGAACAGGTTCTTGTTCATGCTGAGCTTCTGGCACGCCTCGTCGCGCACCTCGGTCAGGTACTTCATCGGCGTGGTGGGTATCCTGACCGACTTGGCCGAGGCATTGTAGACGACGACGTGCGACATGGCGGTGGTGTTATGAGGGGCGGTAGAGCTTGTAGAGGCTCCAGGCGCTGAAGAGGGCGATGGGGCCGTTGATGGCGAGGACGAGACGCGCGACCCAGCAGTGGCGGCCGTGGCCTTTCCAGGCGGCTTCGCAGCGCTCGACGGTAAGAATGAGGTTGACTATGTGGAGCAACTTTGCTTCTGCGCGACCGAGGAAGAGCAGCGGGCTGGGACCTGCCATGAGCAAGTAAATGAGCAAGTGATTTAGGCTATGCCGGGGTGAGGTCGCGAAAGACAGAGGGTCTTGGGTTGCCACTTACTTTGCTGCTGCTGCTGCTGCTGCTGCTTTGCCGCTGCTTGCTATCTATCTATTTTAGTTACCGGCACGTTTGTGCACTCCGCAAGTCCGCAAGGTAGATATCTAGTGGGTATCTAGCTAACGTTTGCTTAGGCTGCCACTGATGACGAGGTCGGCAGCGCGGGGCTAAAAAGAAAGACGCGACTAAACATCTCAATCCCGCCGTGCCGTCGATCTCCACCCAAACACCCCACCCTCCGCCGACAACACCATGACGACAGTCCAGATCTCGTCGCCCTCACAGTTGAGCTCATTGCTGTCGTCGTCACGCATCGTAGTGGTTAATTGTAAGACTCTCGCACGCTCACTTCCTTCCCCATCGCTGATGCGCCGCAGTCTACAACGAGTGGAATCCGGCCTGCAAAGCCGTAGCTCCCGTCTACGACCAACTCGCCGGTTCTTTGTCACGGTCTGGAAACATCATCTTCGCCAAGGTCAACGCGGAACAGCAGGGCCAGATTGCAGAGAGCTACAGCGCCTCAAAGTGAGTGGGCTTACACACCCGTCCTGTGCGCGGGGCTGACGCTGCGACAGTGTGCCCGTATTCATAATCTTCAAGAACGGTCAGCAAGTTTCAAAGACCACCGGAGCGAACCCCACCCAGCTATCCAACATCATCAAGCGACTAGCAGCCGAAGCGGATGGCTCAGGCGCCTCAGACGGCTTTGGAGAGGCCAGTGGGAGCGGAGGCTCGGGTTGGCGCGGGGCGGGGCTGCCTCGCGGATACAACGACATCACAGATCAGGTGGATGTGCGTGGCCTAGACCTGCTGAACGCAGACGGCGATTTTGGGGGTGTGCGGACGCTGTTCGAAACCACACAGCCCAGCACATTGGGTGCGGGCAAGGGCAAGGGTGCAGCGACCGGGTCTGAAGGCAAAAAGGACTGGGTGGAGAGCGACGTCGACGAGCAGCTAATGCTCTACATCCCCTTCATGTCAACGCTCAAACTTCACACCATACAGATCACATCGAATCCCGTGTCCGGCGAAGATGACGACGAAACCCCGCTCCGACCCAAGACCATCCACGTGTACCTCAACAAACAACACAATTTGGGCTTTGAGGAAGCAGAGGACATCCAAGCTACCCAAACCTTTGAGCTCAAGCCCTCGGATTGGGACGAAAATACTGCGACAGCCAAGTTGGAGCTCCGATTCGTCAAGTTCCAAAACGCGAGTTCGCTGGTATTTTTCGTGGTTGACGGAGAGGGTGATGGCGAGAGGACCCGCATAGACAGGATCAGGTTCATTGGGGAATCAGGCGAGAAGCGTGAGATGGGCAAGCTCGAGAAGGTGGGTCACGATGATTGAGTGCGTGCTTGGACGCGAGTACCATAGATATACCCAAGGGACAGCAGTGAATGCGATCAACAAGAGTCTCGACAGGCACCGCACAATGCAAGCGATCACTCAATGCAAACATGTGAACGTGAACAGAGGAGCTCATAGACCAGAGGAAGCTATGGACTGCCCCTGGAGAAGTGAGGTGAGTGATGTCTGGCCCTTTTCCAGCAAAGGCGCCATGAAAAGACGCCTTCGCAAAGTGTATACGACCAGTTGTGCAATATGGTTTATCTAGTGGATTTGTGACGTCTGCCAGCTACAGATGAAGTCTGGCAAATAACTTGGAAACTCGGTATCATAAAATCCACGCCGCATAAAGAAGAAAGCTTTCTCCCGTCGCGAAGTGAAGTTTTTGTAGGGCGACCCGGGCATCGGATAAACGCAGGTGCCGGATCTAGACCCGAAACGGGGATCTAAGCGAGGCCGAGGGAACTCCATCTCTTGAAGAGTTTGCGATGGCACTTCTCCTCTTCTTTCTTCATGGCCGACGATGAATACTTTTTACACATGATAGGAAGAGAATGACTCTGCTCTTTTGCGGAGACTGATCTCAACTATAAACAATTCTGAGGCCTGTTCCCTCCACCTTTTCGGCGGCGCGAGAACTGGGACGTGGAGGGAAGGGGAGAGCGCGTCTAATAAGGCAAACCTACACCCGCGGAGAGCGAGATTTGAAAGATGGGATGGGATTTGAATTCTCGCTCAATACTTCTCGCTCAACTTCTCAACGGAGGCAAAGGACCGCGCGCGTTCGCTGCGCAAGTGATCATGCACTCATATTCTTCGCTTCTTCCATGTTCCTTCTTCACCGTCGCACCTGCGTTTCACACTCCCCACCACAACGTCTATCGTGTTGCTATTCGAGGCAGCGCCGCTGGGATCGAGAATCCTCCTCGGCACCCAGCTGTTTCCGTGTTGTGGTGGTGCTTGGTGGTGCGTGGTGCGTGGTGGGCGAGGAGGATGAGGTGGAGATCATACAGGGCACCATGGTTCGAGACGGTGATGAAGGACTTGGGGTTCCTCGAAAATCCAATATGGACATTGTTCACGAAAAAAGCGACGATAAGGCGGTGAAGGCGGTGAACGCTGCCGTCGCTGCGGGTTGTCTCCGGAGACTTTCTACACCGTTGACCCACGATGTCACCATGTCACTCTTCGTACATCCCGTCGTACCTTCTGGCCCTATGCGCCAAGCGTCGACGCGACGTACCTCGCTGAAATCCACCTCCCCACGTATCACACTGCGAGCATTTCAATTCTTGCAACTCACCACAGTATCAAATTGTTAATCGCCCTCAGGCTTCAACAGATCACCGTTTCGCCACAGCCATCATCCCACGTGCTGCCGGGACCTTCACATGTCCACCCCACTGACAGGCGCGGACATGAAACCTTTGACAGGAATTGAAGTCACCCAACGCCCTCATCATCATCATGCGTCGTCGATGGTCGATGTTGCATGATTGCGATCAACGAGTGCGCGAACTTCATGTCCAAGATCAACCCGCACCTCAACGCTTGACGTCAACAGCCTTGTCTATCAGCCCAGCTCACCGACGTTCGTCCAGTCCACTTCGAGGTTACACGAACGGTCGACGTGATCCTCGAAACACGCTCGCTATTTCGTTTCAATCTGCACGTCTATGCGTGCAAATGGTAGGCATGAACCGGCATATACACGGGTGGGCGACTAGGAACAGGCTCCAAAGAGAAATGAGGGTTAAAGCGCCGTGAAAGCCTAAGGCGGTTCCGGGTCCAGGGTCTCGTTTTAGCCTTACGGAACTTCTGACAGGACCTGTGTTGTTTCGAAAGCGCTTTCTGTGCTGTTCTCTGTTGATGCCCACTTCGCGCCGTCCAGGCTGATCTACGTCACAAGTTTCTTGTGGCGGTGCATGATGGAGAAGAAGCTGCATCCTGGGCGAGCCGGTGTGACCTCGCCACACATGGTCCGTCCCAACTTCGTCGATGCTCAGTGGATGGGACACGGGACACAACCTCGGTCTTGCCGATTGGGGATTTGTCAACAACAAATGGTGAATGCAGTGGTTGTTGAATGGAGGAAAATGACGAGGAAACGGCCTTGTTGAAGTTGACATCCCGTGACCTTTGACGAATAGACAGGCCGACGATGACAACGACGAAACGTGACACCGACGTCGACTTTCCCAGGACTTTCCCGGCGACCAAACGAGACAGCCGCGGAGAGCTTCGCGTACGGCTCCAGAACGCGGCCCTCGCCGAGGTTCCACATCCCGTCTCAGGTTAGACGAGACACGTCTCTGCCTTCGCCAGGCATGCGCGGGCCAGCAGTGCACTACACCATCTTTCAAAGCTAGATCATGGCAGATGTGGATATTCCCAGCTCAGCCCTCTCAACTCCCAACAACTGACGAGGTGAATGACGCAGCCGGCCATCATCGGCGCCGTGAGGAAAGTTTGCAAAGAGATGAGCATCAGAGACCAGGGACCAGAGACACGGGTTGTCTAGCGTCCAAGAAAATTCCCATGGCGGGGGCCAACGGTACCGTGTTGGTACCGTGTTCGGAGGTTTGTATACCCAGGGCGGTGGCCCACGCGAAAATGGACGCGTTCCTGCATTATTATGATTCTAGTCCCGACACAGGTGGGACATGGGGGGGGGGGGGGAAGATTTTTTTTTCTTCGTCGGGGAGCGCGAATACCAGCATAAAAGTTGAGGAAGCAATTTCGTTGCAATAGAAGTTATTCTCACGAGTACGATCAATACACAGAACAGGGTCTTTCGGAATCGGAAACCGTGCCATCAAACGGTAGCGGTAGGACCCTGGGTGGCGCGAGCGCAAGCGGAATAGTCCTAGTATGAAATGGAAGTTGTGTATGGAGGATTGATTTATGTATGCTGCGAGTAGCCGGAAAGGGTTTGGTGCAAGATGCAGATAAGTACCGTTCGCAGGCGGAGGCGAACAGTTTTTACGTTTCATCAAATTACGCTCGACAGCTGCCAAAGCTACATACATACAAGCTAAACGATGTAGAGAAGAAAAATGACGGCCAAACCGGGGTCGCTGGACTTTCATCGGATGTCAAAGTGTCATCTTGGTCAAGCGGGCAGCGGACCCTTCACCGTTCGTTTGTTTTTCCACCGTCAGGCAGACTGAGAAAGGCTGGCCAACGTCTCGTCTCGTGGAAGTGGAGGCGAAAGGCACCCTGCGGCGGCGGCGGCGGAGGCGGCGACGGTAGGATGCGGATGCGGATGCGGATCATGAGGTTTCGTCAACAGTCAGACAGAACGCACAGCCCATGGCACATGCTGAGTGTCGCGGCCATTTTCTATCCGACACCAGCGCAGTTTATTGGGCAATACTTTGTAAACACGCGATGGACGCGAGACGGTCACGAGAGTCGGAATAATGACCATCGCAGGCTCGCACCCTCGCACCCAGGTGGTTTCCAAAGGACTCTGTTTGAAGTTTGCAGTTTGGGAGTTTGAAGGTTTGAAGGTTGTACGGCGGGTATCGGTCCCCACAGCATGACGGGTATCATTTGATGAGATCTTGACAGCAAGCAACGCAGGGCAGATGGGAAAGCTCTTTCCGGCGAGCCGGTGGCTCCAGCACACGGCTCGTAGAGTTGGCAGGAATCTGGTGGGATGATCAGGGTGCTGGGTTCTGGGCTTCTCTCGACCCACGCTCCAACGCTCAAATGATAAGGCCGATCTGGTGGTGGGTAAACCATAGCCGGACTGCGGGCTAGTATGGATTCTATGGAAGCCACAGCAGCTTCCCCGGCGCCGACGCTCTGGCAAACAGACGCCTCGACGACGGCACCCTGGACGCGGGAGGGTATGGGTTTCAGACGCGGACTGCGAGAAGAATCGTGCGCGCCTGTCACGGATGGTGATTGTGTCAGTGAGAGGGCGAAGGATCGGCTAATGAAGTTTCCAGAACGCAGTTGGCTGACTCGGCGTGAATAACGTTGATGACTAGGCATGGAGAAGGGACGGAAGCATGTATACGATCGGCATGAGCATCGGTGCTTTGAGATCTGATCCGAGTGCTTGAGGTGAAGATGATCGCGAGAAGTGATGATGTGATGCAGACCTGTTTTCGACAGCCAGTGTTCCTGCGCTGTACCTGCATTAGATGGCCGTGTCTATCTACATCCAGAGCGGTACCGTGACTGTGGAGTGGGGAAGAATCGAGCGGCCTGTCCAGCGGCCTGTCCAGCGGCCTGTCCAGCGGCCCTCCACGCCGTTTTGAACGTAGGCGAGCTGGTTGGCAAGACTGATTTGAGACGGTTGAGACGGGGGTAAAAGCAGCGAGGGGCCTAGGCCGGATGGGGACGCCACCGGCGACCGATGTGCAGTTCATAGTGCGGTGTGCAACCCGCAGCACAACCACTCGCCGCTAAACCCTCTAAGCGCTCGAAATAGCAAGACGGAAAGGCGGTTGTGCAGCCGTCCTATCGCAGGCTGTGAAATTTATTGAAGGCTGACGCTGGCCTTTTTGCTTCTGGTCTCCATACCGCCTACGTACGCAGGTGTAATGATACGATACGAGCCTGACCGCATATTGTTACGGGACGCATGCCTGCACGCTTTTGGCAGCTGCGAACGACGACCGTCATTTTGGCCTCACACCACCACCAGTTCGCAGCGCGAACATCGCAACAACAATATTATTATGTATCGATACAATAATAATAGATAGATAGATAGATATCTTCCGGTCGAATCAAGAGGCGTCGGGAACCTACAGCACATATAGTTTGTAAATAGTCGAGTCTGCCTCTGGTAGATTACCACTACTCTACTCAGCACGCGTCGCGCCTATCGTGACTGGTCTGACGAGAAACGCCTGGGATCGGGTTTGTCGGTGTTGCAGAGCGGGATACATGTCGTCGCGGAAGTGGTGGTGGTGGTGCCGTCTTGCGCCGTCGATTCGCTGCGCGCTGCGGACGACGCGTTGAACGGCCAGCCAGTGACGGCGCGTCCGACGACTACGACGACGCTGTGGTGCTGTGGTGATGCTAACACACACGCACATTGGCCGCTGGCGCCATGTTTCCAAACATCCTACTACATCCTACATCCTTCCTACAATACTACCTACCTAGTAGTACCTACCTAGTAGTACCTACCACCTACACACACACACACATGGAGGTCAGCAGTAGGTCTCAGCGCCTGTCCCGCGGCCAAGGCCAGGAACAGGGACAGGTCCAACGGGCAGCTATCACTATCGATTGGGCGGATAGGCTGAACGACCCTCCCCCCCCTCCCCCCCGGCGACGACCACAGGCTGAATGCTCTGCATGGTGGTGAGTGGCCCTCCAACACCACCACCACCACCACACGACTCTACTCTCACACCTCGCTGGCTGCTGCCCCATTCTGTTCGCTCTGTCGAACGGGACACCGGCGCCACCATGTACTGCCCGTACTGCCCATCGCACCACACAGTCCTCCCCAAACACTCAACACACGGCGGCGTCTCCGGCCTGGCTCAGCTTCGTCGGTCGGTGAATGTTCTTCCCCACTCGCCGTCTGCGGATTTGATGGCTGCGGGGCAGCTAGAGGGATTGTATCGATACGCAGACTCGCGTGGAGTCGCATGAGCGATGGGCGAACAGCATGTGGCCAACCACGGCCGCCGTTGGGACAGCCCTGTCCCGTTGAGTTGTAGCCACCGTGACGCCGATGTGCACGCTTGTGCCGGTCTTCATTTCGCGACCCTTCACGGCCTTGTGCTTCGTGCAGCCGTGAACAGGCCAGGCAGTTGGCGGCCAAGATTAGTGCATCCTGCAGCATAAAATAATGCCGCGCGTCTTGCTGCCCTAAGCACTGCACTGACGAGCCCACGAGTCAACTCCCAGTCGCAGAATTGACAGTGCATGAGTCCGCACCGGGGGCCCTGCAACCTTCATCTTGCGAGCTATGATTGGGCCAGGTGGAGTCCGGTGCTGCGCCTGAGCACGCTTCCCGAATCCCCACCCACGCTGGGATGGCTCATGTAGTTAACCAATTCCGTGCGCCCGTCCGTCTGTTCCTGGTCATCTTTTTCTGCTTCTAACCTAATCGCTGTCTCGTCTCTCGCTGATCTATCCTACTTATCCACGGCCCTGCCCGTCACTCGTTGCATTTTCCTTGTTCTACGGTTTATCAACCTCATCGCTTGTCTTTCTCTTCCGACCCTGTCGACTTCTTGATCTTCTTTTTTGGTGTAAATTTACGCTGTCCCTCCTCGCGAGATAGTTGTGAATTATACCCAGCCCTTCCTTTGGACCCCTCCACCATATAGTCGACGCACGCACGACCCATGACATCTTCCTTCATCAAATACTTTACCTATTAGTAGACGGCTTCGTTATCACGAGTCGTTGTCCAGTCACTCCCTTGAACGCTTCCATAACCATAACCACACACCACACCACACCACACTACACTACATCACCTCACCTCACCATTGCCATCTGTTATCGCAGTCGCAACACTAATACCCTTCACTACCAACATCACCAACATCAGCAATTGGTTGTAACATTCAATCTTCTTCATACATAGCTATCGGTGAGTGTCCTTGATCCGACATGCCGTGGAATGCTAGAGCTAACCTTTCCGGCTGAAGAAGCAACCCCAAACCACAATGGACGGATCATATCCCGTAGGACCCGCAATGGGCCAGTCACCCTTCTTTTACTATAACCCGGAGACCGCGAAGGAGAACACACGCCAGCACGGCCACTTCACACCCCAACCCGCCGGACAGTCATTACACACATTCCAACCCCAGGGCATGGTCTTTGGACGGCCAACGTCAGCAAACTCCCAGGCCTCCTATGCCCCGACCTCGTACGCCAGCCAGATGTTGACACCTGTGGCGTCGCCGAGGCCCATGTACCAGAAGCCGACCATTCTCATCCAGCCCCAGGACTCGCCGTTCCTGCACCCCCTCGACACCGACTTCTCCGACATGCGATATGCGCCCGCCACACCTCCGCTGTCGTCCTCGGGGAGCAGCATCAGCAGCCCGCCGTGCATGAACGACTTCATGCCCACACCCGTAAACGCCTTCTTCTCTGCCCAGGGAATTGATGGTGTCAAGGAGGGATGCGAGGGAGAGGTATTTTCAGAGGTTCTCTCTGCCGGCACAGAATGGCGGTCAGCATCGCCTCCCATGACCCCAGGTACGTGATATTTGTTAATTAGACACGTGCATCTGTGCTTGCAACCCGAAGCCGCATTTGCATTTATACATCCGTGCTGAGCGTTTTTCGTTTTCGGCCAAGGGTCCAGGCGTTAACCGCGCAATAGTTTTCATCCAGCCGCCGACTAGCCAGGGGTCTTACCTCTTGTCTGCCACCTCGTGCCCCTCGCTCTCCCCCTCACCTTCACCACTCCCGCGAACACCGTACGCGGAGTCGGAGACCAACTTCTGCAACCCTCGCGACCTCACCAAATCCACGGCCGAGCTTCCGTGCTTGCCTACTTTTTGCTCGGGTGACGACGAGGCCAGGTCGGTTCTCAAGGGGGAGTGCGCCAAGTCCGACAACATTGACGCCCCCTTATTTGCCTGGAACGGTGCCCTCACTTTCGAGCCCCTCTTTGAGCTTGACCAGCCCGACGAGTTCAGCGGCCTAGTTTCCCTCCCCGCGACCGACAACGCACAGTTTTTGGGCAACAAGCGCCAGCGGGTTGACCTGGTCAACTTCTCCCCCGAGGACGATCTCATGAGCAACGCTAGTTTCACCGATTTCGAGGACGACTTCGCCTGCCACGGTCTGCCCATGACGCCGCGCGGCGATGACAGCTACTCTGTCATGATGGGCTCGGCATCTTCATCCCGCAAGCGGGCCAAGAAGGCGTCTGGAGAGAGCAGCGATGCGGACTCAACTGAGTATCAGAGTAAGCAGCAGACTTCCGGTGACAACAGCGCCCAGTCTGGAGCATCAAGCCAACAAGAATCAGGTGCCAATGACAACGGCATGGACTCAACATCCGACGAGAACACGCCCCCGCCTTCCGTCGCGCCCACCAGCCGCCGGGGTCGCAAGCAATCCCTCACCGAAGACCCTAGTAAGACCTTTGTGTGCGAGATCTGCAACCGCCGCTTCCGCCGCCAGGAACACCTCAAGCGCCACTACCGCTCGCTCCACACCCACGACAAGCCCTTTGAGTGTGGCGACTGCGGCAAGAAGTTCTCTCGCTCTGACAACCTCGCCCAGCACCAGCGCACCCACGGTACCGGCACCATGCTCATGGGTGTTCTCGAGCAGCCTGAAATGCAGCAAGCTCCGCAACAAACAGTGACGTACGACAACCAGGACCCCGCCATGCTCGGCCAGATTCTGTACTCTGCGGCTGCCAACATTTCAAGTTCCAGCTCCGACGGCTACTCAGACCTGGACACGACGCCCATCAAGATGCGCAGCAAGAGGAAGAGGGATGAGTAGGCGCTTTCACGCCTTTACGCCAACCATTTCCTTGGCCACTCTCATCGTAACGACCTGACATGACCTCTCCCCCTCCTTGCAAGGAGTACATTAATGCTAGGTGGTTCTCCCTCGTCACGTCATGACGCATGCGCTGGCGGCAACTATAGACAGGCGGCGGTTTGGGGGGTTTTCCTACCGGCTTCGGCGACAAAAGTACACCTTCCTTCATACCGTACAACATCTCCTCTGTACTCTGTACATCATTTCCTTGTCTGCCCAATTGTATAAACTGCATTGGCAGCTTTTGTTTTGCATCAGCGCTTTTCCATCTTCGGTTCACGGTGGTTTTTACCCCCAGGATATGGGGCCTGGGTCGGTCGGTTGGTGTCTTCGGTTCTGGATAGATGGTGCTGTTTCCCGGATTTGTTTTCTTCCCAATCTCTCTCTCTCCCTCTCTCTCTCTCTCTCTCTCTCTCTCTGTCTCTCTCTCTCTTACTCTACCCTCCTTCACGACGCTCATGGCCATATCCATTACCGGCCATTCCTGTCGCCGTGTTACAAGACGCCCTATACACCTCTACCCTTTGAGTTTCTACGCTCGTTGTAATGGGCAGCTGTCTCGTCGAGAGACGGGCGGCTTGCTGAAATCATTCTGGGAATCTTCGCTTCGTATATACACATCCTAATAGCAAACACCAAACCCTCCCCACAGGCGCTGTTTTGTCGCGTTTTGTAGGTTTAGTGCTGGCACGAAATACCAAAATTCAACAAAATCGTTCAAAATCTTGTGTTCCTACTTTTGTGTGATGTTTGAGAGTGAGCTTCGAAGTGTTGGCGCGGTGGCGGTGGGCGAAGGAATGAGGTCTCGTAACGTCAGCAGAGTTCTTGCGCACTTGACCTCGAAAAATAGGGCCGACCAGGTAAACAATTTAGACGGTAAAATGGATGTGCAGGCGCACCCATCCAACCTCAAATGCGTGGAATCACGTCTACACGGCACGGAGGGGTAAAAAATTCGCGTGACAAGCTCTACCAGTCCTGTATCCACCCGTGACATTCGACCGTCACGCCGACCACACCTTGCAATGCCGATTTTTCCTCTCCCGACTCTCACCCCTTTACGATGACAACCTCACTCAACGTCATCGCTCTCATATCCGGCGGCAAGGATTCGCTTTTCTCCATCCTCCACTGTCTCGCAAATGGGCACACGGTAGTCGCACTAGCGAACCTCTACCCTCCCACATTCCCCTCGGACAACACCGACGATGAAGATCTCAACAGCTTCATGTACCAAACAGTCGGACACACCATCATCCCCTTCTACGAGGAAGCGCTCGGCATCCCGTTGTACCGGCAAGAAATCCGCGGGTCCGCGGTCAATGCGGCGAGAGAGTATGCAGAGCAAGACGAGGATGAGACGGAGTCGTTGGTGCCGCTGTTGGAGAAGGTGATGCAGAGACATCCGCTCGCGAACGCTGTGTCTACCGGCGCCATCTTTTCTACCTATCAACGCACCAGGGTGGAGAATGTGGCGGTACGCTTGGGTTTGGTGCCGTTGGCGTTTCTGTGGCAGTTCCCTGTGTTACCGCCGTACACGCAGTCGAGTCTGCTGTGTGATATGCGGGCTGTGGGCCAGGACGCGAGGATCATTAAGGTGGCGTCGGCGGGGCTGGATGAGAGCTTTTTGTGGGAGAATGTGGCGGATTCGGGGACGGTTAAGAGGATGATGAAGGGTTTGGGGAGGTTTAGTGAGAATGGGGATGGTGCGCTTGTGGGTGAGGGGGGCGAGTTTGAGACGTTGGCGGTTGATGGGCCTAGTGGGTTGTGGAAGGGGAGGATTGTGGTGGAGGGGGGTGAGGATGCGGTTGTGGTGATGGGTGGTGGGACGGCGGTTTGGAGGGGGAAGGGTGTGAGGGTCGAGATGAAAGAGAAGGGTGATGAGGTGGATGATGGGCTAGAGAGACTGAGAATACCGGAACTCTTTGACGATGAGTTCTCTAGGGTATTAGGGGCTGAGGTGGATTCCGGTAAGTGCGTTGCTATGATTGACCCGCGAGAACCGCCGTCTTTCGATTCCTTACCCACGAACACGCACACGAGTCACGGCGATACCTTTACCTTTACGAACATCACAGGCGAGACTTCCCCAGGGATTTCTTCCACCCCTCAAGTCCAACTCACAAACATCCTCCTCCGTCTCCACCAAGTCCTACAACTCCACCATGTACCTAAAGAAGCCATTGCGCAGTGCACACTCCTCGTACGCGACATGTCCACCTTCTCCACACTCAACACCATCTACGCAAAATACTTCTCCTTCACAACCCCACCAGCACGCATCACAGTCGCAGTCGGAACCTCCATGCCCAAACCCTTCGACGTCATACTCTCCATCACCGCACACAAAGACACCACGCGAAGAACCGGCTTACACATACAAAGCCAATCATACTGGGCCCCCGCGAACATCGGACCGTACAGCCAAGCTATATCAGTCCCGATCCCTTACTCTCCCACCAATCCACCACCTACAACAGAGACCAAACCCCGCGGAAACGAAGTCTACATCGCAGGCCAAATCCCCCTCGTCCCAGCCACCATGGCACTCCACCTCTCCGCCGGCTTCCAAGCCGCCGCAACCCTTTCCCTCCAGCATCTCTGGCGCATCGGGAGGTCGCAGCGTGTGCGCTGGTGGACTGCCGGCGTGGCTATGATTCCGCATTCGGAAGACCGGGCAGGGCAAGAAGAGCGCGTTCTTTGCGCTCAGGCGGTTTGGAAGGGTATTCATGCCTACCGCGACGAGGGAGATGAGGAGGTGGATGTGGATCCGTGGGATCGCCAGAACTTTGGCCCGACGTTCGAAGACCGGGTGTTTCGCGCCGAGATTCCCGATTTCTCGACCGTCGCGACGCTCGGCTCCGCGGCATCGGGGGGCGTGGGAATCGCGCCCGTTCGACCGCCTTGTTTCGTGGTCGAAGTCGAGGCTTTGCCGCGCTATGCCCAGGTTGAGTGGGCGTGTCTTGGGCTTGCGGCTTCTGACCTCAACCTCGACCTCGACCTCGACGTCGTTTCCTCTGGTGCGGAGAAGCGTGGTACGGTGATTCGGTGTCGGGGGACAGGGACGCGGTATTTCGCTGTCGAGATTTTGGATAAGAAGGGTGATGGTGGGATTGTTAGGGGCTTGGGAATGGGGCCGGCGACGTTGTATGCGGCGGAGTGGTTTGGGGGGGAGGGGGGGGACGGGGTGGGTGCTGTGGCGTGGGTGCCTTGTAAGAGGGTGTGGGGCGTGGGTGGGAGGGAGGTTTGGGGGGTGCTTGTTGGGGGGGGGGATGGGGGGGATGGGGTAGAGGGGTGTGGATGGAATGGATTGTAGGGCTGGGGTGGTGTGGTAGTGGTGGTGAGTATGGTTTTGATATTGGGTTGGGGGGTGGGAATGTGGATTGGAATTAATACTTAACTCTACGGATATAATCACAATCTCTCTCTTTCTATCTCTCTCTCTCTCTATTCTTCATCCCTCATCCCCTCTTCTCTGCAAACGACACGATATCTTGATATCTTGCTTGTTCTAGAATCTCGATCCCCACCCCCCTGAGAAAGTATTAGTTAACCTATACCGTGACGTACTCCACCTCATCTTATCTTATCTTACTAAACAACACACAGACTGCTTCCTCCTTCCTCCTTCCTCCTTCCTACTTCTTCCTTCCTTCCTACCACAAAGTAGATATAGAGTCTAGTCAAGTCTAGACAGCACCATAGTAAGCGATAAGGCAACTAGACCTATCATACCATTATTCCTTTCCATCCCTTTGCACGAACAACAGGAACTATAGGGTAGGTAGGCTAAGATGCAATCATACACTACGCCTTCTCCTTACAGAAGCGTCTCTTTCACCCTCTTCTCCACCAGCTTACGCCAAACCAAGCTCAAAAGCACTCCTAGGGTCTACTTCTTTCTTCCTTCCTTATCTTATCTTATCTTATCTTATCCCCTGTCTTGTTTTAGATATATTTGTC
>MU006779.1:2064472-2083794 GCA_010093635.1 Massarina eburnea CBS 473.64
CTCTCTAGGAAATGTAATAAGTCTCTCTCTAGGAAATGTAGTTACTATCGCTTATATACAGTTTGTTTTATATACGCTTTTTTGCTTAGCGTTATAGTAAGTCTCTCTCTAGGAAAATATTACTCTACATTTCTTAGCGTACTACATAATTAACCTATACTTATACTACTGCTTTTAGCCTCCTTCTATCCTATATTCTCTGTAAGTCGTAGGTTTAGGGCCGTTAGACTTCGCTATTTTGTGCCGTTTAGCTTAGGACAAGCAAGAATCACACTATAATTATTAAAACTAGACAGAATAATCGTAATATTAATTCATTGATTTATGTATAGGATAAGATAAGATAGTTGCTCGTCCTCGTTAGTTATCTTATACAAGACCTCTAAGAACTCGCTTAGTCTCTGCTAACTTAGCACGCCGCAGCCTGCGACGTTGCCACGGCACAATAAGTATACTTTTTAGATATTATAGATAAGTCTCTCTCCTATTAAATATAATCTGTCTACTCTAGCTTAGCTAGACCTCTCTACTATAGCTTCTAGCAATCTATTCTTAAACACTCTTATTATTAGGTTCTCTTTAGTACTATTACTACCTAGCGCTATTAGAACTCTAACTACTATAAACTATAATATCTATAATATAGTAACTACTATATAGCGCACGTTCTAAGATTAAGACTATTAAATTTAAGACGCGCACTATTAGGTTAAGTAGTAATTTAACCTAACTTATTATTATCTTAAGTAGGTAAGTAGGCAGACTAAGAGTCTATAGAATATCTAGGTTAAGATACTTATAAGTAGACTTTCTAGCTCTATTAGTTTAACGTTACTAATATATCTTCTAGAAAGAGTTAAAAGTAATAAACACTACCTGCCTAGCCCTAGCTTCTACTTTACTTACTCTCCTAGCGCCTCTATCTATGTATTCCCTACTGTTAACTCTTAGCAGTACCTAGTTTAACTCTTTCTTAAGTTAGCTATTAGTATCTTCTATATCTCTGTCTCTATAATTTAATCTATTTACAGGTCTTCTAGTGCCTACCTTTAACCTATTTACTAGGTTACCTATAACGCCTTCTCTCTATTATATAGCTTTTATTCTTTACTACTAGCGCCTCTATAAGTACACGCTGTCTTCTCTTCCTCCTAGTACCTAAAGTTATAATACCTATATATAGGATAACTTTCTCCTTTTTAATAGTTACTATTAGAGCGCTAGTGTGTTTACCTCTAGTTATAGTTATTCTAGTAGTAGTAAGACTCTCTATATTAGTTAGCTATTACTAGAGTAGTTATATTCTATTACTTAGGCTACTTATAATACTACTTATAATTAGGCTTAGCGTCTTCTTAGTAGCTCTAGAGTAGCTCTGTAAGCCCTAGCTGCTAGCGCTTAAAATAATAAGTTATTATCTAAAACTATATATAAGTCTACTCTAGATAAGTTAGAGTTAAAGTTAGATAATCCTAATTAAGACTTACCTAGCTAAGGTCTCTAGAACGCTCCTCTTTGTTAAGGTTAGAGCCTTATTAGTAGTTTAGTTTTAGTGTTAGTTAAGGCGCCTGCCTCTCTAGTAGTTTTAGTAGTTAAAGCGTCTACTCCTCTAGTAATCCTAGTAGCTTTTACTAGTCTTGTAGTAATTTAGTTTACTATTCTAGCTTCTTTATCCTAGCCCCCTTATAGGGTTAGGCCTATGCCTTTCTTTAATAAAACTTATTTTAGTTTCCTTTTTACCTGTCTCTAGAGCCTATTATAATATAATATATCTTTCTATTTCTCTTTAAATTCTTATAAAGCCTTTATATTAGTAAAGTCTTCTAGTAAGTACTATATTAGCGTTACCTAGCCTTTCTATTTTATAAGTACTTAGCGCTTGCTTTTTCCTTTTACATTCTTAGTGTAAAAGATAGACTCTACCTCCTATTTATTTAGCGTTAGGTTATTCTCCTCTAGTATAATTACAGGGCCTAGCCTTATATCTACTAGCTTCTAGTTTAAGAGTAGATCTTCTGCAGCTCTTTTAAGTAAGTTAACATAGATTATTTAGTACAGGCTCTCTAGGAGATTAAGAACTATAGTAAGTAAGAATAGGACAGCAGTAACAGTGTACTTATTTTATAAGAAATCTAGCTTTTTACTAGGTTAATTTATCTTAATATTCTATATAGAAAACTATACCTTATCTCTAACTTTAAAACGTTCTACTAGTTATCTACTTTAGTTTATAGCCTCTTATATTTACTACTACAAGAAGGCAATTACAGCCTAAGTTAGTTCTACTCTCTATTTTAGATAGTCTACAAAGTAGACTACACAGCCCTGTAGTATTTTTATTAATATTTTAAAGACCTTAACCTATTATAGGAGGTTAATATTATAGCTATTAAGTAGTAAGTTAAGGCTAACGCTAGTAACGCTAGAGTCCTTATTATTTAAGGCAAGTTAATATACTAAAAGGTAGTTTACCTAGTCTATCTACTTAAAGTACACTATTATTCTTAAGACTACCTAGACTTCCTAGTTAGCCCTTTCTATACTTTTATTAGTTTATAGGTAATGTAATATAGAGAGTAGCTACTTAATACCTATAATCTTGTACAGTGTTTTCTAGAAGGCTCCTAGCTAGTCTAAACTTCTATTAGATATAATAGTAGAAGAGAAGCTATAAAATTACTACTATACGTCTTAAAACCTATATACATAATCCTTAGCTTCTATAGTATATATTACTTCTAGCTAAATAAACTTAGATAGTTAGTTTATAATAATAAGTAAGTAACACGGCAACATTAGCGTAGCTTAGAGAAAGTCTACTATAAAGTTAATTAAGATTTAAGACTAGAATTAATCTATAATTAAGAGTAGTTAGAGAAGTCCTTAGCGCTTCTTCTTTAAGATATAAGCTCTATAGTAGTAGTAGTTTTTAACGTATTAGGTTATGTTTTCTAATATCCTATCCTAGTAGTAGCTACGCTAGACTAACTAGAACGTAGTATTCTTTCTTAAGTACTCTATAAGTCCTAACTTATATACGCGCTAAATAATAGCTATTATAAGAGGTTCCTATACTAGTAGCTATATAACTCCTCTTTATATTAGAGTTTTATACGCGCTAACTAAGTAGTTACTAATCTACTACCTTATATTTACACTAGAGGAAAACTACTAGTTACTTTATTAGACTACTTTTAAGTAGATAGTATATCTAGGGTTAGCCTTAATAGCTTTATTCTAAAGAGCTTAGATATACGTATCTATAAATATTTAGTAGCCTAGTGTTACTTTATTATTACTTACTTTTACTACTATAACCTAGATTATTTAAAGTATTATTAGAGCAGCTTCTTATAGTTATAAAGTTCTAACGTCCTAGTCCTATTAACTTAAGGCATTAGGCCTATTAGCTAAATATCCTAGGTAATAGTAGAGGTTATAATTAAACTAGCTAAAGAGTTCTGCCTATTAGTACTACCTTTTACTAAGGACTCTAGTGTTTATAAAGTATTTAAGGTTCTTATAGTTAGTAAGTATAATAAAGGGTTTTACAACGCTCTAGAGTTCTAGTATCTAGGTAACTAGGTACTAAATAACTATAAGAAGTTCTTTATTATAGATAGTGTAGTTACGCTCTACTAGTATTAGCTTAGTAGAGTAGTATATAACTAGATACTAAACACTACTAATCTACTATAATAAGTAGCCTCTAGTTACTTCTCTTAAGTAGTCTATTTCTACTAACGTATCTCTTTCTAGGTTCTATAGTACTAGGGCTAGCCCTGCTATAAAGACGTTCTTAATCTTCTAGAAGGCCTTCTTAGTGTTATTTATCTATTAAAATAGTATATCCTTCTTTGTAAGGTAATAAAGAGGCTCTGTTAGTTTAGAGAAGTTTAATACAAAGTCTCTATAGAAGTTAGTAAATCCTATAAAGCTTTAAATACCTTGTATAGACGTAAGGGCTTTCTATTTATAAATTGCCTTAATTTTCTTAGAGTTAGAGTAGATAGCTTGTCCTACTTTAACTATGTACCCTAGGTACTTAACTATCTTTATAGTAAACTAGTACTTTCTAAGATTAAGATAGAGGCCTGCGTTACTAAGGAGTGTTAGTATACGCTTTACCTTTACTATATAATCTTAAAGGCTTCTATTTAAATAGATAAGTACATTATCTAAATACATAGTAGTAAATAGGCTAAGTGCCTCTTTTAGTACTCTGTTAATATATCTTTAGAATGTAGCAGGAGCTCTTATAAGATAAAATAGACAGACTAGCTACTTATAGAGTCTAAAGTAAGTTTAGAAAGCTATAAGAGGTTTATCTCCTTCTATAATACAGAGCTTATAGAAGGCTACTTAAATATCTAGCTTAGTAAACTATTTAGCAGTAGATAAGGTACGTAGAGTCTTTTTAATTAAAGGAAGTAGGTAGTAGTCTTACTTAGTAAGCGCGTTTAGGCTGTAGTAGTCTATATATAACTTCTATCTACTCTCTAGCTTTTTTACTATAAAGATAGGCGCGCTTATAGAGAAAGAACTTACTTATACCTAGCCTTTATTAAGTAGGCCTATAAGTTACTACTAAAGTTTAATAAGCTAGTCTCTTAGTATACTGTATAGAGGGCCTTATAGTGCTTCTAGAAAAGAGCTATCTTATTAGAGTTTTAGCTTTATATAGTAGTCTATGCAGCCTTAGTAAAGTAGAAGACTTACTACTTTCTCTCTATTAAATAGGTCTTAGAACGACTTAAGTTCTTTAGGGAGGCCCTTGCTATCCTTAGTAAGTTCTTTTTTATTACTTTCTCTATTTAGGAGTATAATAGCTAGAACCTAGGTTATATTTTAGAAGTTTGTAGTAAGCGTGTTATTAAGCTATCTTTAGAGGTTATCTAGGCTCTAGGATAAGAAGGCTAGTAATAAGACTATAGTAACTAGTTTTAAGTATTATTAGCGCTGCTGCGTTTTCTAGACTACTAATCCTTATACTTAGGCAATCTCTAGAGTCTTTTAATTAGCCTAGAAAGTAACTCTAAAGTGCTAAAGCTATAGAAGGCTAAATATTATATTATAATCTAGATTAGGTATTATATACTCTACAAGCTGTATTTACTAACTATTAATATTATAAGATAAAATTACTATCTAAGTAATTATTAGTCCTTACGTAAGTCTAGCTGCTTAGCAAAAGCAACGTAGTAGAATTTCTTGTAAGAGGATAGACCCTGTAACCCTCAGGCACAGCCCTTAGAGCCTGCTAAGGAAGCCTGCTAAAGAAGCCTGCTAAGGAACCTACCTAGAACTAGCCTAGGACTAGTATATAAACCCTCTATAGCACTTCCTGTAGACTCTATTAAATTTATCTTATCTTTAAAATAATATCTACCCTTAGGGTCAGTTCTCTTACATTTGAATTTAATCCCTTTAACCTCTAGTCTTGTTCTAGACTCGCTAGAACCTAGGAGAAAATAATTACTAGAGGTATACTACTAGGAATGTCTCTAAATAATAGACTTTTTAGCACGCACGTAAGTGCTACGACAGCAAGGCTAGAATAACTAAGAGATATAGGAATAGCTTATCTAGGACCTTATTAGTTTAGGTACCTAAGAAGAAGCAGCAAGAGAAACAGTTAGATAATAGGTAAATTAGAATACTTTAAGACCTCTAGAACAACTAAACGTTAACGTGGGCATACTAGAGACCCTTAACTATCTATCCTATTAGCCTACCCTAGCTTTCTATAACAACGTTAGTTTTACAGAGGCCTAGTTAGAAGTATTTATAAGAGCATAGGTATAGGAAGCGCGCTAAGCTGCGCTAAGCGCTCTACTTACTAGTCCTATAGTAACTCTACCTAATGTACCTACTACAGTTCTACTAGGAGAACCTGTTATAGTACTAGTTAGATAAATTAAAGTACTTAACCTAGAACTTTATTCTAGAAACTATAAGGAATACTGCTAATAGAAGTAGAATATAAAGTATAAACTAGAGTAAGACAGCCTAGCCCTTAGACACCTGCCTAGATATATCTTTAATTATTGTAAGAAAGTAAAGGTAGCAAGGTAGTAACACTTTCTTGCTATTTATAGTAGGACCTAGAAACTACTATAAATAGACTTTAGTTCTACTAAAGTAGAAAGGAAGCTATAGCTATAAGAAAAGAGGAGGATAAGATAGTATATAGCGAAACAATATACTAAATTCTAGGTAAGGAAGAAACTATCTAAAGAGAAGAGAATCCTCCTTTATATATACAGGAAAGAGCTTCTAGAACCTTCTACTTACTAATTATAATTAGTAAGAAGAATCTTCTAGATAGATTATAAATACAAAGATTACGCAAGATAATTACGCGTCCTACTCTATTAATAACAATCTAGAATAGAGTAGAACCTAGAAGAACAATCTAGAATCTTCTATGTGGCAAATATTTGCCACCTTTGATATCTTCCTTACTAGGCTAGCTATAGAGACAAGCCTAGTACCGAAATACTCAGAAACGCTAGGAGATTACTAAGCTAATGCTAGCTTAGTAATACGCACTAAGCCTAAATAGGAAATAACCTTTATAAGCTTATAACAAAGAATATATCTTATTCTTTACAATTATCTAACTAGTAACGCCTCTACTATTACTATGTTATAAGTAAACAGGAACAAGGGTAGCTTTATAGAAGATCTATAGAGCTACCTTAACTTTAATTTCCTAGACTAGGAAGCAGGCCTACGCGCCTACAAAAATCTTCTCTAAACACGCTAAAGGGGCTCTTTACTTAATAACTTTAACGCTAAGTTCTTTACTTACGTAAACAACTTAAGAGAATATAAAAATTATTCCTTACTAAAGGAAAGGTACTTAGAAGCAATCTAGGATAACCTTTATAAACTATTAATTAACGTAAAGCTACTAGAAGAATATATAATCTAGGAGCTAATAGCCTGCGTTATTAGAATCTAAGAAAAGCTAGATTACACTTAAGGAGCTAGCTGTAGCTATTATCCTAGCTCTTATAAAGGTAACTCCTGCTAAGTAGGGAACTCTAGCAGAGACCCTATAGATATTAATCTACCTAGGTTTACTAGTTAATAAAGTAACCTAAGCTTCTCTAGGAAGAAATATATAGAATAGGCATTACTAAAGGAACAGAATAGGCGCTAGAAGGTAAATCTCTACTTATAATATAAGAAGCTAGAGTATAAGGTTAGAAAGTACTCTCTAGAACCTGCCTAGAAACTAGTGCAGGCTAAAGCTGCTGTTCCTGCTACTAATCTAGCTACCTCTAAATTAGAAAGTGCTTTAGATTTAGAAAACTAAAGACCTCTAGCTAAAGGCGCTGCTAGGGGTACAAATATTAGTTAGTCTAGAAGGGACAAGGATAGGTCCTAGGTATAGGATTTAAAGAGTTCTATAGACACTAGCCTAATAGGGAGTTAATAATAATTTACTTGTTTGTAAATAATAAGTTTATTATAAAAACGCTCCTAGATACAGGCTACTTAATAGTAGCTCTTGTAAGTAAAGGCTTCTAGAAAAAGACTAAATTAACGCGCGAATAAATAAACACGCTAATGCCTATTATAGAGGTAGGTAGAAAAGAGACGTACGTAGACTAGAGAGTCTATATATTCCTAGATATAGAAAGACACTAAGAAGAAGTTTAGGCTTATAAAGTACTTAGGGACAACAAATAGGACCTTATCCTAGGGAACTCCTAGTGTATTAAGAACTAAGTAAGCTTAGCACTAGCGAAGAAGTCTGTTTATATTAGAAACACAGGGATCTAGATCTAATATAAAAAGAAATAAGTTGCTACCTAGATTAGAGCTACTATGTTCTCTGCCTAGATTAAAAGGTTACAGAAGGACAGTAATATCTAGATCTTCTCTACTTCTTTAAAGAAGGTAAATAAGATAATCCTCTAGAAAGGAACTAAGGCTTACGCCTTATCCCCTAGGGACATTAAGAAAGCCCTTAAGACGAAACCCCCTAAGAGTCTAGAAGAAGTCTAGGGTGCCTTACTAGAACACCTAAAAGACCTTTATAATAGCTTTCTCTAAAGGAAATCTAATATCCTAGCGCCTTACTAAGGTGTTAATGTAGACTATAAAATTAAACTTAAGAAGAAGGATAGTAAAGAAGTAGCTGCTCTATAGGGACCCCTCTATAGTATATTAAAAGATAAGCTACTAGTACTCTAGAAAGAACTAAACTCCTACCTAGAACATAGGTTTATTTAAGTTAGTAACTCTAGCGCCTTAGCCCTAGTACTCTTTACTAAGAAGCCTAGAGAGAGACTCTAGTTCTGTGTAAATTATAGAGTACTTAATACCCTTACATAGAAGGACTAGTACCCTCTCCTACTTATATAAGAGACTCTCTAGAATATAGTAAAATCTAAATAGTTTACTAAGCTTAACGTTATACAAGCTTTCTACTATATTAGAATTATAGAAGGAGATAAATAGAAGACTACATTCTAAATAAGGTTTAGCCTATATAAGTAGCTAGTTACCCTCTTTAGTTTAGCTAACACTCTAAGTACGTTCTAACACTTTATTAACTACGTTCTTAGGGACGTAATAGATAACTATGCTTCTGCATATATAGATAACGTCCTAATCTACTTAGATAGATTAAAGGAAGACTATAAATAGAAGGTACGCAAAGTAGTCTAGAAGCTTAGCACTGCAGACCTCTAAATTAATATTAAGAAATGCAAGTTTTTAGTAAAATTACCTAAGTATTTAGGATTTATAGTAGAGGCAGGAAAAGGAATCTTAATAGATCTTGCTAAAGTTGTCGCTATTAGGAAATAGGAGACTCTAACCTCTGTAAAAGGTATCTAGAGCTTTGTTAAGTTTGTAAACTTCTATTAATAGTTTATTTTAAGGTTCTTAGGCATTGTTAAACCCCTTACAGAACTAATAGGAAAGGGCACTTCCTTCTAATAGAGAGATGCACAAGAAAAGGCTTTCTAACGCCTTAAAGAAGAGTTTATTAAAGACTCTTTACTAGCTAACTTTAACCTAGAACTAGAAATAATTATAGAATTAGACGCCTCTAGCTACAGCACAGGAGCTACGTTATTACAGCTTTACAAGGACAGCACTTTAAGAACTATAGTATACTTCTCTACTAAGAACTCCTCTACAGAATGTAACTATACGATACATAATAAAGAGCTCCTTATAGTTATTAAGTACTTAAAAGAATAGTAGAATAATTTAAAGTAGCTCTAAGTATTTTCTGTGTATATAGATTATAAAAACCTGTTATATTTTATAACAGGCTAGATCCTTATAAAACGTTACGTACGCTAGGTAGAGGAACTTACTAAGTATAATATAACCTTTATATACTACCTAGGGAAGTTAAATACTAGAGCTAACGCGTTATCTTGCTAGGACTAAGACAAACCTAAACTAGAAGATAGTAGGGGCCCTAGGAAGTATTTCTAGCTGTTAAAACCTGTTTTAAACTAACAGAATACTAAAGACAGTAGAGATATTAGCCTACAGGCTTGCTAGGTCTAAGTCTAAACAGCCTTTACTACACTCCTAGAAGCTATAAACAATTCCTTATAGATAGAAGCTTCTAAGGCTAATCTAGTATATTAAACTACGCTAGAGGCCCTACGCAATTAGGAAAGGAAGTTCCCTCTACAGCTAAACCTAAAGATACAGCTTTCTAAATACTTAGTAAGGGATAATAGGTTTATCTATTACAGGGGGAGGAAATAGGTTCCTGCCTTAGAACCCTTATAAATATAGATAATTGCTAAAACCTATAATAACTCTATTGCAGGCTATCCTAGGCAGGAAAACACGTACTTAATTCTTACCTAGTGTAATAGACTAGCCTTAAAGTAGAACTGCAATAAGTGTTAATAAGAATATAAATATTCGTAACGAGGGAGGCCTAAAGGCAATCTAAAGGCTATATACTCTATCGCGCTAACTAAGCCTTATCCTTTAGGCGTAGGCATAGCCTAAGCTATAACATACCCCCCTCCTATACTGTTTTCCTGTTACTTTCTACTGTAATTTTAGACGGCAGCTGTAGTGCGCAAAAAAAAAAAATTTTTACAATTAGAAGGTTAGTTGTTAGGCTAATTGTTGTTCTAAGCTTAGCGCCTATGTAATATTATAGTCTAGCAGTTGCTTTAGGCCCTAGTCTGTGCATAGTTATGTGTTGTTACAGCGTTAGCTTAGCATTATTACTTAGCAAGGCCCTACTACACAAACTCTTAGCTCCTTCTGTCCTCTTTTCCTTACTTAACCTTTCTTCTACCTATTAAAGCTTCTCTAACCTCGCCCCGTCGCTGCCCTGTCGTTTCTTAGCTTTTCTTAGTCTTACACAATGGCGTCCTTTAACCCTACTTCTAGTTCTAGTGCTAGTAGAGGTAGCAGCTCTCTAAATCTTAGTAGAGATTGTAGTTGTAAGCGCAGATCTTTAGTATATTATTACAGCGCTCCTAGTTTTACGTCTTAGCTTACTATTTATGTCTGTAGCCTAAGTCTCTTCTACGCAAGAAGCTGCGTTATAAAGTTAGCACCTACCTTCTTGTTAGTAATAGTAATAATAAGGAGTTTAGTTATGTTAAAGAAGGGTTCTGTACTTGCGTTAGCTGTATAAACAGGTTAAGGCTGTATAGCTATCTTAAGTAGGTGTTAGCCTTTCTTTACCTTGTTTTTATTATACTAACGTTTCTATAGCTACCTAATAGAGTCTGCTAATAAGTGTAAACCCTGTTAGAAGCAGAAAGCCTTATGCACGTAGCTAGATCCCCTTCTAGCCTCTAACCTTAATCTTTGTGCCTGCACTCGTTGCTACGTTAAATATACTAATAAATACTATTAGAACAGCAACACCTATATAGTGTTAAAGGGTATGATTATTTAGGGCGCTAGTAAAAAGTCTAGGCAGCACCCGCGCTTTAACTAAGAGTTTAAGATGCTCCTCTTTGTTAAGGTTAGAGCCTCACTAGCAGTTTTAGTTTTAGTGTTAGTTAGGGCGCCTGCCCCTCTAGTAGTTTTAGTAGTTAGGGCGTTAGCTCCTTTAGTAATTCTAGCAGCTTTTGCTAGTCTTGTAGTAGTTTAGCCCGCCTTCTAGGTTTCTTTGTCCTAGCCTCCTTATAAGGTTAGGCTTGTGCCTGTCTTTAATAAAACCTGTTTTAGTTTCCTTTTTGCCTGCCTCTAGAGTCTATCGTGATGTAATGCGTCCCTCTATTTCTCTCTAAATTCTTATAAGGCTTTTGTGTCTGTAAAGTCCTCTAGTAGGTGCTATGTTAGCGTTGCCTAGCCTTTCTACTTTATAAGCACTTAGCGCTTGCCTCTTCCTCTCGCGTTCTTAGCGCGAAGGATAGACTCTACCTCCTATTTATCTAGTGTTAGGTTGTCCTCCTCTAGTATAATTGCAGGGCCTAGCCTTGCGTCTGCTAGCTTCTAGCTTAGGAGTAAGTCCTCTGCAGCTCTCTTAAGTAAGTTAATATAAACTATTTAGTGCAGGCTCTCTAGAGGATTAAGAACTATAGTAAGTAAGAACAGGACGTTAGTAATAGTGTACTTGTTCTGCAGGAAATCTAGCTTTTTGCTAGGTTAGTTTGTCTTAACATTCTATATAGAAAACTACACCTTATCTCTAACCTTAAAACGTTCTGCTAGTTGTCTGCTTTAGTTTATAGCCTCTTATGTTTACTACTACAGGAAAGCGATTACAGCCTAAGTTAGTTCTACTGTGCTGTTAGGCTTAGGACAAACAAGAATTACACTATAATTATTAAAACTAAACAGAACAATTATAATATTAATTTATTAATTTATATATAGGATAAGATAAGATAGTTGCGCGTCCTTGTTAGTTATCTTATACGAGACCTCTAAGAACTTACTTAGTCTCTGCTAACTTAGCACGCTGTAGCCTGCAACGTTACTACAGCACATACCTCCTCTACTTATAACTCTGTCCTATAGAGTTATCTATACTCTAAAGAAAACACCTCCTACTAAGGAAAAATAATGTTAATCTAGTTCTGCAACTACCTATCGTCTCCCTACTCTTCCTTAGGGTATAGGTTTAGTCTCTGCTTAGTCTCCTCCTAAAGCTGCCTCTCTACTAGGTCCTTGTTGCACAGGCGTAGGAGCTAGTCTAGGGCGTCCTCTTAGTTAACATTCTTATTAATTTTAACTTGCGTAATGTTATTGCCCCTACGCGTAGGTCCTTACCTATAAGTTCTAACCTAGGAATAATTAATACTCTTTCTATTGTTAGTACCTCTGTATACTAACTATTCTACTTGTTTACAGAGTTCCTAACTGTTAATCACGGCCTTAGCTATCTTCCTCTAGGTGTCCTAAACCTATTTAGTCTACTTATCCTAGGTTATAGTATTACTACATTGTTCTGCTAGCTCTTCTAGTACAGCTAGGGAGTCCTAGCGCTCTTAACAAACTAAAGCACGCGAGATAGTAGAAGAGAAATAGATTAGCAATACTCTAGGGAATAGCTAGGTAATACTACTGTACTTATTTAGATAGCTAGAAAGAGTCTTTAGTGCGGCAGTGCAGTTATAATAAGCAGTAGCAATCTTATTATAAGTTCCTATCTCTAGTATCTCTATAGTTTGCATATCTAGTCCTACGTGCATATACTAAGGCAGCATTATTTAGCGTTAGGTTATAGCTAGGCTAGTTAATCTATGCAGGAGTTATAGGTCTAAAATACGCGCATCTCCTAGGCAGTATAGGTACTTCCTCTACTGCATATTAGGGAATAGTTAGCTAACCTCTCTAGGAAAATGCTTAGCGTTATCCTAGGCTTTAATATACCTAGTGCTTCTAAGGTTATTTACTTCTCTCTACTTCTAGTACTCGCTAATGTACTTGTAGAAACTTTCTAGCATAAGAGTACAGTTGTTTTTGTCTTCCTTGTCCTAAGAGACACTACTCTAAACTATGTCCTTACCTCTACTATTATACGTAACCTCTAAGATATTATAGTTAATATATTTAAACTTTGTAGCATCTCTAGGCTTTATAGACTTAGCGTAGTAAGGGTACAAGACAAGATAGGGCTCGTAGTGTAACATAGTATAGAGTAGCTAGTATTCTAGGTTAGCGCGTATAAGTTGTTAAATAGGCAAATAGAATATAATCTATCCCTAGCTAAGGTTACTCTTACTCTAGATCTAGCGCGTGTAGTAGTTGTACATTGCATAGGATTTGTTAATTACCTTCTACAACCCTAGGTGCTTATGTACCTATTAAAAGATAGGGCAAATAACTGTTCCTGTGTCCTAAAACTACTAGATTACCTTCTCTAGCTTAAGCTAGTTAATAATATAATTGTAGTTTATATACTAACTACGTTGCGCTAGCTAGAATTAATAGCTCTTTAAGTTATCCTTATTGTAAGCTCCTTGTGCATTCTTCTAGAACAGGATGTAGGTAGTAGGGTCTGTTTTAAACTTAGCCTATTTGTAATAATAAGTCTATATTGTATTTAGAACTAAGGTAAGGTAACTCTTATTAAGCGTGTAGATAGTAATACTAATAAAGGTAGTAGTAGCTTTCTTATAATAGAAGTAAACCCTATGTTCCTTAGTTACTGCCTCTACGTAGTATTTACAGAGAGTAGTAAGTTAGTCCTCCTGTAATACCTTATACCTTACAGGAGTAGTCCTAAAGTAAGTTACTAACACTAATAACTAGTTTGTGCAGTTATATCTAGCGCTTATTTAAATAGTAGTAACATCTTTAAAAGCAAAGTTACTTGTAACTTTAGAGTTGTATGTAAAGCCCTTATGCTTAATAATCTCTAAGACGCCTCTAATTTCGTGCTAGGCCTTTAGAAAAGCTCGTTAACAGGATAGTTCCTTAAGAGGCTCCTGTAGTAATAGGAGTAAAGCGTTTAGAGTAGGAGGTTCTAAGCCTACTATAGCGTTAATTACAGAGTCCTAAGTCTCTACTTTCTATCTCCTAGTTAGAGGCTTCTGTATTAGAATTATACTTAATACGTCTATAAGGCTTCTAGCGCTTAGAGTTCACAGAGCGCGTTTATTTATTAGGCTTATTTACTATATTAACCTAGCTCTAATACTAGATCGCACGCCTGCTATTAGGGATCTGCAAGGGCTTATTACATCCTAGCCCTAATTAACTACCTCCTGTTAATAGCTATCCTTATTTAAGGTAGTAACTTTAGCAATTACGTATGTTCCTGTAGTGCTATCTGTTAGAATAAGGATACTACTACAAGGATGCACGATAAACTTATTCTCTCTTATCTATCTGTTAGGGACCTTCTTAACTAGCTGCAATAGCTTCTATAGTAGTTTCCTATTAAGGTATTCTTAGAAGATGTTCTAGGCCTGTAGCGAACTAGCCTTCTTGTTAATTACTAGCTTGCCCTGCTACTTGCTGCTGTTAAAGCTTTACTATATAACCTAAACAAGCTTATACGCTGTATTCTAGTTACTTCCTCTTATAAACTAATCCTTCTACAGAGTGTTAGTATCTATGCAACGTATAATACTTATGTTTATAACAGGCGTAATAGCTTAGATGTCTAGCACTTATTCTGCTACATATACTATATTTAACATAGGTTAGTAATATATCTATATCTAAAGGCTAAATGCTAGGATAACTTTAGTAATAAACTAATAGCCTAGCGTGTCCTATTTCCCTTGCAGTCTCTCTTGCGCACTTAACAACTCCCTCGCACGCTTAGCTTTAAAGTCTTTAATATCTTTTAAGAATAGATAATCTTTCTAGAAGGTAGCAGGGCCTGCCTATAGGTTTATTACTACAGTGTCGCGTTAGATCTTGTCTCTAATAGCGCTAATTATATTAAGTGTACAATCTAGGTATATAGAGTAGTTAGTTATTAGCTTTATATACGCTGCTTTTTGTTCCTTAACTATCTAGCTCTAGATATAAGTAATAATCTTAGTAATAGACGTTCCTAGGGTATATAGAAGTTTAGATCCTAGGAATAGTTACAGGGCGCTCCTAACCTTAGGCAGGGTAATACCTAGTTTAGGCACTTCTAGTACGACAAAGCCTCTAGGTCTTAGGCTTAGTTATAGCAGCGCTTTTAGAGGCATTATATAAGAAGGGAGATACTTAGGATAGTCTTCTAGTAGTCTAATATATGCAGGTAATAAGGATAGTGTAGAGAATACTTAGAGTAATAAATCTAGGTAAGGTTTTGCTAACGTAGGATAGTAGAGAGTAGGAGTTTCTTATATCTTCGCCGCTTATAACCCTGCTTTGCGTTTACCTTTTATTTACAACTAGGATTATTTGCCTTTAGTAGTTAAAATTAAGTAGTAGCTGTACTAGTAGTTAGAGAGCGCGCGCTAGTTTGCTGCAGCTAATTACAGCGCGCTAGGTTAACCTAGTAAGCTCTAATTAGCTACACTCTTTATTGTGCCTTATTTACTATTACTCTAGTGCTATATTAGTATCTAGAGGCACCTCCCCTACTTTATAACCTTACAATAGTTCTCTGTCCTTAGGTAATAATCCCCTCCTCTACTTTGTAACTATTACTTACCTAATAGTTACTAGTAGTATACCTAGGTTCTTACTCTCTATTGTCTCTACTGCTGTCGCTTGCGCTCCTATCTAAGCTTATGTTAAAGTAACCTGCAGGGATATAGTTACGCAGGGGTATCCTAGGTTTAACTATAACTTAAGCATTACGTTAGCGCAGTTTATCTAGGTCTATAAACACTATTAGTTACTAGTAGCCTAGAGCTCTGTATAGTATATCTTAGAGATACTACTACTAGTCCTTGCTAGCAGCAAGGTCTGTTAGCAAGTGTCCTAGCTCCTAATCTTAATAATCTAATACTCTAGGTAGGTCTCTCTACTTATAGCTACGCGTAAACTAGTCCTTATCCTATAGTTAGAGACGTCTATAATCCTCCTAGGCAATGCCCTCTGCCTCCTGCAGGATAAATTATTTAAGCTTGTAACCTAGTGTTATATTATAGAAGGTAGAGCTGTTAAGCTTCTTAAGTAAGTAGTAGCCTTTATCTTAGACAGCCTGCTATATCCTGTAAGGTCCTAGCTATCTATCTAGCAGCTTAACCTTCTTAGATTTGCTAATATCTTAGACTAAATTCTACATTAGGACGAGATTACTAGGTCCTATATCTTAATAGAGGATGTCCTTATTCTTGTCCTAGTATTCCTTTTTGCGCGCGCGCAGTTAGTAGACTTGTAATATTATATTCTTAATGTCCTAGTCTTGTATATCTAGCTAGACAGCGCGTAGCGTAAGGAGTTTATTACAAGTCTTAACTTTACTCTATAGCAGAGTCTGCTATATTAGAAGAGCGAGCTTAATTAGCAGGACTAGGTTCTGTCTAGTAACTAGTTGCAATGGCGAATAGCCTGTTAATTTATAGATAGAGTACCTGTCTGCCTACAAGACTGTTAAAAGGTTGTCTATCTATTCTCCTCTAAGCTTTGCTAGGGCGTTAATAACTAGTTTGTGTCCCCTTTCTACAAACCTTATAGCCTATAGGTTATATATAGATAATTAGACTTAATAAATGCTGTACATTGCTGCTAATACAGTAACTACTTTTTTATTCTCTAGTCCTCTATCTACATTAATGCGCCTTGTTATACTCTATTAATATATAATGTCTTTATAGATAAACTTTGTAATAGAGTTAGTATTATTACTTAATAGTGCGCAACTTTCTACCTATCTAGAGATATATTTACGCGCAAGGACTAGGAAATATTTATTTTTTAATTATAGTATGTAAACTACGTTAATACTAACCTACTCCTACAGGGCGTAAGCTAGAGTTAATATTAATATATCTTTCTTTTAGGAAGTAGAGCGCTGTTAGCATTAGTTACATTATCTAATCTATGTTTTAACTATAGCCTAAATGTCCTTCTACTAGTATTACTAGGTAATTATAGATGCAACCTTATTTATACTGTAGTGTCTAATCTAGTAGTGTATTTCCTAGACAATTGTAATGCGTAGATCTTTGTTGTTAACTACCCTTCTAATAGTAACATTTTACAAGGATTTCTTAAAAAGGTATCTATCCTAAGTAAAGAAAGTAAGTGCCTATTATCTCTATCAGCGGGTGTTATTGCGCGAGAGTCTAGGAGGGCTCTAGAGATACATTAGGAATTGTACAATCTCTTCTAAATTATCCCTGTACATAGTTCTAAGTATTTACCTCTCTAGTTTATTAACTGTTGTAGCGTAGCATGCGAAGGTAACGTACTCTACTGTCTCTGCAAGGCTGTAGTTAATAAACTTATCTAAATTATCCTCTAGCTCCTCTAGTTACTCCTATCTCTCTAGCTAGGGGTACTAGGAGAGTGCGTTAGTAACTACATGCTTCTTGCCTTTAATATAGGTAATACTAAAATTATAGAGTAAGATAGTAGCTAACTATTAATTTATAAGTAAACTAGGTAAGTCTATTAAGGATTAATTTAGCTAAGCAATTAGCGTCTGCGCGTCTGTTTTAATAGTAAAATGCACTCTATACAGCTAAACCTAGAACTTCTTAAGTGCCTACAGTACTGCTTTGCATTCTAGTTTCGTTAAATACTATAAGCTTTCTATTTTTAACTATAGAGTACTGTTAAAACAAACTAGGTGTTACTTTCTATCCTTGCTAACTTATTTAATAAGCGTGCTACTGCCTTGCTTACTAGCGTTAACTCTAAGGTAGATAGAAAGTCTAGAGGTATAGTTAATCGTAGCAAGAGCTAGCGCTATTATAATAGCCTGTTTTAGCGCCCTTATTGCGTCCTGCTACTCTTAACCCTAGTACTATGTAACTTTCTTTCTAAGTAAGAGGAATAGTAGTTTTATAATAATTATAAAGTAGAAGATCTATATATAGTAGTATATACAGATTCCTATAAACATCTACACTTTGCGCACGTCTCTGCATTCTAGCTATTTAGTAATCTTAGTAACTTTTACTTGCTAAGGATAGCGGCCCTTACTATTAACTTTAAAACTAATAACGTTAATGCAATTACACTCTTAGTAGCATTTTGTTCTAGATACTGTTAAGCCTGCGCGTTTAATATCTACTAGTATACAGTCTAGCTACTAGATGTATTCTAGAGTTGTCTGCCTTACTCCTAGAAGTACCTCCTCTCTCTTATAGTTGTCTCTTAGACTACTAATACAGATATTGTCTATAAATAGTGCGTAATTATAGAGGAAGTACTTACTTAGCATTTATATAATTACCTATAAGAAAGCTGCTAGCGTATTTATAGCTCCTATTAGCATTGTGCATTGTTAGACTAGACTGTTTAGTGTCTAAAACGCAGTAATATTTTAACTATCTACGTGTAGTTCTATTTAGTTATAGCCTAAAAAGTAGTTAACTAGACTTAGGATCTAGCACTCTGCGTATTTCTCTAAGAAGTTATCTGCGTATAGTAGTAAGTTTACATCTCTAATAGTAACTGCGTTATATTTCTACGCATTACTAATAAGTTAGTACTCTTTATCCTTCTTTAGCACTAGGAACTATAGGTTTTAATACTAACTGTTACACAGCTCTAGCGTGCCTCTCTAGATGCGTTCCTAGATTATGCAGATGCATTCTTCCTCTAGCTTCTTTAGAGAATAAAAGGCTCTCTCTTGCTATACAGTGTAAGGTATCGTTTTAATGTAATAGGGCAGAGAAACTAAGGAATAAATACGCCTAGACTTAGTAAACGTAAATACTACTACAGCTTCTTAGTTATAGAGTATCTATTTAAATAGGTTAATCTCCTCTATTATAAGCTGTTTTCTAAAATTTACTTTACTTAGTTGTTGCTGCGTAAGTCTTGTTCCTCTTAGGAAAGACGTATGTCTCCTCTTAAATAGATAATTAAAGAGTCTAATATCTAGAGGTTAGAGGCTGTCCTAAAGAAGCTGCCTTTTAATAGCTGCATATTGCTAGTTCAGGTCTCTAAACTCTATCTTCTATACTTCTCGCAGCTTATTAACAGAGTAGACTTTCTATACTACTTACTTATGTATAGTGTTAACGCTGTATTGTATTCTACGCAGCCTGTTAACCTAGTGTTAAGATACTACTTACCTCCTTACTTAGCTTACTATCTTAACTATCTACTAACTCTGTGTTACTTCTTTAGCTTGTTCTGCTACTATTATAAGGCCTTTTAAGTAGTTTACTATTGCTAAGTAGACCTTGTCCTCCTAGTTATAGTTTACTCGCGCGAGCAGCCCTCTCTATTTCTTAACTCTTTCTTTAAAGAGCGCTAAACTTCCCTGCTAGCCTCTGTCTATA
>MU006779.1:2106627-2124504 GCA_010093635.1 Massarina eburnea CBS 473.64
CCTAACTCTAAGAAAATTAAGGTAATTTGTAAATAGGAAGCCCCTACGTCTATACAAGGTGTTTAAAGCTTTATAGGATTTGCTAACTTCTATAGAGACTTTGTATTAAACTTCTCTAAACTAACAGAGCCCCTTTATTATCTTACGAAGAAGGATGTGCCGTTTTAATAGATAAATAACACTAAGAAGGCCTTCTAGAAGATTAAGAACGTCTTTATAGCAGGGCTAGCCCTAGTACTATAGGACCTAGAAAGGAACACGTTAGTAGAAACAGACTACTTAGGAGGAGCGACTAGAGGCTGCTTATTATAGTAGATTAGTAGTGTTTAGCATCTAGTTGCATACTACTCTACTAAGCTAACACTAGTAAAGCGTAACTACACTATCTATAATAAAGAACTTCTTATAGTTATTTAGTGCCTAGTTGCCTAGATGCTAGAACTCTAGAGCGTTACGAAACCCTTTATTATACTTACTAACTATAAGAACCTTAAATACTTTACAAACACTAGAGTCCTTAGCAAAAGGCAGCACTAGTAGGCAGAACTTTTTAGCTAGTTTAATTACAACCTCTACTATCGCCTAGGACATTTAGCTAACAGGCCTAATGCCCTAAGTTAACAGGACTAGGACGTTAGAACCCTACAACTGCAGGAGGCCGCCTTAATAACGCCTTAATTAATCTAGGTTGTAGCAGTAGAAGTAAGTAATAACAAAGTAACGCTAGGCTACTAAATATTTGTAGATAGGCACATCTAGGCTCTTTAGAATAAAGCTATTAGGGCTAACCCTAAATACACTATCTGCTTAAAAGTAGTCTAGCAAGGTAACTAGCAGTTTCCCCCTAGTGCAGACATAAGGTAGTAGATTAATAACTGCTTAGTTAGCGCGTATAGAACTCTAATATAGCAAGGAGTTATATAGCTACTAGCATAGAAACCCCTTATAACAGCTATTATTTAGCGCGTATATAAATTAGGACTTATAGGATACCTAGGGAAGAATACTACGTTCTAGCTAGTCTAGCGCAGCTACTACTAGGATAGGATGTTAGAAGACGTAACCTAATACGTTAGGAACTGCTACTGCTACAGAGCCTATATCTTAAGGAAGAAGCGCTAAGGACTTCTCTAACCTCTCCTAATTGCAGATTAATTCTAGTCCTAAATCTTAATTAACTTTATAGTAGACCTTCCCTAAGCTACACTGACGTTACTACGTTACCTGCTCGTTATTATAGACTAACTGTCTAAGTTTATTTAGCTAGAGGCAATGTATACTATAGAAGCTAAGGATTATGTACACAGGTTCTAAGACATATAGTAGTAATTTTATAGCTTCCCTTCTACTATTATATCTAATAGAGGCTTAGACTAGCTAGGAACCTTCTAGAAAACACTGTGCGAGACTACAGGCATTAAGTAGCTGCTCTCTACGTCGCATTACCTACAAACTAACAGGGGCACAGAAAGGGCTAACTAGGAGGTCTAGGTAGTCTTAAGAATAATAGTGTGCTTTAAGTAGACAGACTAGGCAGACTGCCTCCTAGCATGTTAACTCGCCTTAAATAACAGGGATTCTAGCGTTACTAGCGTTAGCCTTAACTTACTACTTAACAGCTACAACATTAACCTCCTATAACAGGTTAAGGTCCTTAAAACGTTAACAAAAACACTACAGGGCTGTGCAGTCTACTTTATTAACTATCTAAAGTAAGGAGTAGAACTAACTTAGGCTGCGATCGCTTTCCTATAGCAGCGAACACAGAAGGCTATAAACTAAAGTAGATAACTAGTAGAACGTTTTAAGGTTAGAGACAAGGTGTAGTTTTCTATGCAGAATGTTAAGATAAATTAACCTAGTAAAAAGCTAGATTTCCTGTAAAATAAGTACACTATTACTAACGTCCTGTCCCTGCTTACTATAGTTCTTAATCTCCTAGAGAGCCTACACTAAATAGTCTATGTTAACTTACTTAAGAGAGCTGCAGAGGACTTACTTCTAAGCTAGAAGCTAGCAGACGCAAGGCTAGGCCCTGTAATTATACTAGAGGAGGACAACTTAACGCTAAATAAATAGAAGGTAGAGTCTATCCTTTGCGCTAAAAACGCAAGAGGAAGAGGTAAGCGCTAAGTGCTTATAAAGTAGAAGGGCTAGGCAACGCTAATATAGTACCTACTAGAGGACTTTACAGATATAAAAGCCTTGTAAGAATTTAGAGAGAAATAGGGGGATATATTATATCACGATAGGCCCTAGAGACAGGCGAAGAGGAAACTAAAACAGGTTTTATTAAAGAAGGGCACAGGCCTGACCCTATAAGAGGGCTAGGACGAAGAAGCTAAGACTAGTAAAAGCTGCTAGGATTACTAAGGGGGCAGACGCTCTAACTACTAAAACTACTAGAGAGGCAGGCGCCCTAACTAACACTAAAACTAAACTGCTAATAAGGCTCTAACCTTAACAAAGAGAGGCGTTCTAGGGCCCTTAGCTAGGCGAGTCCTAATTAGGATTGTCTAACCCTAACTCTAACTCGTCTAGAGTAGACTTATACTTAGTCTTAGATAATAACTTATTATCCTAAGCGCTAGCAGCTAGGGCTTGCAGAGCTAGGGCTTATAGAGCTAGGGCTTGCAGAGTTAGAGCTTGCAGAGCTATTCTAGAGCTGCTAAGAAGACGCTAAGCCTAATTATAAGTAGTGTTATAAGTAGCCTAAGTAACAGAACGTAACTGCTCTAGTAACAGCTAACTAATATAGAGAGTCCTGCTGCTACTAGAATAACTATAACTAGAGGCAAAAACGCTAGCGTCCTAATAGTAACTATCTAGGAGAAGAGAGTTATCCTACATGCAGGCATTATAACCTTAGGTACTAGGAGGAAAGGGCAACAGCGTGCGCTTACAGGGGCGCTAGTAGCAGGGGATAGGAGCTGCATAACAGGGCGAAGGCGTCGCAGGCAACCTAGTAAATAGGTTAAAGGTAAGTACTAGAAGACCTGTAAACAGATTGAATTGTAGAGATAGAGATACAGAGGATACTAACAGCTAACCTAAGAAAGGGTTAAACTAGGTACTACTAGGAGTTAACAGCAGGGAGTATATAGATAGAGGCGCTAGGAGAGTAGGCAGAGTAAGAGCTAGGGCCTAGCAGGCAGCGTTTATTACCTTTAACTCTTTCTAGAAGACATGTTAGTAACGTTAAACTAATAGAACTAGGAAGTCTACTTATAAGTATCTTAACCTAGACATTTTACAGACCCTTAGTCTGCCTGCTTACCTACTTAAGATAATAATAAGTTAGGTTAAATTACTACTTAACCTAACAGTGCGCGTCTTGAATTTAGTAGTCCTAATCCTAGAACGTGCGCTGTATAGTAGTTACTATATTATAGATGTTATAGTTTGCAGTAGTTAGAGCCCTAATAGCGCTAGGCAGTAATAGTACTAAAGAGGACCTAATAATAAGAGCGTTTAAGAACAGATCGCTAGAAGCTGTAGCAGAGGGGTCTAGCTAAGCTAGAGCAGACAGATTATGTTTAGTAGGAGGGAGACCTATCTATAATGCTTAAAGAGCATGCTTATACGCAAGCTTCTAGTTACAACAGAGCTTTAGGAACTCTTCGCTAAAGCGTAGGTGCTTTCTAGACTTCTTGCTAGCGCTCTAAACAATTATACCCTTTAACACTATATGCGTGTCGCTGTCCTTATAACTCTTATTAGTATAATTAACATACTAACAAGTGCAAGCACAAAGATAGAGGTTTAAGGCTAGAAGTAGATCTAACTACGTGCAGGGCGCTTTCTGCTTCTAATAGGGTTCGCATTTGTTAGCAGTTCCTATTAGGTATCTGCAAAAACGTTAGTATAGTAAAAACAAGGTAAAGGAAGAGCTAACACTACTTAAGATAACTATACATCTCTAACTAATTTATACAGCTAACGCAGGCACAGAATCCTTCTTTAATATAACTAAACTCCTTATTATTACTATTACTAATAAGTAGGTAAGCGCTAACTTTACAACGCGGCTTCTTGCGCAGAGAGGACTTAGGCTACAGACATAAATAGTAAGCTAGGACGTAAAACTAGGAGCGCTGTAATAATATACTAAGGAACTGCGCGCGCGACTACAATCTCTACTAGGATTTAGAAAGTTACTGCCTCTGCTAGCACTAGAACCTAAAGGGGGGGAGGACACAGGGATAAACGAAGCTATTACGTAATAAAAAGTAATCTAAAACAAAAGAGAGACAGTAACAAGGAGACGACAGAACAACAGCTAATAGGTAGAGAAGGGGATAAGTAGGGAAAGAGGACAGAAGGAGCTAAGAGTTTGTTATAGTAGAGACCTCGCTAAGCGGCGACGCTAAGCTAACGCTGCACTAACGCTGTAATATTACATAACTATGCTAAGACTAGAGCCTAGAATAACTGCAGGACTATAATATTATATAAGCACTAAGCTTAGAGCAACAATTAGCCTAATAACTAACCTTCTAATTATAAAAATTTTTCTACACACTACAGCAGCTGTCTAAAATTATAATAAAGAATAACAAGAATACAGTATAGGAGGGGGGTATGTTATAGCTTAGGCTACGCCTGTGCCTAAAGGATAGAGCTTAGTTAGCGCGATAGAGCTTAGTTAGCGCGATAGAGTATATAGCCTTTAGATTACCTTTAGGCCTCTCTTGTTACAAATATTTATATTCTTATTAACACTTATTACAGTTCTACTTTAAGGCTAGTCTATTATAGTTAGTAAAACCTTACCTAGATTTATTACTCTAAGTATTCTCTACACTATCCTTATTACCTGCATATATTAGACTACTAGAAGACTATCCTAAGCATCCTCTTTCTTATACGATGCCCCTAAAAGCGCTGCTATAACTAAGCCTAAGACCTAGAGGCTTTGTTATACTAGAAGTACCTAAACTAGGTATTACTCTGCCTAAGGTTAGGAGCGCCCTGTAACTATTCCTAGGATCTAAACTTCTACATACCCTAGGAACGTCTATCGCTAAGATTATTACCTATATCTAGAGCTAGACAGTTAAGGAACAAAAAGCAGCATATACAAAGCTAATAACTAACTGCTCTATATACCTAGATTACACACTTAATATAATTAGCGCTATTAGAGACAAGATCTAACAAAACACTACAGTAATAAACCTATAGGCAGGCCCTGCTACCTTCTAGAAAGACTATCTATTCTTAAAAGACGTTAAGGACTTTAAAGCTAAGCGTGTAAGAGAGTTGTTAAGTGCGTAAGAGAGACTGTAAAGGAAATAGGATACGCTAGACTATTAGTTTATTACTAAAGTTATCCTAGTATTTAGCTCTTAGATATAGATATATTACTAACCTATATTAAACATAGCGTATGTAGTAGAATAAGTGCTAGATATCTAAGCTATTGCGCCTGTTGTAAACATAAGTATTATACGCTGCATAGATACTAACACTCTATAGAAAGATTAGTCTATAAGAGAGAGTAACTAGAACACAGCGTATAAGCTTGTTTAGGTTATACAGCAAAGCTTTAACAGCAGCAAGCAGCAGGGCAAGCTAGTAATTAATAAGAAGGCTAGTTTGCTATAGGCCTAGAACATCTTCTAAGGATACCTTAATAGGAAACTACTATAGAAGCCATTGCAGCTAGTTAAGAAGGTCCCTAACAGATAGATAAGAGAGAATAAGTTTATTGTGTATCCTTGTAGTAGTATCTTTATTCTAACAGATAGCACTACAGGAACACACGTAATTACTAAAGTTACTGCCCTAAATAAGGATAGCTATTAACAGGAGGTAGTTAATTAGGGCTAAGATGTAATAAGCCCTTGCGGATCTCTAATAGTAGGCGTACGATCTAGTATTAGAGCTAGGTTAATACAGCAAATAAGCCTAATAAATAAACGCGCCCTGTAAACTCTAAGCGCTAGAAGCCTTATAGACGTATTAAGTATAATTCTAATATAGAAGCCTCTAACTAGAAGATAGGAAGTAGAGACTTAGGTCTCTGCAATTAACGCTATAGTAGGCTTAGAACCTCCTACCTTAAACGCGTCGCTCTTATTGCTACAGGAGCCTCTTAAGAAACTATCCTATTAATAAGCTTTCCTAAAAGCCTAGTACGAAATTAGAGGCGTCTTAGAGATTATTAAGCATAAGGGCTTTACATACAACTCTAAAGTTACAAGTAACTTTGCTTCTAAAGACGTTACTACTATTTAAACAAGCTCTAGATATAACTATATAAACTAGTTGTTAGCGTTAGTAACTTACTTTAGAACTACTCCTATAAGGTATAAGGCATTATAAGAGGACTAACTTGCTACTCTCTGCAAATACTACGTAGAGGCAGTAATTAAGGAATACAGGGTTTACTTCTATTATAAGAAAGCTACTACTGCCTTTATTAGCATTACTATCTATACGCTTAACAAGAGCTGCCTTACCTTAGTTCTAAATATAATGTAGACCTATTATTACAAATAGGCTAAGTTTAAAACAGATCCTGCTACCTACATCCTGTTCTAGAAGAATGCACAAGGAGCTCGCGATAAGGATAACTTAAAGAGCTATTAATTCTAGCTAGCGCAACGTAGTTAGTACATAAACTATAATTATATTATTAAACAGCTTAAGTTAGAGAAGGTAATCTAGTAGTTTTAAGACACAGGAATAGTTATTTACTCTATCTTTTAATAGGTATATAAGCACCTAGGGTTGTAGAAGGTAATTAACAAATCCTATGCAATGTACAACTACTATACGCGCTAGATCTAGGGCAAGAGCAACCTTAGCTAGAGATAGATTATATTCTATTTACCTATTTAACAACTTATACGCGCTAACCTAGAATACTAGCTACTTTATACTATGTTACGCTATAAGCTCTATCTTATCTTATACCTTTACTACGCTAAGTCTACAAAGCCTAGAGATACTATAAAGTTTAAATATATTAACTATAATATCTTAGAGGTTGCGTATAATAGTAGAGGCAAGGACATAGTTTAAGGTAGTGTCTCTTAGGATAAGGAGGACGAAAATAACTGCACTCTTATGCTAGAAGGTTTCTACAAGTATATTAGCAAGTACTAGAAGTAAAGGGAAGTAAATAACCTTAGAAGCACTAGGTATATTAAAGCCTAGGATAACGCTAAGTATTTTCCTAGAGAGGTTAGCTAACTATTCTCTAATGTGCAGTAGAGGAAGCACCTATACTGCCTAGGAGATGCGCGCATTTTAGACCTATAACTCCTACATAGATTAACTAGCCTAGCTATAACCTAACGCTAAATAATACTGCTATAGTATATACAGGTAGGACTAGACATGCAGACTATAGAGATACTAGAGATAGGAACTTATAATAAAATTACTACTACTTATTGTAACTGCACTGCCGCACTAAAGACTCTTTCTAGCTATCTAAACAAGTATAGTAGTATTACCTAGCTATTCTCTAGAGTATTACTAATCTATTTCTCTTCTACTATCTTGCGTGCTTTAGTTTGTTAAGAGCGCTAGGACTCCCTAGCTGTACTAGAGGAGCTAGCAGAATAATGTAGTAATACTATAACCTAGGATAAGTAGACTAAATAGGTTTAGGATACCTAGAGGAAGACAGCTAAGGCTGTAGTTAACAGTTAGGAACTCTGTAAATAAGTAGAATAGCTAGCATATAGAGGTACTAATAATAGTAAGAGTATTAATTATTCCTAGGTTAGAACTTATAGGCAAGGACCTACGCGTAAGGGTAATAACATTACGCAAGTTAAAATAGATAGGAATATTAACTAAGAGGACGCCCTAGACTAGCTCCTACGCCTGTGCGACGAGGACCTAGTAGAGAAGCAGCTTTAGAAGGAGACTAAGCAGAGACTAAACCTGTATCCTAAGGAAGAGTAGGGAGACGACTAGTAGTTGTAGAACTAGATTAACATTATTTTTCCTTAGTAGGAGGTGTTTTTCTTTAGAGTATAGATAACTCTATAAGACAGAGTTATAAGTAAGGGAGGTATATACTGTAGCAACGTCGCAGGCTACAGCGTACTAAGTTAGCAGAGACTAAGCAAGTTCTTAGAGGTCTTGTATAAGATAACTAACGAGAACGAGCAACTATCTTATCTTATCCTATACACAAATTAATGAATTAATATTACAATTGTTCTGTCTAGTTTTAATAATTATAGTGTAATTCTTGTTTGTCCTAAGCCTAACAGCACATTACTAATTATAATTAGTAAGTAGAAGGTTCTAGAAGCTCTTTCCTGTATATATAAAGGAGGATTCTCTTCTCTTTAGATAGTTTCTTCCTTACCTAGAATTTAGTATATTGTTTCGCTATATACTATCTTATCCTCCTCTTCTCTTATAGCTATAGCTTCCTTTCTACTTTAGTAGAACTAAAGTCTATTTATAGTAGTTTCTAGGTCCTACTATAAATAGCAAGAAAGTGTTGCTACCTTGCTACCCTGACTTTCTTACAGGTTTTACTTAAAGAACCCCTGTATAGCCTAGATAGACTTTAGAGAAGCTTAAGCAGTGTCTAAGGAAGCCTTATAATAGTCTATCTTATTAGAAGGCATTATAGAAGCTACTAAACTAGGATACTTTCTAGTATCTATTAGTAGGAACTCCTTTAAGTAGCGCTTAATTAGAGGAAGGCACACACAGAGTAATTCCTTAAGTTCCTCTATATTTCTATCTTTATAGGCCTTAAAGATTACTATAAGCTTCTTAGAATAAAGTTAAAGCCCTAGGGAATACAGTTAGTAGAAGCTAGAAAGAACTAGAAGAAGATACTTACAGGAATAATACGTAACTTAGTTATAAGTACAAGCTACGTAAGTAATCTTATAGGACTAAATAGAAACACTATATATACTCTCTTCTCTAATAATAAGACCTTCTATATAAGTAATATAGAAGACCTGTTATTCCTTACTATAAGTATAGGTAAGAGAAGGAAGTAAGTATAGTAGGCAAATATTAATAGTATTATTGTTATTATCTTTCTCTTCTTACTTTAGAGGCACCTTAGAAGTTAACTCTTAAATATTAACTACCTGTTCCTCTTTAATAGATTACTACGCTAGAATGCTCCTAGAAGCTCTTAAAGATAATATAACAGTACTTCTAGAAGCCCTTAAAGATAACGCTACAGCCTAAATAACTAGAGCCTTTTATTAAGCTCTAGTAGATAGGCAAGCAGGAAGCTAGCTAGAAGAACCTCTCTAGGGGGGGGTAACAGAAGTCGCTAGAGCAGGAATTAACTAGAGAGATACCTAGGCAGCTATAGCTAGAGTAACTCTACAAGCAGGAGCTAGCAGAACTAGGGTTAACCTAGGACGCAGATTAAAGAACTAAAGATCTTAAAACCCTAGACTAGCTCTAGATTCCCTAGAGAAATACTCTTTACTAGAAGCCTAAGCCCTCTTATTCTAGACATCTATATAGCGCATGTACTAATTAACAGGACTAGTAAGGAAGTAACATAGATCTAAAGGTTCCTGCTTTACTATTATATTAATAATAATAACCTATAAGTACTAAGAAAGGAAGAACCTACAGAACTATATCTTAGGTAGAAAGAATAACTAACAGGAGTCCTAAAGTAACTATATAGATTATTATACTAATTATACTAGCTATACTACTTAAGATAATATAAAGTAAACTAGGAACTAGGACCTAGGTAGGTATACTAAAGAGTATACGTACTAGACGCTAGCGCAGGAGCTATAGTAGAAGCTGTAGAAGCTAGAGCTATAGAAGCTAGAGCCTAGATAGGAGTAGAAGGCGCTGTAGGAGGCGCAGAGCTAGACTACTTAACCTAATAAGAGGAACCTAACTTAGTTAGAGTATTCTTACTATTATAGTAAGAAAGTATCTAAGGCTAGTAAACTAGCGTCTACAGCTAGCGCAGCAGACGTAGAGTCTTAGAGAGAGAGGCATAGTACTTAAAGACTTTTAGAGGTATCCTAGAGGCTTAAATAGAGGCTGTAATAGAGTTAGATAGAAGTTATATAAAGGGTAAAGAAAGAAAGTTATAGAATTTAGGTTGTCTAGGATAGGCAAGCTATAAGCTTAGACCTGCAATCTATTTACTAAACTAAACGCTTAGAGAGTAACTAGCTCTTACTTAGAGAACTAGTAAGTAAATTAAGTTAGTACGTAATAGGTAGTAAGGGTAGTAAATAGAGAAAAAGGAATAGTAAGAGAAAAGAAACTTACCTAGAGGTAGTATATAGCATACAGAACCCCTACAATAAATAAAAAAAAGAAGAGAGAAAGAAAGAGGGTAATGTAAGAGGATAGACCCTGTAACCCTTAGGCACAGCCTTTAGAGCCTACTAAGGAAGCCTGCTAAAGAAGCCTACTAAGGAACCTACCTAGAACTAGCCTAGGACTAGTATATAAACCCTCTATAGCACTTCCTATAGACTCTATTAAATTTATCTTATCTTTAAAATAATATCTACTCTTAGGGTCAGTTCCTTTACATTTCTAAGTAATCTACCTTAATCTTATTTACTTTTACTTTACTTATAGTATAAAAATATTAGTAGCTTAAGTTAATTAGAACGTTAACGTAGAGTATATCCTCTAAGAAGGCTAAGACCTAGAATAGCGCCTTATCTATCTTCTCTAAAATGCTAGCTACATTATTATCTATCTTATAGTCTAACTACTCCTTTACTCTAATATCCTTATACTACCTCTATTTTATATCTAAAGTAAAGGCTATACTTTCTTTAACGTACTATAGCTTGCTACGTCTGTAAGTATAAAGCTTTCTTAGAAGGATACTGTATTTACTACTACTATATTACTATACTCTTTTATAATATATCTACTCTAACTATATCTTATATACTATCCCTTCTCCTTATACTAGTAAAAAAGATTATCTAGAATCTAATTAGCTTATAGCTTGCCTTAGCCTTTATAGGATTAGCTACTGTTCCGTTAGGCTTAGGACAAACAAGAATCACACTATAATTATTAAAACTAGACAGAACAATCGTAATATTAATTCATTAATTTGTGTATAGGATAAGATAAGATAGTTACTCGTCCTTGTTAGTTATCTTATACAAGACCTCTAAGAACTTGCTTAGTCTCTGCTAACTAGCACGCTGCAGCCTGCGACGTTGCTACAGCATATACCTCCCCTACTTATAACTCTGTCCTATAGAGTTATCTATACTCTAAAGAAAACACCTCCTACTAAGGAAAAACAATGTTAATCTAGTTCTGTAACTACCTGTTGTCTCCCTACTCTTCCTTAGGGTACAGGTTTAGTCTCTGCTTAGTCTCCTCCTAAAGCTGCCTCTCTACTAGGTCCTTGTCGCACAGGCGTAGGAGCTAGTCTAGGGCGTCCTCTTAGTTAACATTCCTATTAATTTTAACCTGCGTAATGTTATTGCCCCTACGCGTAGGTCCTTGCCTATAAGTTCTAACCTAGGAATAATTAATGCTCTTTCTATTATTAGTACCTCTGTATACTAGCTGTTCTGCTTATTTACAGAGTTCTTAACTGTTAATTACAGCCTTAGCTGTCTTCCTCTAGGTGTCCTAAACCTATTTAGTCTACTTATCCTAGGTTATAGTATTACTACATTGTTCTGCTAGCTCTTCTAGTATAGCTAGAGAGTCCTAGCGCTCTTAATAAACTAAAGCATGCGAGATAGCAGAGGAGAAATAGATTAGTAATACTCTAGAGAATAGCTAGGTAATACTACTGTACTTGTTTAGATAGCTAGAAAGAGTCTTTAGTGCAGTAGTGCAGTTACAATAAGTAGTAGTAATCTTATTATAAGTTCCTATCTCTAGTATCTCTATAGTTTGTATGTCTAGTCTTACTTATATATACTATAGCAGCATTGTTTAGCATTAGGTTATAGCTAGGCTAGTTAATCTATATAGGAGTTATAGGTCTAAAATGCGCACATCTCCTAGGTAGTATAGGTACTTCCTCTACTGCACATTAGAGAATAGTTAGCTAACCTCTCTAGGAAAATGCTTAGCGTTATCCTAGGCTTTAATGTACCTAGTGCTTCTAAGGTTATTTACTTCCCTCTACTTCTAGTACTTACTAATATACTTATAGAAACTTTCTAGTATAAGAGTGCAGTTGTTTTCGTCTTCCTTGTCCTAAAAGACACTACTTTAAACTATGTCCTTACCTCTACTATTGTACGTAACCTCTAAGATATTATAGTTAATATATTTAAACTTTATAGTATCTCTAGGCTTTACAGACTTAGCGTAGTAAGAGTATAATATAAGACAGGGCTTATAGCGTAACATAGTATAGAGTAGCTAGTATTCTAGGTTAGCGCGCATAAGTTGTTAAATAGGTAAATAGAATATAATCTGTCCCTAGCTAAGGTTACTCTTACCTTAGATCTAGCGCGTGTAGTAGTTGTACATTGTATAGGATTTGTTAATTACCTTCTGCAACCCTAGGTACTTATATACCTATTAAAAGATAGAGTAAATAACTATTCCTGTGTCCTAAAACTACTAGATTACCTTCTCTAGCTTAAGCTGTTTAATAATATGATTATAGTTTATGTACTAACTGCGTTGCGCTAGCTAGAATTAATAGCTCTTTAAGTTATCCTTATCGCGAGCTCCTTGTGCATTCTTCTAGAACAGGATGTAGGTAGCAGGATCTGTTTTAAACTTAGCCTATTTATAATAATAAGTCTACATTGTATTTAGAACTAAGGTAAGGTAATTCTTATTAAGCGTGTAGACAGTAATACTAATAAAGGCAGCAGTAGCTTTCTTATAATAGAAGTAAACTCTGTATTCCTTAGTTACTGCCTCTGCGTAGTATTTGCAGAGAGCAGTAAGTTAGTCCTCCTATAATACCTTATACCTTACAGGCGTAGTCCTAAAGTAAGTTACTAATACTAATAACTAGTTTATGCAGTTACATCTAGCGCTTATTTAAATAGCAGTAACGTCTTTAGAAGTAAAGTTACTTGCAACTTTAGAGTTGTATGTAAAGCCCTTATGCTTAATAATCTCTAAGACGCCTCTAATTTCGTGCTAGGCCTTTAGGAAAGCTTGTTAACAGGATAGTTTCTTAAGAGGCTCCTGCAGCGATAGGAGCGAAGCGTTTAGAGTAAGAGGTTCTAAGCCTACTATAGCGTTAATTACAGAGACCTAAGTCTCTACTTTCTATCTTCTAGTTAGAGGCTTCTATATTAGAATTATACTTAATACGTCTATAAGGCTTCTAGCGCTTAGAGTTTACAGGGCGCGTTTATTTATTAGGCTTATTTACTGTATTAACCTAGCTCTAATACTAGATCGCACGCCTGCTAATAAGGATCTACAAGAGCTTATTGCATCCTAGCTCTAATTAACTACCTCCTGTTAATAGCTATCCTTGTTTAGGGCGGTAACTTTAGCAATTACGTGTGTTCCTATAGTGCTATCTATTAGAATAAGGATGCTACTACTAGGATGCACGATAAACTTATTCTCTCTTATCTATCTGTTAGAGACCTTCTTAACTAGCTGCAATAGCTTCTATAGTAGTTTCCTATTAAGGTATCCTTAGAAGATGTTCTAGGCCTGTAGCAAACTAGCCTTCTTATTAATTACTAGCTTGCCCTGCTGCTTGCTACTGTTAAAGCTTTACTATATAACCTAAACAAGCTTATACGCTATGTTCTAGTTACTTCCTCTTATAGACTTATCCTTCTATAGAGTGTTAGTATCTATACAGCGTATAATGCTTATATTTATAATAGGCGTAATAGCTTAGATATCTAGCACTTGTTCTACTATATATACTATATTTAATACAGGTTAGTAATATATCTATATCTAAGGGCTAAATACTAGGATAACTTTAGTAATAAACTAATAGTCTAGCGTATCCTATTTCTCTTGCAGTCTCTCTTGCGCACTTAACAACTCCCTTATACGCTTAGCTTTAAAGTCCTTAATATCTTTTAAGAATAGATAGTCTTTCTAGAAGGTAGCAAGGCCTACCTATAGGTTTATTACTGCAGTGTCTTATTAGATCTCGTCTCTAATAGCGCTAATTACATTAAGTGTGTAATCTAGGTATATAGAGTAGTTAGTTATTAGCTTTATATACGCTGCTTTTTATTCCTTAACTATCTAGCTCTAGATGTAGGTAATAATCTTAGTAATAGACGTTCCTAGGGCATGTAGAAGTTTAGATCTTAGGAATAGTTATAGGGCGCTCCTAACCTTAGGCAGGGTAATACCTAGTTTAGGCACTTCTAGTATAATAAAGCCTCTAGGTCTTAGGCTTAGTTATAGCAGCGCTTTCAGGGGCATTATATAAGAAGAGAGATGCTTAGGATAGTCTTCTAGTAGTCTAATATATATAGGTAATAAGGATAGTGTAGAGAATACTTAGGGTAATAAATCTAGGTAAGGCTTTGCTAACGCAGGACAGTAGAGAGTAGGAGTTTCTTATATCTTTGCTACTTGCAACTCTGCTTTTTATTTACCTTTTATTTACCTTTTATTTGCGACTAGGATTATTTGCCTTTAGTAGTTAAAATTAGGTAGTAGCTGTACTAGTAGTTAGAGAGCAGGCGCTAGTTTACTGCAGCTAATTACAGCGCGCTAGGTTAACCTAGCGAGCTCTAATTAGCTATACTCTTTATTATACCTTATCTACTATTACCCTAGTACTAGGTTAGTGTCTAGAGGCACCTTCTCTACTTTGTAACCTCGCGATAGTTCTCTGCCCTTAGGTAATAATCCTCTCTCTTACTTTGTAACTATTACTTACCTAATAGTTACTAGTAGTATACCTAGGTTCTTACTCTCTATTGTCTCTGCTACTGTCGCTTGCGCTCTTATCTAAGCTTATGTTAAAGTAACCTACAGGGATATAGTTACGCAGGGGTATCCTAGGTTTAACTATAACTTAAGCGTTGCGTTAGCGTAGTTTATTTAAGTCTACAAATACTATTAGTTACTAGTAGCCTAGAGCTCTATATAGTATGTCTTAGAGATGCTGCTACTAGTCCTTGCCTGCAGCAAGGTCTATTAGCAAGTGTCCTAGCTCCTAATCTTAATAGTCTAATACTCTAGGTAGGTCTCTTTACTTATAGCTATGCGTAAACTAGTCCTCGTCCTATAGTTAGAGACGTCTACAATCCTCCTAGGCGATACCCTCTGCCTTCTGTAGGATAAATTATTTAAGCTTATAACCTAGTGTTGTGTTGTAGAAGGTAGAGCTGTTAAGCTCTTTAAGTAAGTAGTAGCCTTTGTCTTAGACAGCCTGCTATATTCTATAAGGTCCTAGCTATCTATCTAGCAGCTTAACCTTCTTAGATTTACTAATGTCTTAGACTAAATTCTATATTAGGACAAGATTACTAAGTCCTATATCTTAATAGAGGATGTCTTTATTCTTGTCCTAGTATTCCTTCTTGCGCGCGCGCAGTTAGTAGACTCGTAATATTATATCCTTAATATCCTAGTCTTGTATATCTAGCTAGACAGCGCGCAGCGTAAGGAGTTTATTGCGAGTCTTAACTTTACCCTACAGTAAAGTCTGCTATATTAGAAGAGTAAGCTTAATTAGCAGGACTAGGTTCTATCTAGTAACTAGTTACAATAGCGAATAGCCTGTTAATTTATAGATAGAGCACCTGTCTGCCTACAAGACTATTAAAAGGTTGTCTGTCTATTCTCCTCTAGGCTTTACTAGGGCGTTAATAACTAGTTTATATCCTCTTTTTATAAACCCTATAGCCTGTAAGTTGTATATAGATAATTAGACTTAACAAATGCTATACATTGCTACTAATGCGGTAACTACTTTCTTATTCTCTAGTCCCCTATCTACATTAATACGCCTTATTATACTCTATTAATATATAATATCTTTATAGATAAACTTTGTAATAGAGTTAGTATTATTACTTAACAGTGCGTAACCTTCTACCTATCTAGAGATGTATTTACGCGCAAGGACTAGGAAATATTTACTTTTTAATTATAGTATGTAGACTACGTTAATACTAACCTGCTCCTACAGGGCGTAAGCTAGAGTTAATATTAATATGTCTTTCTTTTAGGAAGTAGAGCGCTGTTAGCATTAGTTACATTATCTAATCTGTGTTTTAACTATAGCCTAAATGTCCTTCTACTAGTATTACTAGGCGATTACAGATGTAACTCTATTTATGCTGCAGTGTCTAATCTAGCAGTGTATCTCCTAGATAATTGTAATACGCAGATCTTTGTTGTTAACTACCTTTCTAATAGTGACATTTTGTGAGGATTTCTTAAAAAGGTATCTATCCTAAGTAAAGAAGGTAAGTGCCTATTATCTCTATTAGCAGGTGTTATTGCGCGAGAGTCTAGGAAGACTCTAGAGATACGTTAGGAATTGTATAATCTCTTCTAAATTATCCCTGTACATAGTTCTAAGTATTTGTCTCTCTAGTTAGTTAACTATTATAGCGTAGCATGCGAAGGTAACGTACTCTACTATCTCTGCAAGGCTGTAGTTAATAAACTTGTCTAAATTATCCTCTAGCTCTTCTAGTTACTCTTATCCTTCTAGCTAAGGGTACTAGGAGAGTGCGTTAGTAACTACATGCTTCTTGCCTTTAATATAGGTAATACTAAAATCCTAGAGCAGGATAGTAGCTAACTATTAATTTATAAGTAAACTAGGTAAGTCTGTTAAGGATTAATTTAGCTAAGTAATTAGCGTCTGCGCGTCTGTTTTAATAGTAAAATGCACTCTATACAGCTAAACCTAGAACTTCTTAAGTGCCTACAGTACTGCTTTGTATTCTAGTTTCGTTAAATGCTACAAGCTTTCTGTTTTTAACTAGAGGGTACTGTTAAACTAAACTAGGTATTACTTTCTGTCCTTGTTAACTTGTTTAATAAGCGCGCTACTGCCTTGCTTGCTAGCGTTAACTCTAAGGTAGATAGGAAGTCTAGAGGTATAGTTAATTATAGCGAGAGCTAGCGCTGTTGTAATAGCCTGTTTTAGCGCCTTTATTACGTCCTGCTACTCTTAACCCTAGTGCTATATAACTTCCTTTCTAAGCAGGAGGAATAGTAGTTTTATAATAATTATAAAATAGAAGATCTATATACAGTAGTATATACAGATTCCTATAAATATTTGCACTTTGCGCACGTCTCTGCATTCTAGCTATTTAGCAATCTTAGTAACCTTTGCTTACTAAGGATAGCAGCCTTTACTATTAACTTTAAAACTAATAACGTTAATGCGATTACACCCCTAGTAGCATTTTGTCCTAGACACTATTAAGCCTGCGCGTTTAATGTCTACTAGTATACAGTCTAGCTGCTAGATATGCTCTAGGGTTATCTACCTTACTTCTAGAAGTGCCTCCTCCTCTTTATAGTTGTCTCTTAGGCTACTAACACAGATATTATCTATAAACAGTGCGTAATTATAGGGGAAGTGCCTGCTTAGCATTTGTATAATTACCTATAAGAAAGCTGCTAGTATATTTATAGCTCCTATTAGCATTATACATTATTAGACTAGACTGTTTAGTATCTAAAACGCAGTAATGTCTTAACTGTTAACGTGCAGTTCTATTTAGTTATAGCCTAAAAAGTAGTTAACTAGACTTAGGATCTAGTACCCTGCGTATTTCTCTAAGAAGTTATCTGCGTATAGTAGTAAGTTTACATCTCTAATAGTAACTGCGTTGTATTTCTGCGTATTGCTAATAAGTTAGTACTCTTTATCCTTCTTTAGCACTAGGAACTATAGGTTTTAATACTAACTGTTGCACAGCTCTAGCGTGCCTCTCTAGATGCGTTCCTAGATTATGCAGATATATTCTTCCT